>CM062208.1:8165000-8692500 GCA_031216445.1 Lateolabrax maculatus | reverse complement strand
TGACTGATGAATTCACAATGATACTCATCTGAGTGGTTTTGTATTGTCTGTATCTTTGCATGCAGTATGAGACACTGTCTAAAACAGTATGTGTCAGTGGAAAAATGAATCAGATTCATGTGAAACTTGTTGACTTGAAAACTCACATGCATTCCTCATGTGTCCTCCTCTGGCGTGTACCTGTAGGTCATTTGCATCAACCCCCTTCTTGACTACATCATTCAGCCAATAACCATCAATTTATCATAGCATGTCTCACACACACACACACACACACACACACACACACACACGCACACATACACGCACACACACTCGGATAGCTTCAGGCAGACCATCCATTCTCATTAGTACCCTGTTGCAGTCGACTGACGGTAAACTGAGCGTGTGCCAAAGTCATAAACTTACACACCCCTCCAGCCATTACCTCATAATTATGATATCACACAAGTGTCTCATAGTGATGACATCACGCCACCAGATTCACCGTCTTGCCTTTTTCGATTACATTACACTCGGCCAGTTCATGCCAAGACCCTTATCCATGAAAAGCCAAGGACAAAATGCAGACTGTGAGACTGGGTCCAGTCTGGAGAGTAATTACCAGTTTTACTATTGAGATGAAAGCGTCTGGTTCAGCTATTGTGAGTTTACTGGAAGAATTTAAGTTCTTGTTCACACTTTGAGATAATGGTATTGGCAAATAAAGTTGTCATTACCTATAGCATGGACATTTGCCAAAAACCTTCACTGTGTCACATGAGTAACGTTTGGGTCTTTCTGGTCACAAATAATAAAGTCTTGAGGTCTTACACACTGTCTATCCATTCATGTCCCCGTATAAATATTTGCTGACATACACTATTTCATGCATTACCTTAAAACGATTGTGCCAATGCCAAATGCCAATGTGTTTATTGAACATGTGCATTGAGTCATGAACTTCAGCACTGCTCTAATGTGAAGTCCTTCAGAGCACATGAAATCATGATGAGAGTCGTTTTAGTTTAGTGGAAAACTGACAGTTCTGACATAAAAGCATAGATCCATCATGGGAACAATTTCACTAAAAGACTGACTAGTTATTATATGAAGCGGCTCGGTCAATCCATCTTCTGAGGTAAGTTAAAGGCTAGATGCCGGGCTCTCAGCCATCCGGTACCTGTCACTGCCGTGTGGTCACTCTGCCTCCCTCGACACAAACACCTTCATGTGTTTGCCTTTCTGTATGTCGTCCGCTTTCATCCAGCATCTGCTTTTCTGTTTCAGAAATTATGCTCAGATTATGGAGTGTGAGAGGGCTGAAAAAGAAATGAAAATGATTCAAATGCAAAGCTGCTTATAAACACTCCAAACCTTGTGGTTAAATCATTCAGCATCCGTGATAAGAGATGATGTGCAATACATGACGACAGTAGTTTGGTATCAAAATGAAAATTGTCCTCCAAAGCTGACTCTAAATACTAGAGAATTTATATGTCTTCAGGGAGAATATGAAACAACCACAGATGTGCCACAGCACATATACTGCAACATACACATGCATGCACACAGATACACTATGTAATAGATTGTTCTTTTCCCAGTGTGTCACCCCACCTTGTAGATTTATGTGGAATGAACATAATGATTTTGCTCCCAAATTATCTCAGTATGCCTGTGAAAGATCCAGATAATCTTTTAATGGCCCGAGTTGTCGACTGTCTCATTGCCAGCTCATAAATCTGGGAGTGGAGAAAGCGCCCCTCGGCAGCACTGGGTCCCCTTGACTATTTTGTGTCTGAAACTGGATCCCTTCAAAGTGAAATGGGAGATGTGCTGCTATCAGAGAAGAAGTGAAAACAGTGGGTCTTTGCTGATGTCCGTGAGAATCAGTGATTCAAAGACCAACTTTGAAAGATTCTCATGTGATTTGATTAATTCAGACTGCTACCTCATATTAACTAGAACGAGACCTGTGGATTTTATTCCCCTTCGTTTACTTCGAGTGCACCAAAGGAAAGGATCTCTTCAGGACCAGTATGGACAGAAGGAGCAACTGCCCATAACTCTTTTTAAGTACAATGGGCACAGCACTGTTTTAAGCATTGTATTAAGGCAGACTTTAAAAAAATATCTATCCTGTAAATCCATGTTATTTGATTGTCCTGTTGGTATCAAGCAGAATATATATAATATAGATATCATCAACACTATTTTTTTTTTTTTTGAAAAATATCAGTGACACCAAAACAATATCAAACTGAGACACATGCTACAAAAAGTAAATACACTGGTGCTTAAGAGAAACTCTACCACTACAGTTGTATACTCTCATTACACTGGTGCATATCCCCTGACATGACCCATAGAAAGTCATAGGCATAGAAAGTAGAAGCGCAGAGAAGTGCCCTGGAATTCTGGGGTCTCATAAATAAACAAATAAACACATTTCATACACAGAGTACTTATTCTAATTACAGCCCTGGACATGTGCTGAGCAGTCTCTAATTTTTCTCTGAGCAGAGAGACTTGCGGAGCCGTCTGCGGCAGACCAGCAGTCGGCAGATGTAATTACCACATCATCTCTGGTCCCTGGTACACTAAGAGAGAGAGGGAGGGAGGGAGGGAGAGAGAGGGAGACGCTGAGGGAGAGAGAGATGGTGAAAGGGGCAGGGAGAGAGAGATTGATCCTAGTAAACAATAATTAGGGTTGGGGATGGTGTATTGTGGGACAACTACTCGGCGGGACAGAGTAAAGAGAGGGAAGGAAAAGGGAGAGAGGAGACAGGCAGGGATCGTGGGCACATGAAAGCCTCTGGGACAGACAGCCCCCTCCCCCCCGAAAGAAGTAAAAGTTTAAATTTTTATCAGGACCCACACATCAGTTTTCCATGTACTGTAGGGCTGCAGCTTATGCTTAGTTTAAATTTTGATTCATCTATCAATCATTTTTTTGGATTAATAAACTAATTCTATATATGTCCACTTTAATTTCACAGAGCCCAAGATGATATCTTCTAATTGCTTCTTTTGTTCCGCCAACAAGCCAAACCCCAAATGTATTCAATTAACAATTACATAAAACAGAAAAAAGCATCAAACACAATGTCCATTTCAGTTTTAAATAACTCCTACATTAATGGCACCTCATGGAGTTTTCTTATAAACAAAGTTTTGTTAACATTCAATGTTTGTCGGCAAACAGCAATGTGTGAATTACGGACGTCTAACAAACATGTTGGAATGCTTTTGCTCTCTCATAAAAACCTGGCAAAGCTGAAATTTAAAAACTGAATTGTTCGCATCCACATTTGCTGCTAGCTGTAGTCTTTTTCTTCCCTGCAATTTACCAGCCCAGTGCTACTTTTCTCAGCCCATTGTCATCACTCACAATCAGTGGAATCGTGTGAAAGCATCTCAGTGAACTTTGGTTCCATAATTCCTGGAACTTTTTTTGGTTAAATTGTTACTGTTGGTCAAAAACTCAACAGGGAACCTTAACTTGAGAGGGTTGATGGTTAGTTCCAAGGCTACATTACTAACCAGGCAAAGCAGACACTGTGCTGGACCTTGGACCCTCGTGACCACTGAAAGCTGGTTTACTGTGTGGAAACAGTTTGGAGTAATTTGATCAGTAGCAAATTTGTTTGGTAAAATGTACTACTGAACACAATATGGACTGATAAATGTGGCTTTTGTGTTTTTTCCCCCTATTTCTAAGGCCCTGTTTTAAAGAGGGGCCACGTATCAAAATGCAGTTTTAAAATACAAATTTTTTCAGTTTATGCTATGCTTACATTACACATATTTCTAAATACATTCGTGTTCAATATAATTACTGAACAAATGATTTGACACACAGAAAACGTGGGGCATGTAGTATTCAAGTACAGGAGGAGTACTGGTTGCTAAATGACGGTACTTAATAGGTTCTTAAAGGCAACAGATGTGGCAGTGGGGCCCACACCTTATTTATGCCCTGGGGCTGCCTACCAGGTTAATCCAGCCAGGGTTGGGTAATTTAAAGCTTAATGATCTTATTTTATGTTTTGCATATGTTCTGCAACAGCAGCCATAAGATAAATGTAGTGGAGTAAAAAGTAAGATTGTTCCTTTTAAAATGTATTTCAAAAGTGTACTAAAGTACTGTAGTGAATGAATTCTGTGGTGAAGATTTTACAACAATCAATATATTTTCAGTATACACATTTTTACACCAAGCACACACACATAACAGCTTATGTTCAAGCCATCAGGCCATTCTCTGTCTGTAGGGAGAGGGGAAATACCAGACTGCACCAGAGGCCCCACACAGAGCAACTGATGCTGGGAATGAGGAGTCACCATCCTGTGAGGTGGGTGGGTGGGGGGGAAAGAATAAGACTTTACGGGAAGGAATATCTCCCCAGTGAGAGGACTGGCAAAGAAGAACATTACGTGGACGTGTGTGTGTGTGTGGGTGGGTGGGTGGGTGAGGTGGGGGGGTGGGGGGTTGCACACGAGGCATGTGTGCTGAAACTCAGATTTTACAAACATGCATGCGGAAAATAGCATTTCAGTGATTCTCGCATTCCCGACATTCCTTCCTGTGAATTTCCAGTCAGCGTGAGGCTCACTGTTCCAGAGCTCTGACATCACGAGGGGGTTCCACTCTGCCTTTCTGCCTCTCGCTCTCTCACAATCCCACCCATATTTGGAAGTAAGAGGAAGGGAATCCCAAATGATGACTCAAAGGCTTCTGCTGCCAAGGGGAATTCTCTCCACATCTGTTTCTGTGCGTGTATGTGTGTGCATGTCTATTATTAATGTGTATCACTGTGTACATTGCCTCCTTGAGCTGAAGATGAGAGTTTTCATCTGTAGGGAATTCAAAATGGTAATGTAGCTTTAACAGCTGTATGAAATAACAGCGTATGTCTGTATCTACAGAAAAAGTGGCACCCTGAGTGATGTTGTCTTTCTATTTATAACCTTCTTCTCTTGGCAGCCATGTCTGTTAAAAATGCACGGTGGTGAATACGCTCTTGAAATTAACTCTTTTCACTCTATAAACCCTGACGATAGACTATGAAGATGGTAAAAGTACTCCCTTGGTAATGCACATCACATGGCGGTGACATGACAGCTCGAGGCTGAGTCAATATGTAAGCTGTAACCAGTCACCCTGCATTGGACCACCACAAATGAGGCCACAGAGATAGATAGGACCATGGGCTGCTCAATGTGCTCAGCAGAGTGTGACCAACTGTCTACAGCCTGCTGGCTGCAATAAACTCCTACCTCCACAGAATCATTTATTGGAATCATCTTATTCCTAACAAGAAGTGGCAAGCTCATAGTGAATTACATAGGGACGAAGAAAGTAGAGCTTGAGAAGGAGATAGAGAAAACAGACATGGCTTTGGTTGTGTTCAAATGCTCTTTGTTAGATGTATGATCGATGAGGATTTGGGTTTGGGAGAGGATAGAGGGGTCTCGGACACCCGGTCTACGAAGCCATATCGAGGCCTAAATTTAGACCCACTTTGTTCTCGTCTGCATGCTGGTGACAGAGGACTCGGCTCTCTGGGGTTGTCTGCGGTCCAGTGTATCAGAAAGACCGCTGTTGTTCTCCCTGGCAGTCAGAAACACAGACGTTCCCTCAAGCAGCCCAAAAAGAAAGAACGCTTTCATGGAATATTCTGTTTAGCTGCACAGACTGTTGTGTATGATACACCCGGGACCCATAAAACAAGCAATTCACAGACAATATCTCACCCACGCTCTCTTTGCCACAGACTACAGAAACATAAATCTAATGGATTTCAAGCAGGAGTTGAGACAGTGTTCAAAGGTCCAGAGCATGTGTTGCTCAAATCTGGACAAATGGGCCTGCAAGGCAAAATTATTTTTAAATGGACAAAAAAAAAAAAAAAAAAAAAGAAAGAAAAAGGGAAATGAAAGTGATACAAAACACAAAAAACTGAAAATGCAGAAAAAGGCGAGGTGAAAATGAGCAAGTCAGAGAAACATGAAGCCATAAGTGACCCTGAATAGACTATAGTTTTCCTCCACATCACGCTGCTCCCCACAGCGACACTGTATGACGATGTTTTAAGATCAGTCGCCCAGCACACAAATCCCTCTCTTCCTCATTACCAAAACAAGCTAATTAAAAACCCGTTAATGAGCTGTGCAGTGTGTGTCTTTAGGAGAGAGGGAAATCAACAGCTCAAAAAAAGCTATATACACATATCTGAGGGACCCCTGAACAGTTAAACAAATTGATGACACAGTCATAGTCCTCTAAATGGGATGGAAACACACACAAGCGTCCCACACATCCCCACTTGAGCATGCACATAAACAGTGCAGAAGGGGAAAAAAAACAAGTGACTCACTGAAAACCAACTGGGACACACAGTGTCATATCCTGAGAGGGAGAGTGAGAGATGCCCTCCTCTTACTGAAGGACAGATGGATCCCCCAATCTGTCGTGTGCCAGCGTGCCAAAGGACAACTGGTCACCAAACATCCTGCCCCTGAGACTCGGGACCTTTTGGCTCTCTGTGAAAACCGAGCCATATTTCAGAGAATATCAGCTAAGTGACTGTGGAGGTGAAACTGTGCAGGACAAATCCAAATGTTACCATGTAATTATTAGCACAGTTCTTGAGCGACATCTAGCGGCCGCCCCGAGGAACTGCACGCTGACGTGACGTCACCACGGAATGTTCCACTGCATTAAAAACGGGGGTGGACGGGGAGATTAAAAGTTCACCACGGCGTATTCTTCGCTTATTATTAACTTGTTTCAACGCCAGAATATTAGATACTCTTGAAAATATGTTTAGTGTTGCTTGTTTGAACAAAGAAAAGACGGAAATGAGCTAACAGCGCAATAAAAATGTGTTATCTCCCCCTTTGGGACCAAGGAAGGAAGTACACAGCAGAGAGGCGCCTTTTCTGAGCTCATGTCGTCAGGCCGACGCTGTTTTTAACCCAAATAAAACAAACATTCACACCCACAGCAAACCACGGCGACATAAACTCACCTTGTCGAGCTGAATCACACAGAATGGCTACTAAAAAGAAGCGGACGCCTAATGTGCAAAACGACCGCTGGGTCGTCGTAGCCGCAGGTAGGTGAAGCAGCCTGAGCTAACTAAGCTACGTAGCTTTACTTTAACAAAGATACATTACACCGTGATAACTTCATCATCTCTCACTTAACTAACTCAGTGGTGGGTTGTTAGTCATTAGGATTGCACGCCTGTAACTTTAGCTACATGTTACAGAAAATACAATAACATGACGATGACATGACGAGCATTTCCCACAGTGATGTTTTTCTAAGAGGTGACACCTTCAGCTGTCATGTGCCTTTTGTTTTGGTTTGTTTTCCACAGACTCAGTCATCGACACACAGGAGCAGGACAGCGACCCGGCGTTTGTGAGACTAAGGAATCCCTCTACAGGTCTTTTATTTTATTTGTATTGTTATACATTATATATTATACGTTATACATTTGTCTATAAACCTTCAAAAGGAAGTGAAAACCCATCAATCAGTAATCCAAAGCCTAAAGATATTCAAGTTTACTATCATAGAAGATTATGAAAGTCAACAAATATTCTTATTTGAGAGACTGAAATCATAAATGAATGAAGGGTTCTCTTAGCTTTTTTGACCTCTAGTTGTGCTATGGAGCTGTTTTTCTGTGAGTGGGCCTGTGCACATGTGTTTTTGAGGAAGGAAATGCATTCAACGCATTTGTTAGACTTAAAGGATACACACAATGTGTTTTAGTGGCCGGCACTGACTGCACACTAACACCGTAAACATAACTTTTTGTTTACAAGAAAACTCCACACAGCACCTTCAATTCATGATCAGCATTGCAGATCAATAATGAGAATGATTGTCAGTCGTAGCTGTAACAACACTGTATTAACATTAAGTCAAAACATGATGAAAGTCAAACATGAGGGCGTGTATAACATAAAACTGCATCAAAGAAGTAAACTTCAGAATCCTGCCTGCATGTTGTCTTTGGGTTTTCACAGCAGTCGTAATCTGTATCATGTAAACTACAGTTGCAGATGTGGTAGTGAAAGTAACATAGTTCCTCTTTTTTATTTTTTTATCCTCCAGATGCAGCATCTCTGTATATGCTGAGCAGTGGTGATGTACAGCTGTTTGAGGTCAAAGCATTTGACGAAGATTTCCACTCCTGGTTTATTGGCCAGACTGTACAGAGAGGTTAGTCTCATTCCTCATTACAGTAAACTCTGAAACTACCTGTTCATAATTACAAACACTGCTACAAAGGTGGGTCACACTACCTTTAATTCCCCAGTAGTGTTATTTGTCAGCTGTAAAATAGTTTTTGCAATCAGCACATACAGCAGCTTGGGTCAACCAACACCTCCAAAGAAGACTTAATCATCTATGCTGAAACTACCGGTGCACTCGTCATAAAAACAGAACAAAAAGTAATATCTCCAAAGGAACAGTGTCCATATATTATGACAACATACGCCACGCACAGACAAACAACATAGAGAAAGAGGAACTGCTGGTGCAAATTAAAACTAACCATCAGGTCTGTGATTGACAGACACTTTCACATGCAGTGCGAACTGTTATTCGATCTAATATGACCTGGCGTTGTAACATTGTTTGAAGTTGATTCAATTATTTAAAAGTTTAAGCTGTTTGTTGTAAAGTTGCTATTAATTTTGTGCATTTCAATATTTAGAAATGCTGAACTTTTATTCTGAAACTTTAATTGTGGTCTCTGTCAGAATTTGTCCATGTGTTGATCAGGCGTTTTTTCTTTTTTTAAACAGATGGGAGACTTCTCTTTGTAACACCAATGGATCCTCTCTATCTAATTTTACCCTATTTGATTAAATCTGGCAAAGAGGTAAGAAACAGAAGTCTGCTTTAACCTGACAGCTGTTGTTCCAGTGATATTTTCATGCTAATTATTATGTTTTGTTCTGCTGCTTAACAACTCTGCCAGAGGTTGATTTCCACTGGAGTCGAATTCACAGTTTATTATTTAAACTTCATATCTAACTTTTTGTATACATTTATATTTCTAAATAGACTGTTAACTAAATATATTTTGGGGCTTGGTAAAAAACAAATCTCAACCAGCAGTTAGAAGGTAAAGGATGAGTATTTATATATTACTTTTCATTTATTTATACCTTTTGGTGAAAGTGTGTAAGAGTTATCATTAGATTGTGACACTTGTGACACTTGTGTGGCCAAAATCTTGGGCTATATTGTTTGCATGTTATCTAGGGCTAAACAAGATCAATACATTTATTTCTATACCCTTGAGTACTGGTGGGTACATGTACTGATATGTCCAGAATGTGTTGAACTTGGTTAAAATGACACATTCTGGTTTATGTGTCAGAAATACTTCTTCACCAACAACCAGGGGGAGCAACATTTCAAAAGTTCTGTCATGCCAGATTGATTGTTGTATTTTTCCACGAAGCTGAAGTGTTTTGTTACTAGTTACTAGTGGGTTTCACCTGTACTCACATAGTGTGTCCGGCTACACCTGCTATAGCTGGAGATGCTGTGCAGAAATGGATCCACATGTACAACTCCTGGTTTTAGATTTTTGCTTTGCAAGTCATAGAAATACAGTATAGTAGATACAATATTTGTGTAAGACTCCTTTTGAAGTTGTCAAAATGTGTTACTTCTGTACTTGAGTCTCAGCAGACTGGTGGTTTGATACTAAATGAGCTTATTTACTATACCAGAATATTTGACTGAGCGACTTCATCACAAGTAAAAATTAGTGATTGCCATCTCACATTTAATTGACACTACAACAGCAATACTGTTCCTGTAATATAACCATAGCAGTATAGGAATAAGTGTGAATAGGAGTTTAATTTAATCATTTCCATTTTCTAACTTTTATGTGTTTTGCTTCCCAGGAGAAGTTCCAGCCTGTGGACCAAGTTGTTATGGATGAGGAATTCCCAGCTTGCTCAAGGCTGCTGAGCTGCACACGTTCCCTGGCCTCCCTGCACCACATTGCAGAGGAAAAAGGTATTTATTAATTCTTTGTTAATATTTTAGGCTAGTAAGACTCAACTTTAAGGTTATGCTGATTGCATTGCTTTTCATACTTTCAGAGGTAGGAAGACTAAAGTTCCATCGATACAGTCAAGAGAAGACAATGAATTGGTTGAAGAAAAAGGTACCCCAAAGTACTCATCACCACTATTTTATATGAAATTCAAAGTGTGTGTAAGGAAAATTGTGTGTCCATTAGAAAATGCACAGTTGGTTTTACACAGTGGAATTGCATACAGTGTTTTTTACTTGTTGGTGTAGGTGGAGCGGACAGTCATTGCGCTCAAGAAGAGAAATATCTCCGTGGGAGAAGGAGTCAAATCCACAACATATATCAGAGTGAAGTCAGAGTCAGACTACCATGCAGGTAAGTTGCTTCAATTTCAGGCCACCTCACTGTTAAAGACCCATCTTAGTCTCGTCTTATAACTGGGAAATTCCAGTCTCACCTTCCTATTAAAAGACAACATTTTATTTTTTTGTTTGCAGCAGATAGGATGTTGACCAATAGATGGCAGTAATATTGCATAGTTTATATCTATGGGTTATGATCCTAAAACAACATTTCCCCAACTCAAACTACATAAAACACAAAGCAGGATGTTATTGCTGATTACTGGCACTGTCATTCTCTCATCCTTATGATACAGAGGACTACCTACGCTATGCCCATGGCCTGATATCTGAGTACATCAGTGAAGACCTGAGCAAAGCCCTCCTCAGCCACTTGCAGTAAGTTCAGACATCTAACACTTGCAAGTTATGGTCACTATTAGTACGAAGGTTTGCTGGTGATGCAGATCAAGCATCTCCTATTCTACTCTGCAGGTTACCAGAGCTCACAAGCCCCAAGGAGACAGAACCTCCTTCAAAGGTATGTTAGTGTCTCTTTTGAGTGAAGTCTGTGTTGCATATTCTCTTCTGCATGCTGCCGAGACCGCTGCATGTTTTCTGTAGTCCTCCACCTCACTCTATCATGGCATTTGCATATGTTTGATCATGTGTTTGAAATTAATTCCACCATCCTCACAAAGTGCTTGTGTGTTTTTAACTCGGGTTATCAGAGCTTTTTCTTTGACGGTGTGACCTCATCCTAGCTGGCAGCGGTGTGTGTTTCTGTGGTAAAAGGTTCGGTGCTCTTTGTCATGAAAAGCATTTCTTACTTCCTCGTTTGGCAGAAGCGGAAACTTTCAGACAAACCGGTGGAGGCCGGCGAGGACTACACCAAATTCAACAGTGCAGATTTTGCGCGGAAAGTGAGTGTATACAGAGCAGTCTGCCTGAATAGACCAAACAGTTATTGGAGGAATTTGTGACGTGTTCATCATTATTTGTTGTGAATATATCATAATGGCTAAAGTGGTTATTTGTCTGCTTTCATCTCTGGAGTCTTTTTTTGTTGTGATTGAGTGATTGTTAGTTTTGTCAGTGTAGCTCTTGCTTTCTTTGAGCTTTGTCTGTAGAGTAAACACATGGGTCAATGTGGCTTAACTTGTGGGAATGTGGTTTTCTCAGCTTGAATTGAAGTTCATGATTTGTGATGAATTCGCTATTGTCTCGGTGTGTAGTTGGGTTATCATATTGATTTTGTTTTCCCTTATTCCAGCCGCCCAAGAAGATGACTATTGCTCAGAAAAATCTGGCTAAGGTGGACAAGACTGGCATGAAGCCTATGTCATCCTTCTTCAGCCCCAAGGTCAAAGCAGAAAGGAAATGAATGTTGTATAGTTTCTGGTTTTGTACATGACACATTTGTAATAAAGAAAAGAAAATGTATTTGGCATATGATTGTTTGAATAGTTTGAACAAGATACGAATGAAAGGGAAATGAATAATGGCAATACGATTTTAATTACAGAAAACTTATATGGTGCAGTACTATACTATTAATCTTAATGTACCCAGTAGTATAGAAAATATTAGAATTTGGCTCTACATTAACGCCAAGCTATTTTGCATAATTAGTCATTTTAGTTTTGATACTTGAAGTAACTTTGCTGATTATACTTATGTAAACTTTGAATTCAGGACTTTTATTACTTTTAGATGATGGTATTTCTACGTTTACTTAAGTTAACAGTGTGAATATGTCCTCCACCACTGCAGGTTACCCAAATTACACAAAGCCTTTTTTCATTTTACCCCCATTGGTATCTAAGCATGCAGATAGTTCAGGCTGTATTTAATATTCAATGTTGTGAGCACCACAAAAAATTAGTTCACGTCAATTATATCAGAAATTTGAGTGACAAACATCTCAGAACCCGGGAAAATAACAATTAATGCATTTTCTGTTAGATTTGATACTTGGAAGGAATGCAGTCTTTTCACTGGTTGGAGCACAAACTACTCAGCCTAAATCCCATACCCCTCACAATATTGAACATTTGTCTTATTTAATTCAGTTTAAAAACACTTGGAAAAAATACTATTAAAATGGATCAGAGTAATCTTGAGATGTCAGAATGATGAAGGAATTTGTATTTCAGACAATGCTGTAAGAATCATCCAAGTTATATTTTCTCTTTTAAAGTGGCATATTGATTGAGATTAATGTTTATATTTATATGCAACAGTTTAGAAAATCCCTGAACAAATTATACTAGATAGGCATTTTGACATGTCACAGTAGGAAAAACATAGGTTAAAATAATCAAATTAATTATGAGCAGTTTCAGGGTCCTTGTGTTGTGGATGATGGATAGAACGAGCTAATTGTTGGAATCAACTTTATGACTTTTTTCTCCTTTTTTCATTTGCTTTATTAAAATCCCTTTACATTTTTAATGTTTTGTTAAAGTATTAATTGTCTGGATGGATTTTTAGCAGTGCAGTGTGTCTCTCAGTACAAACTAGGTTGAGCAGCATGGCAGTGCTGCTGGTTTCAAATGTCTTATCAAGCTTCACTGCTTTTTTAATTTGGGCTTGAAGCGCAGAGTCTGGAATGCACTCTCCACCACTTTGGGCAGATGGATCGGGTTCCTCTGCAGCCGCAGCCTGCTGCTTGTGGACCCGCTCTGGTTTTTCTTCTTTGGGGCGCTTTCCTTGGCACAGTCATGAACCGCTTTCTGCTGGGAGTCATCTGCGACCCGAGGAACCCGCATGACCCAGTTAGAGTGGAGGTCGTGTTCGGCCGAGCTGGAGGCCACTGTGGGAGAGAAGAGCAGGGAGCAAGTGGAGGCTGAAAGCTGTTATTTCTGAGAGGACCCAATCATTCTGAAGACCCAGAATGATTTTAACTAAGCAGCCACCCTTTGAATGAGATTAAGTAGCTGGTAGAGATAATCAGCTGGCCCCAAAGAGCAGGCACAACACAGAAACGAGTAAAAACTACTTAAGTATCACATTTAAAAAGACGTGAAAAGTGGAGTGTTATGATTTATTGATATGTCAACCTGTAAGCAGCATTTTAATGTTATAGCTGGTCCAGGTGTTCCAGGTGTAGCTACATCTTACTGCTAAACATCTGTAAACAACAACCACTACTAGTATATAGATTTAGCCTAATATATAGCAATGTAAAATATTATTTGAACTTCACATGTAAAAACAGGAAAGTGATAGAGATGTCAGTCAAGCTTTGTTTGTACACACTCACACAGTCCTGAGAGGAGGTCTAACCAGAACGAGGGAAAACACCTGTGTGAGTGTACACTGGATGTGTGTACATGCTTTAAGCAAAGTGCTTGAGTGACTGTCCATCATTAAACCTCAGCCATCTCAAGTATAAGTAACAGTACAGCAAATACTGCTATAAGTAATAGTCTTGCATTTAGAATATTGCCAAAGTAAAAGTAAGTATTTTTCTGCTAAATATGCTTAAAGTATCCAAGTAAAAGTACTTGATGCAGAATGGCCACTTTCTGAGTGTTAAATTATTATATATATTATTGTTGATGCATTAATGTGTGAGCAACTTTTTAATGTAACTGGTCAAGGTGGATCTAATTTTATCTACTCTAAATAAATGTAGTAGAAGTTAAGTAGTATAAAGTGGAAATACTCATGTAAAGTGCAAGTATATCAATGCATATAATCAAGTACAGTTCTTAAAGTGACTTGGCACCCCTGACCATCTCTTATCCCCAGTGGTGGAAGAAACATTCAGATCCGTTACTTAACTAAAAGTAGGTTAATATCAGCAAAATGCACACAAAGTACAAAGTACTCATTAAGGCATTTGAACAGCCCCTGTCATTTTTATATTTTAATATATTATATCATTGTCACCTTCTTTTGTTTCAGTCACAGTTGGAATAAAGATGCGTTCAATAGTCCATTAAGTACATTTACTACAGTAATGTACTTAAAGTTTACTTGAGTCTCTTTTCATGCCACTTTCTACTTTTACTTAATTACATTTCAGAGGCAAATATTGGACTTTTTTACTTCACTGCATTTATCTGTCAGCTTTAGTTATTAGTTACTTTACAATTTAAGATTTTTGCGTAGAAAACTTACAAAAAGCTCATAAAAGATGATGTTTTGTTATAAATTGGACTCTTGGTTGGACAAGACAAGCAACAAGTTCTTTTACTTTACTTTCCTGATCACACTTACATACTCACATTTTCACTGTTTCAAGGACTTTTACTCGCACCAGTGTGTTTTTCCAGTGCGGTGTTAGTATTTTTAACTTAAGTAAAGGACCTGAATACTTCCTCCACCCCTGCCATTGTCTAACCCTACACCCCCCCCCCCCCCCCACACACACACACACCAGCACAACCATTTTCAACATCATACCTACATCAAGTAGTTCAAGGTTTCTACATCTATACACACATGTTTAATCCTACTGTGACTGAGGCAAAGAAGATAAGATATTTATTCCATTCCCAGGATCGTCGCAGGTAAAGAGAGGACTTTCCAACTCACCTATGAAGTCCACATCTGCGTGTCCGTCGTCCGTGTAGGGTTTGCGCAGGGCTTCGCTGTCGCAGCTGGCGATGACCGCGTCGAAGAACTGCAAAGTGTCCTCCTCGTCCGGGACCGGAGGGGCGGACGGTTTGGCTCTCGATCTCTGTGTTTAAAAATAAAAAAAATAAATAAAAAAAATGGGGAACACATTCGGTCTTTTGATACCGCCTGCCGTGCGCTCTGGGGTGGACGCTGGAGGCTTACCGGCCCTTCCCTCTGCGGCGGCGGGGGCGCAGGCCTCTTCCCGCGGGACGCCGTGGCCTCGGCGCCGGCGCTCTTCAGGTCGCCGACGCTCTTCGTGTACTGCCGCCTCAGAGCCACCAGCGCCTCCAGGTACTCCAGGCAGTTCCGGTTCTGGGAGTACAGCCACATCCGGTCCTCGTGCCTCTGGTAATAGTACAGGGTGGACTCGACGCTCACGGTGCTTTTGCTCCGCTTCAGCGTGGAGCCCGCCGCCGACGCCGCCTGGGTTTTCTCCCCCACCACCAGCATGGAGGTGCTGCGGACCAGCCGCACGGTGCAGGCGCTGTGGTAGTCCTGCTCGGACCGGAACCCGCCGCCGTCCCCGTCCCGCCCCCCGTGTCCGCGCTGGTTGGGACGGAACACATTGTTGATCTTCCTGAACATGCCTCTACAGGGAGCCTCTCGGGGTCGCCGGCTTGTCCTGAGCTTCCTTAGTGTTTGTGGAGCATCGATCCATATTCCTCTCCTCGGGGCCGGCCGATATTTCCTCAAAAAACAAACAAACAAACAAACAAACAAACAAAACAAACAAAACAAAACAAAAGTGCTTTTCCACGTGGAGCTGTTCACTGGGGCCAGGCGCTGTCCGGGGTGCTGAAATCGCCAAACAGCCGCTCCGTTGCAACACAAAAGCCGGATCCCGATCCGAGGCTCGCGTCTGACCTGATCTCGACACGTCCTTAATGTTATCGGATGTTGCTCAGCAACTTCGCTGTAGCAACGGGACAGTAACTCTACACTCGGTGCTGCCATCAGTCCCGAGCAGAAGTCCTGTGTCACATATCATGACGCATACCAGCCAGCGATCCAGCGCACTGTAGGCCTATAGTTTTAACGCCTGTGGCTGTGAATCCACTTGATGATAAACCACGTGTTAGGCCAGACCTTCAAAAAGAAAATACTACTAATAATAATAATAATAATGTGCAGATGTGTTAAACTGTTCATTTTTAGGTTTAGACCTATATGATAATGTGCATAAGATCAAAATAACTAATTCTGTTGTATGAATGACCCTGATATTGTAACAAACTCCAGAAGCTTTATGATGTTGACTTATGTCTAGGTTTCCTCACCTAATTAATAATAAAACATGTTCTCTCCTGTTTCATGCCCTTCTATTGTTGAGCTTTCCTGTCACAAGCGGAGAGTCACAAGAGTCTTAACTGAAGCGAGTCATATATGCAGACAAGGGACTTTCATCTGGGGAAAAATCCCCAACATAAATATAGCCTGGGCGTTTCCATCACTTTCACCAGATAACTGATTTAAACCTGAAGTGATAAGATTCATATTAAAGTTTCTACCAGTTCCTCTGGTAAAATAAAATAATATTCAAAGGTCTCAGGCAAAGGTACTTTGCATTAACATGCTGAACAGTTGGCACGGTTGCAAGGAGGAAATGATGACTTGTGGTTACATAACTGAGCGTGAAGTCACACTTCTGCTTTGGAGCTGACAAAGATAACAAGATGAGTAAAGTATAATCTCAAAACAGCAGTTATTGGACTAAAAACCTGCATGCTTAACTGTGCTTGACAGTTAAGCATTTGAGGTGTGACCTATCAGAAAACAGGAATCAGTAGCTGTTGAACTGTCTGTTTCCTGATATTTTGAACATCGTTAATATGACTTTCTTTTCTGCCTTTAAATTTAACCTCAATCACACCTGTTTCACTTACAAAGAAACAAAACTTCTGTTGGTTCTATTTTCAGAGCTTATTTTGGCAGTCATAAGAATACAGCATCTGCCATTTCCCTTTATTTGGCCAGAAGAAAAACTATTGCAGAGGTAGGTGCATTCTTCTGTTAGGCTCTAAAATAGATATCATTTACATTAGTAAGAACTGGAGGGAAATATACCCAGCCTGGCTGTAACAATTGTATAAAAATATGATATTGATACACATTGGTGATTAACCCAGCTGCGACATTCAGTTTGCCGAAATGGGAAGAAAGAGAAAATATGTGACATTCCTACTTCCTCTTGAGGTGGTATAAAACAGCCCTTGCACATGAATTCACACTCTTACTCATGCAGATCTTGAATCAAATACAGCATACACACTTTTCTCTACTGTGATAAAGACTGTGGAAGGACACTTGGCACCCTAAGGTGAAAGCTGAGAGACTGTGATTGCAGTCCAAGGTAGGAGGTTGTTTGTTTCAGAGGAATATAATTTGTCTTTATGATTGTTGGATAATATAGGGTGCCCTTTCCTAAATCCTCCTTTGGACTGATGTCTTTTTCTGTTTTGGAGAATCAATATGTTGACCTCCTTTCACACAGAAATCAAAATGGATCATGAATAATTTGAGACTTTTTTTATGAGTTTTATGGTTATTGTTTGTTGTGTTGTTTTATATGTATTTATATGTATGTATTTTGTAGAAAGGCCTATCTAAGGATGGCCATTGTAAACTAGTTGAAGCTATAAATGCTGTTGTATGTTGCATTGGTCCATGCTATGTATGTGTCCCTATATATATAAAAATATACATTAAATGAATTAACACATTTACATCTAATCACATGTTCTGACATGCAGTGTGCTCACAGCTTCTGAGTATGTATTTTTTTTTGCAGCCATGCTTTGTGAAGGCAGATTGCTGAGCATGACCTATGGTGAATTGGAGCTGGATCCCATCCCTCCTCAGAAGGCTCTCCAGAGAGCTTATGGGCTGCCAAGAGCAGCTGCCACCCTCATGCCAGGCTCCACCAGACACGCTCCACTCGTTCATCACAATTCCCCCGAGCAGACAGGTTGTGTTAGCAACAGGAGCTCTTCAGCGGGGTTGCACATTTCTCCGCTGAAGTCCTTGGATCTCCACAGAGCCCAGCCAGGCAGACAGATCTCTCCAGAGATAGAGATCCCAGCTCAGGCTCACTCAGGTGGCGACTCCCCTTTCTTGGTTCCCTCCTTCTGTCAGAGCATCTGCCAAAACTACAGCGACCTCCATATTGGAGGCGACCAGGTGCTGCCTCTCTCAGCCAATGATGGAGAGCTCCGGGTCTGTCCTGACACCCAGGCTGTCGTCCCCTTCCTCCAGTCCTGTGATGTACTCCCAGCTGTGGAGGATTCTCCCCCAGGGCAGTCATCTCAAGATGGACTTCTGCATCCACTGAGGGGAGGTTCAAATCGCTGGAGACTGGGAAGCACCCGTGATCGGAGCTTTTTGTTCCAGGGACGTGAAGGTCCATTCTCCAACTCTCTGCTTAATCACTATCTGGAGCAGAAACTCTTGGATTTGTACCAGCAATACATGATGGAAAACATGGCCAGGGAAGGGGCTGCTGGTTCAGATTCTGACCAAGGCCACATGTGCCCTCTGCTGGGATCAGAGCTGGTCCTGACCAGCCTAGACCAGATCACTTTGCAGTTGAGCCGGGAAGGGAACCTGGAGGCCGGCCTGGCCAAGGACATGGTCCTCAGCTGCCTGCTGCGGGTGGCTGGTGACATGCAGTCAAGTGAGATCAGCACTCCGTTTCTGCAGATTTCAAATGAGGCATCCAAGGAGCAGCTCTCAGAGAATAAAGAGGAGTAACCCCAGTGTCAAGGAACTCACTTATCCAATTCTTCCTTTAATTTTAGTTTCATCACCAGCAAATAAAATGAAACTGATTTAATTTTTTTTGTTCAAACTAAACCACATTTCATTAATTTTTTTCCTTTCTTTAATAAGCTGTTAAGTGGACGATGTTAAAAGCAAATTCTTTATGTGATAAGTGTTTACCAGGAGATTGTGTTGAATTTATGTATGGTCACTTTAATATGCAGTCATGAAATGCGCATGTGCATGTGTTGTGCTGTGGTTGTGCAGTTTTCATTTTTTAAAAGACAATAAAGACAGAAACTGAATATTTAAACTGCTCTTTCCCTTTTTTCTTCATTTCTAACAGAATAACACATCATCAACAACATCATGTTCTGACTTTTTGTATTACTGGCCACATCTTTGAAAAGACATATAACAATTTGTATGTCTGATTATTTATTTACCTGATATAAATGTCTATCTGAACATGGCATCCCTTTCATTTTGAAACTAATTCAAAATAATATAATAGTTTGAAAATCATCAGGTTTGCGCCACTATTATTTAATTAAATGGAATAAACTCATGTTTTAAGGTTAAAGTCACCCTCCAAATGTATTCTACTTATTGTTACTTCACTTTTTATTTTTTTACGTTCATATGCAAACTGGGTACTACTTTTTTTTTGGTGGAAAAAGTATTTGTATACCTCTTAAAACATGTCTGGAGGGGATCTTTAAGAAAGTGTTCTTATGTTTCTTATGTATGTTCAGAGTATTGACACGTCTGTTGGCCATACAGCTCGGAAGTACAGTACAGAGCCCAATGCTTTATACAATGCCACAATCAAATCAGTTCAATCAGGAGAGATGTAATCACCAGAGGCTTAAAGAGTGTTCAACTGCTTTATTGCAAGAATGATAATAGAAGATGTAGTGTTTGGCGATTAGAGGAGTCTAGACACTGGTGGTGGTGGTGATGATGATGAAGAAATGAAGAAACGCAGCTGAGGCGATTAAAGAGGGAAGCGAGAGGGATGCAAAATAATGAGTGAGGGCAAATAGACTTAAACTTAAACTTTCACTATAGCTTAATTTGCTTGTGAATATATATTTTTGTGCCCAAAGACATATGCCACACATACAAACTAATTTGGTAATTTATGTTCATCCCCACACTTAATGAATTGATGCAAAGTCTTCAGTTTAATAAACAGTCACAAGGGGGAAGCAATATCACCTACTTATTAACCCCAATGTCTTTGACACACACCTTACTCCTGTATTTGCCTTTATTCCTCCTCCTACTCCTCCTCCTCCTCCTCACTGTCTATCCCCCTCCCTCACCCAACATCTATCCATCCAGCTAATGTTTCCTATCATCTCCACCCTGCTACTGCTAATCTATGATGTCATCAGGACTGGGTTGTAAATCTGTAGCACGCAGGCAGTAGGGCACTAACACCAAATCTTAAACTGTGTATGTGATACTGGTTCCTCTGCTGTGTAAACAAAATGCAAGCTTGAGATTATGTTATCTACACTGCATGATACATTTTGGAAAATATTGCACTAGCGCAAATGAGGAACTCAGCAGGGCTGCAAACTGACAGATTTGCACACTAAAAGTGACATATTATTTCTCGTGTTTCTTCCTGTTCAAAGTGCTTTGAAAGACCCGTGACTCCACACCAGCTCAGCGCAGCCGTGGCCTTCTGAGCCAGTATTTGGTCAGCTTCCTTGTTTCCTGTCCAAACAGAAAGCCACAGGAGGAAACTGTGTTTACTGAGCTGAGCGCCGCAGTCGGAGCCCTGTGAAGTCTCAAGGCCGCAGAGACACATGTTTGGTATTTCTGCCTCCATCCTGATTGAACATTCCAGGTATGTTAAAGGAACCAAATCCTTACAGAACTAAACAAAAACACGCTGACATATAAATATGATTCACCCAGTGCCAAGCCCAGCAATGAGAGCATATTCAAACAAACTGATTTCCACTGACCTTGGAAAAATGAAAAACATAACTCTTGTTCAAACAGAGGTTAAGAATTGTTTAAGGGGCTGAAGGTAAAGCCACATACTGCACTCTCATACACACACAGGTTTATGAATATTGATTCACGAACCACCAACTTCACTAAATTACACAAACTATGCAAAGTAACTACCTCTTTAGTCAACAGATTGACAAATATCCCACCGTGTTTTACATTTTCTGTTGCAAATGCGACATGGACAGAAGAGCAACAAGGTTTTTAATTTTCTGTGATAAGTAGTAGTTTTTTTTTTTAGAAAAAGTGAGACTGTGTTTAAAGAATGAAGGCGAAACCATGAAATAAGAGCAGGTACAGAGACCGATAAAACGAATGGCAAGCTGCAGTGATTTAAAAAATGGAGAAAAAAAACACACTTCTCTCATGGTCTAGTGATGAAACTAACAGGGAGCTTGAAGCGTTGGAGCACCTTTCAGAGGTTCATAAAGTAATTTCCTTGTCACAAAGAGCTTTTAACATGGAGGGCAGTAAAGGTAAGGCCACAAGATTTCATATCAAAGCCAAGGTCTCAGATTCACTCTCACTATTGTGGCTTTAATGCTCTGTAGCACTCTGTGGCTTACTTTTATTCAAAAAGCTTTTAGTATGTAGCCTTGTTAATTGGAACAGTCATATACTGTTTACCTACTTCTCCCTGTGTCACTATGTGATTTAAAAACCTCTATCACAATTTGGCAAGGCTTATTGGTAGTGAAGATTCTTAGAGCTATTTACTGGATTAGACATGGATACACACGCTCGAACCTATGCACACAGATCATTCTAACTCATTAAGAATTTTAATGTATAGCTGCGGTAAATGCAATGCTCATGCTCACTCTCTCTCACACACACAAACACACACACACACACACACACACACACACACACACACACACACACACACACACAAGCACACACAAATACCACACAGGTGGAACCATTTCAACCTACGTATAGAGGCACTTAATTCAATGAAAATTTGTCCAGAAGCTGACCTCTTTCTCCTAATTTCATGGATGGCCTTGAGCCATCCAAAAAATGTACAGCTTAATGTATAGCTGTGGTAAATGCAATGCTCGTGCTCACTCTCTCTCTCTTACACACACACACACACACACACACAAATACAACACAGGTGGAACCGTTTCAGACTAGAGCCTGTGTATAGAGGCACTTAATTAAATGAACATTTGTCCAGAAGCTGACCTCTTTCTCTTAATTTCACGGATGGCCTTGAGCAATTTTTTTTTTTTTTATATAGATTACATCTACTGGAGACACCTAAAGTTCAAGTGGCAGCATGCTGGAACATTTAATGACGGCCCTGCTCTGTATGTGGCTGATTGACACTGGGACACGTAGGTGGTGGAACGGGAGAACACAAATTTCCTGGTCAGTTAGCCGCTCAAGGTTGCAGGGAGCCTGCAGTGGCGGGGTGACCTTGGCTGAGCTAGAGCAGACAGAAAGAGACCTTGAGAGACAGCAGGGTAGCAGGATCTGGGACTGAAAGAGCTGGGGAACATAATGTAGTAATGCATGACTATATATCACAGCACACAGTATCCAAGTGAATGTGGATGGCAATTGGCAGGAATTTTTGGCCACCCACATATTTATTCTTCTTTATGAAATATGTTTATACTGTATTGTGGTGGTTTTAACACTGCTGATTTGTGGATCACTGGCATTTTACATTGTTATCCGTATTCTCCAAAGTGGGTAATGCATGTATGTGAAATGTTTACAAAACTACACTAATACTTTATTCTCTTTCTCGTTTTGACCCCATTTTCTGGAGTTTGTGATATACTTGTTATTGTCTCTCATTTTGTATCTGTCTGTGTCTCCCATGCATAGTATAAATCACAAACCTGTATGAATTAATTTGACTTAATAGTTCTTCACACCAACATCTGGACGCTTTGTGGAGGACACATTATAGGATCAGTTCTGACCTTCCAAGCAATGTGTTTATTTTTGCTGCAAAAAGACTTTTTTTCCTTTACTGAACTAAACTGAACATCACACTGCCTCAACGTTCCGGCGTTTCGAGATCAAGTGTACAATGTAACACCCTTAAACACTCTACCTTTTTCACTACCTCATGTAAAAACTGTGAAAAAATTAAAACTATTTTATTTTAAATTACCTCCATGCAAAACCTTTTATACTCAACATTATTGTAAATAATAATAGGCTTTAATAAATGAGAGAAATGTACAGGATGTCACCTTTTGATGCAGACAACAAGACTTTACAATCCAAAGATATTTTGTGTTTCTGCATAATGCAAGTTAGAAATATTAACTCCCTCAATGTAAGTGAAGTTCACCATGCTGTCTGACATTGAAATACTGTATGAAAAGCTGAAGCCAAATAGCAAAGAAAAGTTAGTGTTTGAAATTCAAAGGTTTTTGTGAAATCTAATCCTTGATTGCTTCACACAAAAGAGATGCAGATTGCCCTCTGACATGTAGTGGAGTAGAAGTACTGTATAAAGTCACACAAAAGTAATTGTCTGGAAGGGATTTCTGAGGTTTTCAGAGGATGATGAAAAATTTCACAGCACTTCAAAAAGAAGAAAGTTCAGTTCTTTCTGTTTGGCATATTAAAATATAGAAAACATGGCATTTTCAAGGCCTTACAGATCTTTGATCACACAAGTATCACGGAAGCAAAGCAAAGTCAGACAGTATGACTCACTGCCTCCCAGTAAATCACTTACCGAAGTCTGAAAATGTGTTGTTGCTCAAGGTACTTAAGTCTCAAATAAAAAATACCTCACTGACATATTTAATGAGAATTTTTGGGAATGGAAAATGAAAAGAAGTCACTCACAAGCATTGTTACTACTCAAAGACAGGAGAGCAGTCAAACTTCTATGTGTCCTTTATTTTTATTTTAAATCTGTGTTTCACCTACCAATGTCTTTCCCCTCACCTTGGTCCTTTCCGTATGTGAGCCCTTTCCTGTTTTCCCACTCACCCCCTCATCCACACCTCCTCCCACGTCTCTTCCTGCCATGCCGACAATGTTATTAGTGTCATAATTTACCTCCTTATGCAAACATGACCCTGTCCTCGATACGCTGTAAGGCAAAAATATTCATACTGTAGTCACTGTGAGACCAATAAAGAATGAGATAGGAGGGACATAAATTATTGCTCCACAGCTACAATATTTCATATTTCACTCAGTAGCCTTTCTACACATCATATCACACACTCACTGATGCATGTGTGTCTTACATGTGTTTTCAGTAATGGCTATACATATAAAAAAGGAACATTATTTCATAGTGTGACATATATTTGGATAAGATACATATAATATCACCAAGGACAAGCACAGATAGAAGGAAAGGACACGGGAGGGAAAGATGGGTGAAGGCAGGTAAATGGGATATGCATATACTGAAGGAGTCAGGTGAGGCAATCTGCATTTTAATCACTGTTATGTCTAAATGTATTTTTACAACACTACTGTGGAGTAAATTGTTTGTGACTTACTGGGGTAAGACAGGCAGAGAGTGATAATTGGAATAAATGTGTGTACTGCCAAAATGTAGAAGGTCATAAGTGAGGAGCCGGAATGAAGTGAACCCCTCAGAGTGGCACTGGGGGACTATTGTGTTGTATGGATTTGGTAGCACATGCCCACTCATGTGTTTGACCTTGGCAGCCTCTCCCTCTTCTCCTCCCTCCTCCCCACATGTTAACCCCCCTCCTTCACCCCCCACCCCCCAGGGTCCCACTCAACCTTGGCTAATTAGCTCACGTCCCAGTGGCATATGTTCAACACACAATTTATCCACAACAAGGACATTACAACTGCAGTGTCCCGCCTCTTGCTCACTCCCTTATTTTGTTTTAGTGATATCATCTGTGTTTGTGTTTATGTGTGTATGAGAGAGGTAGTAATGAGTTATCTTAATAATCCTTTAAATCCGGCTTTTTGTGCTTGTTTTTTTCGTTTTTTTTAGGACCTTTAAATTAAAGTTGCAATAATAAATATTTTTTGAGGGGGATCACTCGTACAAACATAAATCCGAACAGACAAAAATGTATCGCCTTAGGGCTTGTTTCCATATAGGCAGAATGTGGCGAGCCAATCACAGCCTTTATTTTACATGGGGCGGGTTTAATACGATGACTGAAAGTGAGGAACGCCGTTGAGGCATCTTTGTAAACAACCAAGATGGCTGCAGCCGATGCAGAACGTTCCATGGTCGGCTATAGCGGCAGTATTAAATGGACTGGACATTACATCTTTTAAAGAACTGCACTTAAACTTAAACATATTTCTTATGTTGATAAGAAAACATCACCAAATTGATGTTACACTGCGAACATACATGCTCAAAAAATAGAGTTTACGTACAGAGAGTTTAAAAGCCTTGTCCTTTACACACCCAATATCTCTGTGTGCCTCTAAAACCCATCCAACATGAGCTTCTGACATCCTTGAGGCCAGGCTTGGACTGGCAATATGGCAATTTGGGCAAATGCCAGATGGGCCGCCGCATCAATGGACCATCAAAAAATCCATATAATTACCCACAGATGAACTGGGTTGATCTCAGTCATCTTGAATTTGAATAAATAAAGCAGAATTACTTGGTTTAATTGTTGCTGAAGTGACACATGTCCAAAAGGCTGCACAATAAAAAGACAAAGAGGTATGAGGCAACCTGAGAAATACAGCATCAACACACAGGTGGTTCTTGTTGGCAGCTGTGTGCCAAGTGGTCTGGCTGAACTGAAGACTCCCATGTTTAGTTGGATAGCGGCCTTAGGTTGCAGTTTGAGGGGCATCATGCCCCAGATCAATGTCCCTGTAGCTCATCACTCCTTGTATCCACTCACAACTATTTGTTATTTGAGCTGTGTTACTCTTTTAATTACAACACAAAAGTTTCCAAAATGCTATTTTCTTTTTGCTTTTTTCCTATCCTTTTAAAAATTGTCATTATTGATCACATAAACACCCGAATTGAAAATATGGCGGCAATATTTGTATCTCTCATCAATGATATTTTCAATTCATTATACCAACTTGGACTTTTCAATACTCTACAATTCCTGAAACTCATTCATAAAACATGTTGTTATCTAACTGTGCATGCCAGACTCTATTCCTGACAAGCAACCTCTTTGTGGCAAGTACTGTCCTGTCTAAGTAGCAAAATTATAAATAGTGTGATTTTGTTATACTGCTGCAAAACCTCTAAAAGGAAGGGGATTGAGGTGAATGGTTGTGGCAACAAAGGCATGACTTTGACAAGATAGGCTGCCACTCATCTCCCTCTCATCCAACAGTGAACATTGGTTTCTTTTAACCACAACTCTTTTGTTTTCCTAATCTTTTTTTTTTTTTTTTTTATGAGTATTTCTTGTTTTGTAGCAATGAGGTCAATAGAGCCCTTTATCTAGGTTTAAAAGCTCTCTGCAGACCTTTTGAAAAATGTTGAATTACTATAGGTATAGAATTAATATTAAAGACTAGTTTGAATGCACTTAAACACTAAACCCACAAATAATTTAATCACAAATGAATAATGAACTTAGTAAGTGATTTTTCTCAGACCTCTCTATTGCAGAGTTAAAAACACAAACCATTTCTATGCACAATAACAAAACACAATGCCACGCAACATGACACAATACAACATATTTTATCACAACATGTGATAAAACCCAGAACACAGAACACAACCCAGCAGTTGGCTGTAATAGAAAAATAATTTGTGCCTGGCTTTAAAGTTTGCATATCTGCTCCTTTGTTTGTTAGAAGCAGTGTGACCTTGTGTTTGTATTCCAACCTTGAACACTGTTACAAAAGGAGAAACAAATAGACTATGGACCATCGTATCACAAGCGTGTGTTACGTGTGTGTGCTGTTTACCCAAATTCAGTGAGAGCTTCACAGCTGAAGTAAACAATGACCAAAGCTGCATTTGTTCAGAGAGGTTCTATGTGTCACTGATCTGTTTTTATGAATTGATGTGGTTAAGACACAAAACTCACTATAAAACTGTAAATCCGATGCCAAAGACCATCTTTGAACAGAGTCAATGTGGTTATTAAATGTAGCGCTGCCTTGGAAGATAATCCAGCCAATGATTATGTTTTTCAATACACCGTAACTGGAAAAACAACTTAGATGTAATTTCTAGGAGACAGGCTCTATGACAATTGATTGTGTTTAAACTCCATCCCCTGTCGAAGACTTTGAGTAGCAGTTAAAAACTTGGAAAAAAAGACAGTAAGTGGACCGGGAGTTAGGATTAAGTGGTCAAATTAAAAACTGCATTGACTGAAGTCAAGTTTATTTATACTATTGCCCCAAATCACAAATTTGTCTCAAAAGCTTAAAGGCTGTTTACAAGGATGTGTTTCAGTCAGATAGAACAGAGTTCCTTCAGATTTTATCAATACAGATGTTTACACCGACTGCATAACGCTTTACATGCATAACCATGACCTGAAGGGTCTTTTTATGCTTGAAGTGTATTTTCTTCTGCCTTTTGTGAAAAGAGTTCAACTTGCTACAACAATGTACAAGTGTACTCCAGGACCCTGTGAGGTCACTGTTGGGTGTGTGTGCAGGAGCAACACGCCTGTTAGGCTTGAAGATTTAAACCAGAGAACAGCCAAACCCTTCTTTTGAGCCTGGTGTTAAGTTACTCTTTAAAAGATAAGTCTGGTGATATTCAGTGTTTTTATTCTTATCAACAAATCCCATGAAAATACAAAAACCAACAATAAATGTAGAGTATAAGTAAGTCATTCTGTCTGTGTATTCAAAGCCTGATATGGCATAATCCTCTTTCCCCCATTGTTGTGGTAACTACTAAAAATACAGTAAGTATTATCACTAGGTGACATGTTCTTCACAATGAACATGGCTACTGTAGTTTATTTTGAGTCAATGCCACCTACACCATCCTGCTGCCATACTCACATGAACACAAAATGTGTATTAATCCACAGCTGAAAATAGTCCCCAACAAATGCACTGTTTGCTCGTGTTTTAGTAATGTTTGCTAAAAACTACAGTGCCCAGCTGTTCAAGAAAATACCTGATTCTTAAAAAAGAAAATGGAACTATGTATTCATGAGACATTTTTAAAGATTTATGCTTTAGAATGACTCAGTGAGTTTGGGGCTGAATTACACAAACAGGTTGAGAGGCGTACTAAAAATGTGGCTGTGGTCTTTTCACAGGATTTGTTAACAATATTAAAAGAAACATGATGCAAAAAATCTGGTATTGATTTCTAAGACTTGAGTGAACATTTTACACTGATTTGGCCACCGTTGAAAGCTTATATGAAGAAAATGATTTCTATTATGAACACCATTACTCCACATACCCTTCGCTTTCCTCTTTGGAGCTATGATTCAATATTTTTTGTGAAAATATGAATGAGCGGTGTACTGACATGGCAGCCCTCATGTGAACCATGAGGCATAAGAGTATGAGTTATGTCTCATAATCAAGTATAATCAGTATGGTTCACTTCACTATTTGTTGTTTGTTTGTTGTCTCTTTGTTGTGCTTTGTTGTGTCTTTAAGCATTTTGTTTTTTGTATTAATTTTGTTTATGCTGTTTTTGTGCTTTTGTCTGATTCAAAAAATAAATCAAGACTAAGTAAAAAGAAAACCCTGTATCTCGCATTCATCACATCTAAAGCAAACTTTTCTTCTCTCTTCCTCTCCAACACACAAACACACACACTCATATACTTTTACTCTGCTGTAAGTTGGTGACATGAGTCCTTGGAAAGTGCAGTATTCAATTTGTAACTATTATTGAGACAAGGACACAGTCTTTTATGTAAGCAGCCACAGAGAGAAAATGGAGGCAGTCACTATAGCAACCGCCAGAAGAGAGAGCCCAACAAACAATGCAGTACAAGACTTTTCCAGTGGAACCATTTAATGCAAAGCCTTGAATCATACAAAGTTGTCCTCTTAGGCTTTTGAGACCTGTCTTGGAGTGTCCGTGGGTGCCTAAGTCCTAACTGTTTGGTAAAAACCTTGTATTTTTCTCCACACTTGTGTTTCAAGGCTGGCTTGGCTGAATGTGCCAAAAAGCTGTCTTCTTGGGTCACAGCAACCTAAAAATTTAATTTGTGTGATCAGCCTTCAGGAAATGCTTACTGCTGCAAAAGCATATGACATAACAATACATCACTTATTTGTGCATTTACTTGATCAATCGGCACATATTGAAAAATAGTTTTGAAGTATTAATTGTAGAGATAAAGTTACAAAAGAAGTTCATTTTTCCTTCAGTCAATTCAGCTGAGAGGTTGTGAGAAATACTAGTGGATGTGACACATGCTTACACTTGTCTTTTTAAATCGAATTTATAATTCTGGGAAACTTTATACAAAACCTACTTACCATCATCATCAAACACTGAAAACCTAAAGCATTGGAATTTACTTATAATGGCACTTTACTTTGTATTTCATTGCCACTTTAATTCCTGCATGTGCTCTGCTCTTTCTTTCCCATGCCCCTTGTCTGAGTAAATAGCGTTTTTGGTACTGACCTTGCTCTAAATTTCAGCACTAGACACAAAGCTGCTGTGTGGCTGATGCTGTCTCAGGCTCAGACTGTCTGGGTGTCACAGCAACTAGTTTAAAAAGTGCATATCAGAGTAAGAGGTGTATGTGTGTGTGTGCTCGTACACATCAATTTGTTCTTACAATTCATTGTTTTGTTTAGAAACATGAAAACAATGAAGCATTAAAAAACACAACTCTTTGGGGGATTGTGTGGGCTGATATTTTAGAGCAAACCAGTCATGGGCGAAAAGGAGTTGGGGGAGGGAGGAGGGCGTTAAGTTTTCTTCTGCATCAGAATAATTTGGAAAAATGTATAACCAACACGATCAAGTTGAGTCAGAATAGTCTTGGGTAGAACTCATGTTTGTAATGCTGAAAGCTGTAGACAAACACAAACAGGGTGCTGTGTTTTGTGCAAAGCGTTCTTAAAGTCATGTGATAGGGTTGTAAGAGAGCCTCCCCATGCTGAGCCATTTTAAACTGGGCTTGGGACCAGCAGGCACGGGGCCAGAGAAGGGAGTCTGCTCTATATCACAGAAAACTAAGAACAAACTGGACCTGTGAGGCTGAAACCATGATTGTGACTACTTTATTTGATAGTAAAGCTTCTAGAAAGCGAAATGTTTTGGGCAATTAGTCCAATATACAGAACATGTTTTTGATGGTAAAGCCAAACCTTCAACACCAAAAAAGTTTTGTTAATATCCAGTTTTCCTTTTTTATTCCCCCTTAAGTTAAAATCATTAACATTTTCATTAAATCATACCCCATTTTTTATACTATTTATGGTCTGCATTTTCTTCTGTAATAGCCAATTAATGAATTATCATTCAGTATTTATTTCTCTATAAAGACAGCCAATTCATGACATCAGGTCTGGCCTAGCCTCTGTTCCAATAGCTTCTGTAACTCAATTCAGCCTTTCTATAAATACCTTCTAAGACGAATCGTCGGCCATTACAGCACAAGTTGAAACCTTTGTGATTTTAACAAAGTTAAACATAGCCTACTTTACTTTGTGAGCACAGAAAATGAAAATAGGCCTAACTTATACTGTAGGTATGTTTTAACTAACAGGTACCTATTCTATTATTAAGGTAATATTACAGGGGTACAGTATGACCTACTTTGCAACAATCCGGCATTTGGAAGGAAATTAAAGAGAACTTATATTGTAAGTATATTTAACTACTGGGTACCTATTCCAATATTAGGGGGTAAAAGAGCTACACACTGGTCATAGATGAGCGTCCACCATCGACGTTTGATGGTGAACTGAGCGGCAACTGATACTCTCTGCTGTGGAGCTGTTGGTGACGGATGCTATGTGCTATGTTTTGTATAGCTCTTGCCTGTGGTTGGCATTAGGCTTGCTCACTGTTGAGGGCTTCCAGCATTGTTGCACAGAAAGTCATGTTGTACCCCATAATATTAGAATAGGTTCTATGTAGTTAAAATATACAGTTTAAGCTCTCCTTAAGTTCCTTTCAAATGCCAGATTGTTGCTCAGCATGACATACTGTACCCCATTCATTATAGAAGTAGTACCTACAGTATAAATTCTTCCCAGATCCCAGATTGTTCCTCTTATTCCCTTCCTTCACATCATGTTCCCTTGTGCTTACACATATGTATAGGTACCTATAGGCATTACCTGAGATTTTCTTACTTCTGAAACAGAAACTAGAAGTTTCGGTTTAACCTCAGCTTTCAACGAGGAATTGAAAGAAAATGATGCACGCATTTAATCCAACAGCCAATGTTACCTCAATAATATCAGCATCACTATTGACTGTTTGCACTATTTAAACAGTGTCAGGGTGTATTAAGTTACAATTAATGCAAACAAAACATTTCCTACTGCTGCTGCTTCACGTTGAAAGACAACTGGTGAAACACAGGGTGGCTTTATTGTGAAGCAGCTACAAGGAACTCAATGTATTTGTCACCGTGTTTAGCACATAACAAAATGTGTCTACAAGACAAGACAACTGACATGTTCCGCTTTTTTCAGCTTTTTTCAGTTTTAAATATTGCAGGGAGTAATGGAACTTTTAAATAAAATGAATAAATAAAGAAAAATAAACAACAAAGAGCTGCCGCAGTGAGCTGTTACATGAAGAGCTGCAGGTGACAGGCTCCAACTCCTAAGCAAGGTAACCAACTTTACTGTGCCTTCTTTACTAAAACAACATGAAATTGTTGGGCTGAGCTTTAAAACGATACACCAGTTGCTCTTCCATTGCGTTTCTGACAAAGTAACCGCTCAGTGAGTGTTTGCTGTACTATTAAACAGCATTTGTCGTTACCATGGTATCATGGTAAATCAACCAGGACTGAAATCTAAAGGATTCCAACTTTAAGGAGCTTTCAGTTTGGAAAAATCTTCTTATTCATACTATTTTAATTTTAGTTGTGTGATGTTATTTAATTGTAGTGCTAAAATGTTCTAATCTTTTTTCCCCATGTAAGGCTCTTTGCAACTTTGATTTGAAAGGTGGTGCATACATTTATACCCATTTCCCCAAAATGAAGCCTGACATATTTGGTATAGTTGGATCAGCACTCAATGTAAAATAAAGTCCAGTTGGTCAGGACAAAATTTGGCTGCATGTTGACCAAGAGCTGATGGGTTTAATATATAAAACAGACGTATTTTATTTGGTCTGTCTGAGGAAAGATGTGGAGAGCTATTAAGTGCATCTTGTACAAATTTAATAAATGACACAGGAAGAAAAAAGAGGACCTAAGAGTAAGACAAAGAGCTACAGAGCACTGAATCCGTCTTTTCAACACTGTGCTTTTGCAACACGACATAATGTAATCTCTCCTTGAGACGGAAGGATTTTTATAACCTGCGCTGGCTGGGCCTTGAGCAGGAGAAAAGACAGTCTTGGTGAAGGCTGTTTATCCCGCGGTGTCCTTGATATAAACATGTGAAACATTTCTCTGTTTTCTCTCTCAATCAATACAAAAAAACATTCAGCCTCTGAACAATGTTGTAGCACTACCACAAAAGTTTTTCATCCTGCCTCCATTCATAGCTGTGCCCTTCAATGCAACAGGGCATTGGACACTGAGGTCCTGCTTACTGTTATTTCATGAATGTGGCCATGCACTCAATGTCGTTCTTTCTCCACACCGAAGACAACCTTGTGGGACAGAGTGAGGGTATTTACTTATTTGTAAGGTGCACACCAGAACCGCCTAAACCGTCTCCCAACATACTGTACACTAAGTCGGGATCTTTGCTTGAACATTTTGCATTATTCTCACACAGTTTTTCTCATTCTGACAACTTCTCAGCTTGTTTATTTTTCTGGATTAACTTTGTAATCACCTCTGATTTCCTGGGAGCCCCCCCCCCCCTTTCTCCCTCCACCTCTCAGGTAGCAGCCAACCCTAACCTGTGAACCCTCTTAGGAGCAATTAAGATAAACCTCTAATTCATCTGCTTTATCCAGACCTGTCTCCGGCTCTCATTCACTGACCTCCACTCATCCCTTCCTTCAACCCCCCCCCCCATCCTCCTTCAGTGACAGAGGCAAGGAGAGCATTGAGTCATGACATCATAATTCACCAGCTCCTGTTTTCACGGTTAAATCAATATCAGTGTGTCCGAGTCAAGGTTGGAGGCTGGCCTTCACAGCTCAGCTCTTCCTACTTCTTTCTCATAGAAAATCATATAAATTGTCCCTAAAATAATTAAGCCTTCAGATCCGTCGCCGGCCTATATTTTTTACCAGCTCCTGGCTGATAAACAGCACTGCCACAGAGTCAAGGTGATGCTGAGAATAGAACCGGGCTCTGATTCCTTGTCTGTCTTCGCCTCCTTTGTCTTCTCTCTTAAGATGCGTTTAATTAATCAGGCCTTCAAAAATGTCAGTTCTATAGTGTATCCCGAATAGCCAGTGTGAGAACCCTGCAAGGTGTGTGTGCATTTATAGGTAGGTGTGTGTGTGTGTGTGTGTGTGTGAGAGAGAGAGAGAGAGAGGGAGAGGAGGTGGAAAAAAAGAAGGAGGTGCCCGAGGAGGCGGACCATGCGGAGCGTGAGCCAGCTCTCCAACCGCAGGGACAGACGGGAGCCGATATAAACGCGCTGCCCTTCACTCGGGGGCCATCAGGGGGGCTAAGACAAACAGCGCTACCTCTGACACTGGACCCAACCCCTCCCCCCCCTTCACCCTCCAACCCCTCCAACCCCCCCGACCCGCCACCACCCGGCGCTTCACGGAGACGGCGGGGGCGCGCTGAGCTCCGTCCCATGCAGAGCGGCCCGCGGCCATGGCCACGCTGGACGGCTGCCGCTGCCGGGGTGCGAGCGGCCGGAGCAACGGCAGCATCCTCTACAGCATCCTGAAGAGCGACGGCCATGCCGCCGCCGAGGAGCAGCAGCAGCATCCCGAGCGACCACAGCTGCAACACCAACAACAACAACAACAACAACAACAAACACTGCAGCACTTGTTCCACAAGACCTCCTCCTCCTCCTCCTCCTCCGCCGCCGCCGCCGGAGCCGCCGCCCCGGCCTCTCTGCAGGAGCTCCGGCAGCAGGCGTGCTCCTGCGGCTCGACGCGCCGCCGCGGGGTCCTCCGCTCCCCGCAGGTGACGTGCAAAGCCGCCTCGGCGGTGCTGGTGAAGACGCTGCGGTTCGTGAAGAACGTGCCCTGCTTCCGCGAGCTGCCCGAGGAGGACCAGCTGCTGCTGATCCGGAGCGGCTGGGCGCCTCTGCTCGTGCTGGGGCTCGCGCAGGACCGCGTGGACTTTGAGACCGCGGAGACCGTGGAGCCCAGCATGCTGCAGCGCATCCTCACGGGCGCGCCGGAGCGCCAGAGCGAGGTCCCGGCCGGCCAGGGCAGGGGGCCCGGGCCCGGGCCCGGGGCCCCTGCCGGGGTCTCCGTCGTGGACATCGAAGCCATCAAAGCCTTCCTGAAGAAGTGCTGGCGCGTGGACATCAGCACGAAGGAGTACGCGTACCTGAAGGGAGCCGTGCTGTTCAACCCAGGTAGGTGTCACACCTGTGCGTCAAAGTTATTGAAGACAGACCCAACCCGTGCGTCACCGGTGCCATTAATCTACTTAAATAACTTTGATTTAGACTTTGGGATTTTGCAGCATGTCTGTATGGGAACCACACTGAACTTTCATCTCACATGCATCTTCTTTTCCGTGTCATCTCCCCCCGCAGATGTGGAGGGTCTGCGCTGCCTCCACTACATCCAGTCCCTGCGTCGGGAGGCGCACCAGGCTCTGAACGAGCACGTCCGGCTGATCCACCGCGAGGACGCGACGCGGTTCGCCAAGCTGCTCATCGCTCTGTCCATGCTGAGGGCCATCAGCCCGCTGGTGGTCGCCCAGCTGTTCTTCAGACCCGTTATAGGGGCCGTCAACATCGACGAGGTGCTCATGGAGATGTTCTACGGGAAGTAGGTGACAGTCCCCGGCAGGACTGAGGTTGAACTGAGCAGATTCAGCCGCCGGATGGACTGAGGCGCTCCGGGCTCTTATTGGGTTAGGATGGGAGGGCAGATGAAGAGGATGTTAGGGGACTGAATTAAACACTGTATGTGGGAGCTCTTCAAGGACTGTGAAATGACCAACACAGGCAAGTGTGTGTGTGTGTGTGTGTGTGTGTGTGCATGGAGAGGGGGGGTGAGAGAAAGACAGTGTATTGAGGGTAAGACATGTTATAATAGAGGAAAAATGCAAAGCAGTTGCTGGAATTCATAACTTATTTGTTTTTATATAAACTATTTTTCTATAATAAAAAAGTACTCTCTGATCTGATGTTTTGTTTTTTACTGTCCTTGTGCCTGTGTGTTTGTGTGATATCAGCTGTGTCATTACTAACACACTTTTCACTAAGGCAAGTGTGAAATCGGTCCTAGACAGAATCTTACAGTATGTAGGAGATAAAGTGTCTCAGTACGTCAGCAATGACATCTACGGTTGTGAACTACAGAAAAATCACACTGAGTCACACTGATTCATGTCAACTACTGTTAACAGAAGTTATTGATATAGGTTTATTATGTTAACTATAGTTTAAGATCAGTATCAGAAAGCTACAGTTCAGTTCTTTATTCACTGTTCACTGTCCAGTACAGCAGGTAAAGTGGAAAGTCAAACAGTATCACTGTGACTTCTAAATGCTGGTGAAATGCCGTATTAGCCCACCAGAGTGCAATAGTATACCACATGCTGCAGTTGTGCTGTGCACATGCATCGTCCCCTCCACACACACACACACACACAGCGACAGGTGCAGAAATGGTGTAGCAAAAGTGCCTCAGGTAATGTTCTACCTGTCCCTCCAACTCTGGCCATTACAGTGTGGAATTATGTGGATGCAGACTAAAATGCCCCTGGCAGAAAGCATCTATAGGAAGAACGGAGGGCTGGCTGACTGGAAAAAACCTCTCCATATCCTGCAGAGGAAAAGCAACTGGAGACTGCACATAAAGGCAAAGGCAGATACTGTAGGCTTATGGCATCATTACGTTCCATTAATGCTATAGAGATGTATGTGATGAAACACCTGTACGGCATGAGTGTTTGCCTTGGACAATGGGGCAAAGATTTCCTGCTGTTGCAGTACAGTATGACCAAATGATTTTAATCTAATGAGTCCCTGGACACCTAATTTCCGCTTCCAGCATCCATACTACTTAGTCACTGTTCAAAGGCCAGATGGCCTGTACCTGTGCTCAGTCCCTGCAGCTTTGTGTTGGCACTCTGACAGAAGAATCTGGCCAGAAGGTTTCTATTTTCCATTCAGACATGCCCTGCTCTGCTAATTTTTGCATTATACCCGACCCAAATAAAGGAGAGGAAGTGAAGATGAGTTGGAAAGAGATAGACATCTACTGGGAAGAAAAGTAGAAAAGAAAAAGATATACTAAAAGGATTTTCCAGTAATCTTTATCAAATTGCTGTTTAACTCGACACAAACTCAGTGCAGGGGTGTAGCACAGAATTCTGGCCCCTATACATATCAGTCTCTGTGGGCCCCCTTCCTCTCTTGATCCAGGTCTGTCGCGCATCTTTTGCCATTTTTTTTACAAATAATTGAGCAAACAACTGTACACATTAATCCGTAGTGGTTATTAGGGTAGTCACTAAGGAACTGTTCTTACCACATTTAAACACTTAAAAATCTGTGCTTAAATCAGCACAGTTTATTAAACCACTGCTTATAATATAGCATAATGACCTTGATTGTGACCCCCCCCTCTTTTTTATAAAGAAAATAACAATAACACATTGAAAAAAACAAGGTGAGCTGATATACATATTTTAAATGAAATTGTCTTGTTTGAATAGGCCAAAAATTAAACTCCAGCCTATTAGTAGGCCTATTTCTAACATTATTTAACATTATTTAAAAATAGAACCATAAGTTTTATTTTGATTACACTCTGCCTCATTGATCACCATGATCTTAAAGTTGGAATTGTTCTCCTCCTCAGTTTTTTGGTTTACTTGGCCTACGTTTACTCACTGTCTTTCGAAGGCTGTTGCAGATTCCAATGAATCTGTCGATACCAAATATGTCACGCTAGCTTTCTGAGAGACTAAATATCGCTCTAAAGTTGTCTTTACCACGAGATAGCGAACAGTGGCTGTTTCTGAAACTGAGGGCCACGTGTTTTATGATGTTAAGCTTTGCTAGGTAATGTTGATAGATATAATTTCTATTGTTATTTCTATTCTCAGTTGTGCTCACCTTTCTTTTGAAAGAAATTAGTAAGCAGCTTGTTTTCCTTCAGTTTGCTTTCTTTCTCTTTAGCTGTATTTAGAGAGGAAATTGTGGTGCTGGGGTGGACTAATCCATTTCGTCTCTCAACCAATTTATTCAGCCAATTTGATTTAATTCATGACAATTATTACTTTAAAACAAAAAATTGCAAACAAAAACAAACTTTTCATTCCAAGCTTTTCGAGGCCCCAGTATTGTGGCCCTGGGTAGTCAGTCCCACTTTTAGCCCCATTAGGATGCCCCTAGAAGATGTTGACCAGAGCAGCAGGGTTTTCAAGTGTTTATCCAATTAGCATTGGCTATGCCCTTGTCCTCAGACTTACCACACGCAATGCTCATGCAATGCCACTGAAAGGAAAACCATTATAAGTGGGGCCATCGAAAACATGAGATAACAATTGGATTTTCATGCGAGACCATCACTGATAACGCTCAAACACCTCCCAGTGGTCTGATAAGGCATTACAGGAAAGGACAAAAAGAACACAAAACCACACATCCAGCCTCCCTCGCACGTATGCCTCTGTGGACTGAATATCTCCTCTACATGTTCCCTCTTGATGTAGCCTATTTCCTCTCCAATTAAGTCCTTAATTGCTCTGGGTAATAAAGAGTCTATTAATCCTGTGCCTGTTAATAAAACTCCAGCTGTCTGGCAGGAGGCTGCCAACATGCAACAGTCACCAGCTCTTCTTGTGGTTGAAAACATGTTGCGTGTCCATGCCTCCAACTGCTGGCATCTTTATTAAAAGAACCACAGCCAAAGTAAATTCCAGTGGCTGTGGTTCATTTATGTTTTCGTTGATACTGTTATACCTGATTTTGTTCTTTGTGTTTGCATAGCCTGATACCATCTGAGCTTTACAGCTCCTTTTGTGCACCCTATCACCAACATCAATCTCTGTCTTGTATGGTGGCAAAGTCTGTCTTTCACCCACTTTTTCACTTACCTTTAATTCTGTTTCTTTTTTTTCCCTCCGACCCAGTTTTTCGTTTTCTCCGTTCTCTCCTGGGATTGAGAGAGAATCAGTAAATGTGCTTTCTGTTTCTGTGTTTTCCAGCTTTCAATAACAAACACCCCTTGTAGATATTGTCAATCCCCAGGAGATGGCACTGTTTGGCAGGACTCAACTGCGATTGCGTTTAGGTTGCCAGGCAGCATCAGGTATCAAATTTCTCCTTGGCTTTAAGCCAAAATGTTTCTTATATCAGTACTTTTTAAGAGGTTTATCTTTGGTATTTCTGCCTGTATTTGACAGGCGAGATAGACAGGAAACATAAGGAGAGAGCCAAGGGGATGCCATGCAAAAAAAATCCCCAGCCAGTGTCAAACCAGGGAAATTGTGAGTGTTTTCAACTACCTGGCTTCGGAGATCCCCATATCAACACATTTGAACTGTGAGATGACCTCCTTCATTACATGCTTTCTGATTGTTAACCTTTCTCCTTTGCGCACTCCATTGACATTCTGCTGTAAGTTATCACATTTCTTTAGAGGTTTGTTTTGGGTTTCTGAACTGAACTTAGAGGACAGGTTCACAATTTGTCAAGTGTGTCATAAAACAATAGTCAGGTGCCCGTATGAAAACTGAAACACTGTTTGCTTTCTGTCCGCACAACCACACGCTGCTTTCAAGCTGTCTAGTACTACTATAGTCTTGTAGTATTATCCACTACAAGAGGAGTTGGCAGATGAAGGCACACTTCAGTTCTGTACTGTTTAGAAGCATTTCAACAGTATCTGGACACACTGATGGTTGTTCAGTTTCCCTGAGCCAGACCGTCCAGTATGATCGCTGATTCAAACTAATTTTTGCAGCCCATTTAGTCAACAGTAGTCACAGAAGAAAGAAGTCACAGAGAGTGATAAACATGCCATTAATCTGACTGTTATTGGGGATTTTTAGGAGTGTAATCAGTACATGAGGCAACCAATGGTCAAAGCTGGACACAAAAGGAAAACATCAAAAGGAAATCAATGTGTTTAATGTGCAGTGAGAAAGTAAGGGCAACTGATAATGATTGTGTTTCTATAAAGATAGACATTTCTTTCCAAGTGAAAATCGTGTTTATATATTTATATAAATATCTATATTATATATAGAATACATATCTATTTGCTATGCATACTCAAAAATCACACCTTCAAATATATTTAAAAAGTCTTTCAAAACACAAATGTATTCTTTTCTTTCCTTAAACATGAACTATCCATATGAACCAAAGTAATTATCAGGATGGGAATAATATTATGTTTTAAAAACCAAAACATTGAAAATGCTTTACTTTTGAATCTAGAACAGTAGGGGACATATTTTTTCATGTGGGATTCAAAAGCCACCTTAGTCTCTTAACAAACCAGGAACCACATTGCAAGTGTACAAAACCAGCATAACACTTATACACAAATCCCCTTTCTATGGTAGATGAAATGCAAATAAGTATGACTTCTCAAGCAAACTCTTTTCTGTTATAAAAATAGAATTCTTTTTAAAATAATCTACAGATTTCTTTTTAAGGTGAGGCATTTCACTATCACTCTAAAACAGCAAGGCTGTTTGTTTCAATAGAAAATATGAAGCTTTAGAGAGAGAGATCTGCCAGTCTATCGGTCTATCTGATTGGAGAGGACTAGCACGGCCCCCCAACCGCTTTTCCTTCGCAGTTCCACAGGACGGTATATTTTTGCCAGCTCCTTCTTCTTTTTGCATATTCTATGATTTTTTAAAAGAGAGTTTCCTTTTAAACTAGATACACCTTTTACAGGTAAACAAAGAGAAATGTCAGCTCCTTGAAGCTCCTGAAATGTTCAGGCAATTCCAAAAGTGTTAAAAAATGTTCTCTTAAACTACACAAAGATTTTAAAAACAAACTAAAAAGAAAAACATAACAGCGCAGGTACATGACATACTGGCTTTCCAAACAAGCATATTGAAATAAGAATTAAAAAACAAACTAAAAAGAGAAAACAATAAAAAATATACAACTCTGTGTAACAAGTTAAAGCAAAGTAGAGTACAGTAGAGAAGGCAACAAACATGATTGAATAACAAACAAAAGAACAAAACAGGAAAACACTGATGCTACAAATAAATGGAAATATATGTACAAGACCCTGTTTTCCTTTTGTATGTATGTATGCACATTTGTGTTTGTATGTATATCCAGGTGTGTGCAGAATTGCCGTAGTGTGTTGGTTCTTTAATGTGGAGTTCTTGCGAGTCCATGTCTCGCTAGTTGAGGAAACAGTGTTTTCATTATATCTCCTGTAGTGCCTCATCGAAAACCAAGGCGCTGTCCACTTGAAAAAACAAGGGAAACTGTGTCCAAAAACCTGCTATTCCTCCATCGCTTGCTGCCAGTTAACAACTGTTGTAACCGAATGGATCCAAAACACTTTCCGCCGTAATCACCGTGGTAAACTGTGTTTGTAAGAGCTACCAGACTGAGCGTAGCCATGTCTAACCCTGACTGATCTTCATACAGCTGTTGCTGAGTCTGTTCATCATTACCAGATGACGCTGGAGATGCTGGTTTCTCTTGGCAGCAGAGGGAGCATAGCGTTGTTAGCATGTGCCTCTTCCAGGCTGTGCTCTCGGCTCTTCCCAGGAGGCCTCTGTCCGTTCAGCAGTGTTAGTGGGATGTTGCAGTAGGTGTGCTGGTTCCCCAGAGAAGACAGTGGTGGCAGGGTCCCTCCCGGGGGTAAGTCATACTCGTAGCTGCGGTAGTAGTGTTTCTGCCTCATGGTGGTGTGGTAGGTGTTGTGGAAGGTGGAGCGCAGCTCGGGATGGGCGGTGGCCATGGCGGTGGAGGTGGCTGCTGCCATGGAGATGGCAGAGACGGTCTGCAGCTCTCCAAAGGGGCCCTGCTCGCTGACGTCCAGCGCCGGCTCGTGGGTGAGCATGGGCTCAGTGCGCCTGAAAGGCATCTCGTACTGCAGCTGCTTCCAGAACTTGGAGGTGAGCTTGTTGCTCTTGGGGCCGCGCCACTTGATGACGGTAAGGGTTTTAATGGTATGCTTGAGAGCCTCCACCTCCTGGTAGTTCATGATGCCACGCAACTCAGCACACTCAATCAGGATGACTTTGATCTCACCAGTCACCAGCATGTTGCGCAGCCGCGTCTCCAGCTCAAAGATGCTCCAGCCTCGCCGCACCACATAGTTGGGTGTCATGACTATAATGAGGCGTTTGCTTTGGTCCACACAGCGTGCCACATCCTCTATGTAGGCTGCAGGGAACAAAAGGTAAAGAAAGAAAGAAAGAAAGTAAGAAAAGAAAGAAAAGAACAAAAATGCATAAGACATAAGAGCGGCAAAATAGTTGAATAATTTACATTCAGTATGTTTTGAGCTAAAAATATGATTTAATAAAGACAGGACCACGACACTTAGTAATGATGGATGAACATACAGGAACAGACACAAAACACAAAACAATGACAGGTGGCTATTTTTCTGTCCACCTCCAGTATCTTGTCTAATTACACTCATTTAAGTATGTAGTTTAAAGTGTGCACAGAAAGACACAGGGACTGTATATGTGTCTGTAGATACATATCTAAAGGCATGGTGTTTGTTCTGTTGAATATGTGTCTTTTGTTTTAGTTCAGTGCAAAGTATTATTCTATGTATTTTAATCAATACTCTGGAGGGCAGAACCACAGACAAAACTAAGCTGCTGCACTAAATGGCTCTAGATGGGGGCAATGATTGATAAAGCTGTACAGTCTATAGGATTAGGTGCTGTCTATTCGACTGGGCCTGATGTTTCGGATCACACAACAGTGCCACTCTAAGCGCCTCTTTGACTTCCTAGGGAGCAGGTAAATGACAGCAGCTGATACAAGAGGAAAAGACTGAAGGCGAGTACCTCCAAAGAGTCGTGTGTCATCCTGGTAATGCTCATTGGTGAGACCTAAACATAAACATTTTAACATTCAGGTCACAGGCAGAACACAGTACAGACACAGAAACATGCTCAACACAGTAGTAAAAGTGGCCACATCTCCTCTCACTTATCTTTTTATTTCATTTATGATTAACCACATACCATGTTTCCCTGATTGGACATTCATCTACAATGATTTTGCTTGGCACTGATGCTGGCGGCAATTTTCTTTTGATTAAAAGGAAAGAGACCTAGTTCAGTCAGCAGGGCTCAGAGCCTTCACACATTTCCCACTGATGTTTAATTCTGTCTGGACCAACTAGGATGTGTTTGCGTTTTATCTGTTCCAGATGAAGCCTACAGTACAAACACACAGCATCACTACTAACTAGAGCACACTGTGTACCAATGGCACAGACGGACTACTAAGCAGCGTTAGCACGCATGAGAATATGTTCAGACAGAATTTTCATGGATTTATTAATGCATGGATGAAAACCAGGGATGATAAATTTGCTCAATATATTGGCTCCTAGTACATACTGTATACTCTATTCCCATATCTGTTGTACATAATATGAGAACAGTTTGTGTGAAATACTATGATCTTCTAGTTTTATCCAGAGAGATTTGAGAGGATAAGAAAAAAATTCTTGTGGACAGTATTGGACTGAAGATCGCCTTTTTTCTTCTTCCCTTATTTGGAAATTTCTGAATAATCATCCACTCATCGCCTGTGAGTGAATACTCTGCTTGAATCTGCCCAAACAGAACAAAACACTGAAACACAAGACAGTGACAGTGAAAAACAAAACTGAAGACAAAGTACACACAACAAACACTTCAACTTAAAGTCAAACAGTTAACTTAGGTTTGAGAGCAGGGCCACGCCTCAACCATACCTCTAATCACCTGCCAAGCCTACTTGGTTAACCTATCCGGTCCTGTTTGTCTCAGTGTTCTTGACAACTGACCGTGCGTTGCGCTCAATCTCATGCTTGTATATATCTAAAAAGTTAGACAAACGCTACATTTGATTACACCAAATAATCAAATCACCAAACTACAGATCATTATTCCTTCCGATTCAGGCAATGATCTGTTTAAAAGTGATTCTCCTCCAGTCATGATATTTCAGCAACAGCCACCACAGACACAGGGGAGGCAAGGGAGCCGGCTTCAACCCCCTCCTCATCCGCCGCCTCCCTGATGCACAGCTCCTGGCAATCCAACACTGTGCACTCGTGTAGCAAACTGCTCCTTCATATCCACAATCCCAACCCAACATTAGAGACGGGACCGTAAGCCCATCTCCAACATGCTCTAAAAAGGAAAGGCTTTCCCTTTAACTGCTTACTCAGCCTCGACCGGTACTCCAGCTACAACAAACATAGAGCCTCCCACACTTCCGGCCTCCTCGTCAGAGCCATCCACCTTCAGGATTGTCTCATGTGACATCGTATCCACCCCCTCCAGGGCCAGGACCTAGGGTGTGGGAGGTTCCAGGTCGTATTTGCCCCTGTCTCTGCTCCCTCTGTGTCCGACCTTACTCAGCTTACTTCATCATTCTTTTCATTCCTTTGTTTACAGGCTTCCCACACTCGGCCCACCATCCCTTTCCCTACCCTTCCTTCAGCCAAACACAGCAATACAGTCTCTGTTCCTCCAAATATTTCTCAAACAGCAACCCAAGAGCCCCACCGGGCGACCAAAGGGGCTCAATAACAGGTTACCCAAGTTGGCCAGAGTTGGCTCTTCTCCTTCATTTCCTACTAGGCTTTCCCTTTTCCCGTCCCTCTCCAACTCCATCCTGGCACAGCATGCACAGCTATCGGTATTGCAAAAAAAGGCTAAAAATATACTTTTTTACCGATCAAGTCCTCGGTTACTGGTTATCTCAGGCATATCGCTCACATTTGCATATATCTTAAGGATCTCCATGAAGTTCATGTTCACTTCGACTCTTTCGGGGGCGGAAACTGGCTCAGGCGACTCAACACCTGGATCCCCGACACAGAGTGTCCTCCTCCACGTTCATACTTCCTTTCTCACATCCATTCATCCATCCTCAACATCCAGTACTTCCTCATTTCAGTAAACCTTTAAACTCACATTGTTGTGGCGTGGTCCCTGCTAGTGAATGACAGTATAACAGTGTAACACAGTGTAACAAATGTGCCAAACACTGCAGCAACTACAGTATACGAGCAACTGTAAATGCCCTCACACTCCAATACAATATGTTACATGAACATATATGTACAAGCATTTATACACAGTCACAGAGCTTACTTCCTGTTGGAATCAGATCTCGATCTGGGATGAAGAGTTTGTAGCCGTAATGTTTCTCCAGGACATCAGGGAGGATCTCCAGGGCGAAGCGTTCCTCCTCCCTGGTCTCCTGACTCCACTGGTCAGGGTCCACTTTGGTGTAAGACAGGTACGCATCGTAGTCTTTGTTTTCTGAAAAAAGGCAGTAACAACAAGGAGTGTCTCATAAAAAAGGTGCAATAAATGCTTTCACACCCAGTTCAAAAGGCACAATGTCCCTTGAGTCCACATGGCGCAATCAAAAACTTACATACACTATATGAACAAAAGCATGTGGATATACTATCGCAACAATATTTGCTTAAGAACATCTCATTCCAAAACCATGCAGGCATTACAGCACTTTACAATTGTACTGGTTAAACTTGCACAGCAGTTTAAGTTTAGAGTAAAAGTTACATTTATTCATTTGATGATTGGGATTGTACAAGACTTCATCAGTTTACTTTGTTTTGTATCGACCAGAATTTATTTATTTATTTTTTATTGAAAACACAGAGCCATCGATATTTCAATCTCTTGCACATTTGCTGTAAAATGCTGCTGTAACAGTCTCTACTCTGGGAGAGCATGTGGACAAAGCTGTTGGGTGATAAAGTCTGGCCCGCAGTCGACTCTCCAGTTTATCAAGGTGTTGGATGGTGTTCAGGGCTCAGTGTGCAGGGCAGTCAAATTCTTCCATAACAAACTCAGAAAATAATTTCTTTCTGGATCCTGCTCTGTACACAGGGGCATTGTCATGTTGAAACAGGAAAAACACTTCTCCAAACCATGCTTTAGCATTCATAATTGGAACAGTGGCCTAGATAAAAAAAACAGGCACTCACAAAATGTACAGCGAGTATTTCGAGAGGGGCGTCCATTTACTTTTGTTCATATAGTGTATATGAGAAAAAATTGGAGTAGATACAAAAATTATCAAAACTAAAGACTCAAGCAAGACCCTCTTTCCCACCTCAAAATGATTTCCCAGAAGACAGTGGGAAGAACTGAAAAGGCAGAAAATAGACAATGGGAAAAAAGCAGTACTGGTGACATGTTCAGTAAGAGCTAGTCATTATGTTCTGTGGAAACTGGAGTGTGGGCCAGCCAGAGAGGGAAGATGGGCTTTTTCACAAACTCTTTGAGGAGCACACGCAGCTTTGAAACTCACTGGAAAGGCCAGGGCTGTGTATAGGATCCAAACATCAAACAACGCTTTCAAATTAGCAACCACCCGTGCAAATGAACCACCTAGCAAACTTGAAAATCAAAAACAGCTTGTATCAGTGGCCCCTGGCGGTATGACTTAATCATGTGGAAGTTTGAGTCAACAAAACAGTGTGTAATAGATAATTCATGCTACTGTAACAACCCAATGATTCAAAAATGAGTTTAGTCTTTCCAGACTTTTTGGAAAGAAAGCAGAAAGGGAACATACTGGGACACAAACAGACAAAATCCTCAACCGAGGCAAAAGTTAACTATGTTCTGTGGAGAAACAAAAAGTTGTCCTCCACTTTCAGGCTGTTTACGTCCCAATTTGTTGCTCAGGGAAGGAGCTTCGAGTCTGCCCAGTCCCCATGTCCCACTATCTGGCCTTCAATAGCAGAGGGTGGGCATCATTCCATGACATATTGAGACTGATCTCTTTTTAAATGGGCAACAAATTGAAAATCTGTCTCCACTCTTCCCTATGCAGCCAATGCAGCAATGTACACACACAAACACATGCACCTCTGCACCAACAGTTGAGAGAGAGAGAAAGGAAATGGGCTGCTGTCACTGAGATACGACCGGAGAAGACATTTGTATCTACTGGGGAATTTGTTATGGATAGAGGCTCTGACAGAACACACACACACAGAAAACCTTATGCATAAGGGTAGACAAACAGAACATATTCACAACCATGAAAATAAACCCACACACACACACACACACATACATGTCATCTATGCTCACTCGACATGAATTTTGGCCTGGTGAAAAAAGTGAGAACAAGTTTGCGGTTAAGAGGTTAAAGGGCTTCAGGCAGAAACCGAGAGAACAGAGAAGGTTTCGTTGTGATTCTTTGTGCTGACTTTACCTCCATCCACATCCTCACTGCCAAAGTGCCTCCTGTAGAAAAGCATCAGCTCTATCTTGTAGCATTTGTAGAGAGAGATGAGGAAGATGAGTAGCAGCAGGATCGCTCCCAGCCCTCCTGCCAGCTCCACCGTGTACATGAGCTCTGCTGAGGATGACACAAACAGACCAGAGAATATTCAAAACTCCTGAGACAATCATGGTTCATGTCCTATGAATACACATAAAAAACAGGCTTTTGACTTATTTCTGTACCAGGCTGGACTCACAGGTTGTCTTTTTTCTTCAACGCTTCGCTGTTAAACTCACAGGATAAAGCATTTAAAAGGGCACATTTACATTTGCTGGTAAGCTAGACAATCATCAGTATTTTCAGAGCTCAGCTCAGAGCGAAGTACCATAAATCTTCAGGGGGAAGAGACATGAGGCTCATAATGACTTTGGGAAAAATGAGAGGGCACAGTGGAGGGAGACACATTGAAAAAAGAAAAGAGAAGACGATGAGAAATTGGATTCATTCTTTTGGAGCAGCGCAGAAATGACACAGCTCTGCACTTTGGCTGTCTTCCATAGTGGGACAATCCTGGACATGGATGGAGGCATTTTCAAAACCAGAGTCTCCAGTTCACTCATATCACTTACTCCCCTCTCCATCACATCTCTTCAGAGCTCTCTCGCTGGTCCTCCCCCCTCTTTTGTCTCCCTCTGTCTCTCCATTCATTTCTCTTCTCTATTATCTTCCCTTCATCTCCCCGGAGACCTAACTTGGGGAAGGATGAGTTATGTTGTGTATGAAAGCAGCATTTACCTGGTTGGCTCAGCTAGAGCAGGCTCGCCCTGTATCTCTGTCACTGTGCTGGAATACTGCATGGCTGCCATGGCAACCGCATGCACCCTCTATATTATCACAGATTATCTACACTGCAAAGGTACATATCTTTTTCATAATAGCATCCGTATCGAGTCATAAAAGCTTATTCTTATTAAAACTTATTAAATCTAATTTCCTTTATTAGTTCAAATAAATTCAAATTGCACCAGTGACTTAACTGAGATATTCTCACTAGTTAAATGCAAACCATTTTATTTTAGTAATTTTCTTTCCTGCAAGCAGAATGTTTCAAGATAGTATCGCTTATTTGAAAAATATTGCTCAAACATGTGAGGCTGCATTGGAGAGAAGATAAGTTATCTCACATAGTGATATTTTTGCACTTGTATAAACAGTTTAAGACTTAATGTTTATTTGAGCCCAAACAGGTTTTTTAAGGCTTAATATTAGACTTAATAATACCACTCACATCTCTGCAAAAACCAAACTGTGAAAATTACACAATGTGGTTTTACTTCAGGAAGTTACTGTTTCCAGTCTTTATGTGAAGCTAAAATAAACTAAGTTAAAGCAAATTTTCACTGTACAAGCATGAGTGGTATAAATCCTCTCATCTAACTCTCAGCAAGAAAGCGAATAACAAACGTGTCCTTTAACTTGTGAAGAAAGATTTTCTGTATCAGTCAGCACGTTATCCTTGACGTTTTTCATGAACAACAACTAATACTCTAGCTCAGAATAACTGCATTGTTGTTTTGGCCTTGTAATATGTAATTTATTGCCCCGCTCGTAAGTTTAATGCTTTTACTGCAATCAGCCTCACTCTCTAAGTTGTTGTATGTTTCACTGACCACCACTTCCTTTCTGCCTTCTTTCTTTTCATTTCTCTCTTTCTTCTGAGATGGAAGGAAAGCGAGCCTGCAGAGACATTCACAGACCTGCTGCGAGGCTTATGAGTGATGCATTCTGGTGGGGGAAACATGAAATAAACATCAGAATAATGTGGGAGACAGAGAGAGAGAGCTTGACTTGAAGTCTCTCTTAGCATCCTCTCCTTGGAAATAATGCTTTGACAGAGAGAGTTAAATGAAGCCATCAAGAGTCTACAAAGACCACTCAGATGGAATTGGGCCGTCTACAAAAAATGGTCAAAGAGACAGATTAAAGCGGGGAGACAGACAGATAAAGACTTAAAATGTAATCGTATGCTGAACCTATTGGCCTGTTGGGAAAAGCTGAGGACCAATTTGCTGTTTAAACAGCCATCAAATTACCTCTCTTTGCAGGGTGACAACCAGTGCATGAAAAGAGCTTCAGACAAGTCATGCTAGAGAGCCAAAATAGCTACACAGCTGCTGGAGCACACGTAGAAAGGAACAACGCAAACAAATGGAGCTCAAGCACAGATTGTTAACACAAGCGTGGATGGAAAAATAAATAAAAATGGAGCAGCAAGGAAAAACAAAAGGATGCTGTTTGAAAGTGAGCTGTAAGGTATAAAGGGAGGTATATGATGTCTTCATTATCCTGTAAAAGAATAATCCAATATCTGAAGTGGTCTTAAAGGAAAATATGTACTGTACTGTGTACACCTGAAAGCCTTAAACCTGCAATAACAGATTTCTTTAGCCTCTTAGGACAGAAAAACAAGCTGTAAATACAACTTATAAAGTTGATATGGCAAACAGTTGCCAATTTAAAAATCTAGCAGTTATGAAGCAAGATTAACATTCATTTGGACTTGTGTTTTCCCAATATTTTCCAGCCCTTTTAGCTCTGTTTTGGTCTCCACCAAGTCTTGAGCCAGGGCAGGTAGCTACAGTGGGTTTATTAGTGCTTTCACCAATGAAAACGACAAAATGACACTGATGAGAGAAATGACAGTCAATCAAAGCAGTAAAGTTGTGGGCCATCAAACCAAAACAATAAACTGAAAGAGGCTGAAACGTTCTGTAAATCTGAGGGAAACTGCAGTGTTAGGGTGTAAAATTCTCTCTGGGTTGGTCATTATGAGTGACCCCTTCCACATTATACATGGTCTTTTGATCCATTATTAATATAAAAATATTGATAAGAGCAGTTCAGCCACTTTAAACTTAATAAAGCAGCAAATACTGTACATTTTGTTCACAACAGAACTTTATTTTGAATTCTAGTGGAAATCGTAGAGTTCCCAAATATACCAAATATGTCTAGGCTAAGTTTGAGGAAATGTGTATAATATCATGCACAAGACATCGACAATATTTCCATTTGATGAAATGGTGCAGCTAAGCTTTGAATATTTCATTCATCATATAGCTTTAATGAAGAGTTGGAAGGAACTGATACAGAATATATAAGATCGTGTCAGACAGTTAAGAATAAGACAATTTTTTCCACCCTTAAAGCCACTTACAGGGAAATAATAAAATATAATAAAATGCAAAAACTGGATGGACCACAAGGTTGCACTGGGAAACGTCAAAGAGCTCTTACCCCGCCTGAGGAGCTGGATGGTAGCTTGACGGCGGCCGTTACCATTTTCCACATAACAGGAATAATTCCCCAGGTCGTCCTCCTCCAAGGAGTCAATAGTCAAGGAAATGGCCACTTCCTGCTCACCCAGATGCTCTTTGACAACCCTGCAAGACAAACAAACCAAAAACTAACTCAGCCATTCTTCTTTGCTGCACCAGTTTTGGAACCAGAGCTTATTTTTTTTTTTGCAAGTTCCTCTGATCTGTGCTGAACTAAAATAACGTGATCGAAGTAAGCAGTACGTGTGTGTGGTGGCGCATCAAGAGTCATGATCCAAACTCAGAACACGTGTTACAAGGGCTAAGCCATAAAATGTCCGTGAGCATCGAGTTTCTTTACAACTGTACCTTGATGAAGCCCCTTTCATGTTACAGTAAGCAGCATATAAGAAATGAAAATCAATAAGGGCTCTTCCTCAGAATGTGCGGGGGGGGGGTTCATATAATGGCGATCAGAAGAAAATCTTTTTATAGCAGCTGCCATGGTAACGGAGAGAAAGTAATATTCCATAAAGTAAATTAGTGTCCCCTGCTGGGCTGGTTGAGCCTGATGGAGGAGGAGAGGGGTGGGGAGATAATGCTCTCATACCTTAGACATACTACTCAGCCCACTTTTACAGCACCCGCAGCACAAGTGACACTTTGCAGGAAACAAAGTGCAAATGAGAAATAGATCTCCTCTGTGTGTATGTATAAGTAAGCATCATCTACTGTATGTGTTAATAACAGCTATGTGTTGAGAAGAAGGAGTGGGATGAGGAGAGTGTGTGTGAGTGTGTGTTTGAGTGTGTAGGGGGATAATGACTCTCAAGCATCTCTCTCCTCTATTGCCTTCAAGCTGATAAACTGCACATAAGGACAGCTTGTTGGGGAGATTTGGCATCAGTAATTGAAAGTGTATCATGGGCTTTGTGTAGAGAGGCTGAGGCAGTGCTGATGATATTTGTAGTTTCAGCTGAGTTTGTTGTGCAATGGGGCGGGGGCCTGGGCACTGGGAGAAGGAGGCATGGGAATAATTCATGTCTCTCCAGGGAAGGGTGGGTACTTTGAAGCCTCCAGTTTCACATTATCACACTATATGAGCCAACACAGCTCACCGCCATGCAACCTGATGAATAATGACCTTGCTGTTCAACCTGAGCCTCAAATGGAGTTGATAAGGACCTAAAGTAGGGGTAGGTGGATAACAAGGTCAAGGTGAGGTACAGATGAGAGCTGAATATGTGTATACAATAGCTGCATTTACTGTCAGATGTTCCTACACAAAAAGTGTCCGACTTTCTTTTATCTTTGTAAAACTCTGAGCAAAATCCTCTATTTTCTTCTCGCTGACTGAGTTTTTTGATAGTGAGCCGAATGAAGAAATTGTAAAAGGCGTTCTCAAACTGAGGTTGCTGCAGGCACTTTTTTCTTTTCAATATTCCCTACCTTCCTCATTAGCAAAACCTCTGTGTTTGCTCATTTAGTGATCAATTTCCAACTTATTCATTCCTTTTATACATTCTATTTAACTACACCTGCAAAACACCAACGGAATTGGGTCAATAACATATCGATCACCTTCTTTATTATGCTGAGCCAGATTTGTTTTGCTAATTTATTAATCTCTGCATGCTATGCTAATGCCCAGTCATCCGTGCTATGATAACAACAATAGCCCTGTCCCGGTGGCACAAATGAGAATTTATGGGCTTGGGTTACCATAGAAATGAACTCCACCAAATCAATAGGCTCAGAGTTGGGTAAATAAATGCCTGCAGAAACTCTTGAGTCCAAGGTATGAGCGCTCGTTTCTAAACTCAAGTTTGGCGGCCGATGCATTAGTAATAAAGCTAAGAGTGCCAGCCTGAAGAAGAGAGGGAACCTTTAGAAACATGCCCACTGTATCATCTAAAAGGAAGACAGCTTGGCTGCAGGATAAGCACATTTGTTCATGTTTAGTTTCTCCCATCCTTTCTCTCCATCCCTCCCTGTCTTTGCCTGGTCCATATCCCTGGCGACTTTATAGAAGTAGAACCGAGGCACTGGTTGGATGTGAAAAAACGTATTGTAGCAGCATCAGCAACAGAGAGTGGATGATCAAATACATTATTGATCCACTGCATGAAATATCGGTATGAATTATTGAAAAGATAACCCCTCAGCTAGTGAGTGGGGGAATCCTGGTGTCATGGAGTTATGGAGGAAGAGGGAGACAGAGAAAAAACAGGACAGGACAACAGCACTGGCGGTTCAAATGATATTTTTTTCTGTTGCATGTTCATCAGTGCACAAGCAAGCATCTATAACAGATGTGTCTTCTTTACGTTCCTCCTTAGTGACTTCTACCACATTTCTTAATCTTTCCCCACTTCTTCTCTGTTTGCTCGCTCTCTCTTTCCCTCCCTCTCTTCCCCTCCTGCCCCTCCTCCTCTCCCTGTGGCCCATCTGCATGCTGCTATAGGTGGGTGCAGCGAGGGAGATAGCGACAGTGGCGGCAGTGTGAAAAATGGCGGTTGTTAACCATCTGACAGGGCTGTCTCCCCAGAGCTGCAGCCTCTCCAAACAGCCCTAATGGGAAACATGCACATGGACCGGGGAATGGACTTGTTTAAATGTGTTACACCACTAGGAGGGAGAGACATGGAAATCGGCTTGTTTTAAAAGACTTAGAGCCCTGAATATAAGGATTGTTCGCTTTTTTAAGATGTGTTCAACATTTCGCAGATTCATTCTTTGAGCAAAATGTTATAAAAAACATTCATGTATGTGCACAGGAAGCAGGACATGGATTTGCTTTTTGTAAAACTAGTTTCACAATGTGGTGGTGAGTGTATGACAGCAAATGTGCATCCTGTTCTGCAGCTGATAAACAGACATTTAAGGACGAGTGAAGAAAAAAATGCTTGCCATTTTATTTTCAAGAGAGAGAACAAACTCAAACCCTGCAGGACTTGGAGACAATCAACAGTTAAACTGGCAAAAGAATTTATAACCCGATGTGATACGGCAAAGGATGGTTTCCTTTATGACTTTATACGTTTTTTTTAAGCAAATATTTCTGTGTTTTGGTTACATGTATTATCTATTTAATAAACTATTTAATACAGTTTTACCATTTTGCAAATTGAATGTCTTATCAATATCGTCATATTATATCTTTGCATTTGTTTAGTAATTTTTATTTCAGTGTCAGTGAAACCAAAAATCGAGAGAGCAAGAGAACTAGACCATCAGCCATGACAGATTTGTGAAGATAGTTCATGAGAGCCAAGAGCTTAAAATACAATAATGTACTTAACAACTGTATCAACTACCAGTTTCAGCTAATTTCAGTATGAAAATATTTTGCAGAGACTTCAAACCTGCTTGTGGTAGTTCATTGATCATGACACAGCACAATTCACCACCTGTGTTCACTTTCATATGTTTGTCAGAATTGGTAATGCAGCTGCACACAAGGACAGGTTTGAAAACTCTCTTTGTTGTAGCAGTCGAGGACACTCCAAAATCCCTGAATCAAGTCAGGGACAGAACAACAAACTTTTTAATGCAAGAAACAACAAAACATCACAGTTTTCTTTTCTGAGTGTACAGGTTTTTGCTGATTTTTCTGTCTTGTGGCCTGACTTTTTGACAGCATAGCTGGTAAATGCAATGGGGAATGGGACAAATAATCAGTGTGAATACTGTGGCACAATACAATACACTGGCACCAATATTGTAGTATGTTGCGATGATACAGTACATAGCCATATTGAAGCAACATTATTCAGAACTCTGAGCTGTTCTGCTGTTTTTGTCACATTTGTGAAAAAGAAAGCACTTTATGATGCAATTAATAAATGGTATTACTCCTTTATTTGAAATATAATTTTCCCATTTCAAGGGGGGTGTGTTCCTCTTCACTCACACAGATATTGTGATGTATAATAGATGATTATCTTGATATGTATTTGATGCATGCAATTCTATTGTTACTGTGCACAATGTAGCTTATTATGAGTGATCTTGTTTCCACCTGCAATAACGTAATTTATACATAAAAAAAAAAAAGAATCAAGGTAACACAATGAATGAAAAATTATTTCAAACAAGCTTCATGTCTCTGCATGATGTTCATACCATTGCAAAATAAATGGAAACCAGCAGCTGCTTGTAAGGCAGCAAATACATCTCTGGAAAGTGGCTGGTTTGGTGTATGCAATGTGGAGTTAATGGGCTAAAACATGTCCAAACATTATCCTTTAATATTTTCCAGTGAATTTATCTACGTCTGCTTTTAATTCCTCGTTACTGCCATGTCCAGTGAAATGATTTAAACTCCAGACGTGTTTCTTACTTGATGTCGCTTTCCTGGACTCTCTCCTCATCCAAGTCTTCTATGAACTTCTCTCCCTTCATCCAGTAGATGAGCGTGCTGACCTCACCGCTGTAGCCGAAAAACGCCCGGCAAGTCAGGTTGAGAGCACTTCCTGCAGAGACAGGAGATGACATGCTGTCATGCTTGATTGTCCTGCTGGCTTCTTAAAAGCATGTATTTCATGTGCACGCCCCAAATAAATACTGTACCTTATCTGTGCATTCATTGACATCAACAAAACACTTTGAGACATTTAATTTTTCTTTGTAATTTGTGCATCATACACACGTGCTGATCTATACTGATCTAAAAGCAAGTAACAGTAACAGTAATGAACACATGAGGGCACTCAAGAGCTTCATAAAACCCCCCTCGAGACTGTATGTCCATGAGTCAAAAGAAGGCAAAAGGAAGTGAGAGGAGGCTGACACTTAAATTATTTTATTCAGAGCTCCTGTCTTTGTTCCATGAATTGATGGATTATCTCTTTGGTTCGACACAGAGGGCAAGCATTTAAAATGAAGAAAAAGGTGATACTTCATGAACCAATTAAAAAAAGCTTCCCTTTAAAGCCATTTCAATAATGCAAGTGGTATCACTGTGCTATTTGAGAAAGATTTGAGATTCAAAATCACTGATGAGCTCAAGGTAAAAGTAAAAAATGTAAACCTGATGATACATGTAGAACTGGTGTGAGCTGATTAGAGTTGGCATAAAGAGGCTCCTTTTTACCATTCATGTAAGACCTTTCAGTGTCTATGAAATATGCACATACAGTATAAAGCATTGTTGGCATATACTATGCACATGTTTATTTTGCATTCCTCTGAAGTGGCATTCTCAAAAGGCCTTGGGTGCAGCAATCACATGCTGCTGCCTGTCAGTGAACCCCACATCAACATGTAAACAACACAAAGATGAGGGAGGCTCATCATGCAGAAAAATACTGTAAACTGTATGGTGGTGGATGCTCCTCTTGGGAGAGCCAATGCTGTGTCTGGCTCCGAGGCATGTGATTTGGGAAGCGCTGGGAGATGAAGTGGATGGGGGTGAAGGAGACGCTTTCCCCAGTTTCACAGCAGGATTTATGAGCAGAAGTGCAAGGTAAACTGCACTGGTATGGGGCATGTATTCATTAATCCTGCTTAGCAAGTGACAGCAACATAGACAGCTCCCCACAGTCTAGTGCAGGGAACAGATGCCAAACTTTAATACTCAACTACAGCCTGACTTTTCTTTTGTTGTAAAATCATCTCTGATACAGTCAAAACAAAATGCTATTCATTCATTTCAAGACAGCTCTATTGGATTGCATTACATTTTTTTCTTTTTTGTGGTGATCTTTAAACCCATTCACTTCACTAACAACCCTGCACCTGTTTCTCAGATGCCCTAGCAGTGACCAGGAGCACACGTCTTCATAACGAAACTGGCAAGGTTATTTTTGAAAGAGTGTTTGTGTTTGAACTAAGGGCATGTATCCTCTGTGCTCTTCCTGCCCACATTCCAGACACAGTTTCAAAAGATTTCAGTAGGTCACCCTCAGCACAAGGAAAGTTTTAAAGCGTGCAGGGAAGGAGGATGGGAGGACACCCAGGAATGAACTGATAGTACTGTCTGTGAGGAGCAGTGTCTGACATTTCCAAAGTTCAACAGCCACTCTCAGCTTGGTATTTGTGCACAGCCGGGCTCTACAAAGGCTACACGCTGTACCTACAAAATAGGAACCGCCTGCGTGTGACTACACACACACCCCGCACACACATTTTACAGTACAGCAACAGCATCTTAGTCGCATTTGTGTAACAAACACGCAAAGTAGCCATACTGTGCAAATTACACATTATACAACTGTGTATCTGTGTGTGAGACAGATGCAGTATCTCCTTTTTCCTTTGTTTATAAATTTCTCCCCCGTGCAGTTAGTTTATCCCACAGATCAATTGCAAACTAGGAATGTCATGCTGCCGGCAGCCGCTGCCTGGAGAGGAAGTCTCCTCTGAGCTCCCTGGGAATCACAGGAAATTGTTGAAGGCCTCATGCTGTCTCATTCTAATCCAAGTGCAGCAATAACTCCTTCAAACGCTTTCACGGCCACTTTTGTTACTTTTTCCACGATTACAAACACCAGTGGGTGGTGTCACACCTGCAACCTCACCATCACATAGCAAACATTGCGTTGCAAGATGGCGGCCATTCATTATATTATCATCATCATATAAAAGTTGCTCCCCAGCGTGTGTGTGAGAGTGTCTCTTTCTCTTGTCCTGCCTGCTTGTCCCATAGACTTTAAATTGAGATGATGTCACAAATATAAATAGCTTTTCTAGGCTAAAGATTGTATTAGATAGTATTGTGTAGTTGATTGATAAAGTATTTTTATTTGGCAAAAACACCACCACAAGGTGCATTAGTAGCTCTGAGCTTGAGAAAAATTAATGAAAAATGAAGACGAATGGATCTCAATCTTACCTAAACAAAGACAAGAAGTCCTTAAAAGAGGAAAATAGTCTGATAGGGTTGAAAGCTCCAGGGCAGCTACTGATGACAAGGTCATGAATAAACTTCTTATCTCAAAATGGTTATTTTTAAAATAAAATATATATTTTTGTTGACACAGCAGGACAATCCGTTTTACAGATGAGTCATTTATGATGGTGGCCTATGGGGAAAATGTTTCTTTTGTTGCTATATTGTGGTTGCAGCAAGGCTGAATGCTGCACCATATCCAGCTCTATTATTACATCCAAGATCACATCACATCCTCTGCCTAGGTACCTTCACCTCCCTCTAAAACTCTTCCTTTATTGCCAGTATGCAATTGAAATAATACCAATTCTCCTCTGGTGTTACTTACACAGTATGTGACTGTGGTTTAAAGTAGCATGGTCAAGAGAAATTGAATGAGTGTATTTGCAAAGCTGTTGATAGAAAACATACAAATATTAGCCAGGCATAGAGAGAAGATGGCTTTAAACAACGCTGGCATGACTCTGTCAATAGCCTCCGAGCCAGCAAACTACTATGAAGTCAAGCCGGTTGAAGTTTGAGCAGATGGTAGAAAGACTATTAACTGGGACTGCAACAATGAGGTGAATAATTTGCACACAATCAAGTTACAGAGGAGGAGAAACAGCTTTTTAAATCCCACTGTTCTCTCCTGCTGTCAAACCCCGAAGCAGTGTCATTATTATTTTGATCTATTATTATTCTCATAGCAGTTAGTAATCCTTGGTAACTCACAGGAATGGTGTCTGTGCTGACTTTAACTGATCCTTAAGGTTATTGATTACTTAGATTCTATTGTTTTTGAATGGGTAAGGTGGTACTGTACACAGACAGACCAGGCAGACAGTAGTCAGTCCTAATGATGTGAGCATGTTAGTATGTGGAGGAGTAAAGGGTGAGACCTTGGGCCTCATAACCGAAGAAACACAAGTCCTTTTCACAGGCTAGATTCACATTGTTAGGATATCCTATATTGGCATATTTTAAAAATGTAATATCAATATTGTTTGATTTCCCAGCTAATCTAAATGAAGGGGGTTCTGTTCCCACCAATGTACACACACAAATGCTCTTGGCAGAAGCGGGACCAGGGGAGGTTCAAACTTCTTAAATTCTGGTTCTTGCCCAAAATGTGTGTCCAACAAAGTAGAGCGGAGAAGACAAACCTTCATCCACCTTTAAAAAAGTGATAGCCAAGTGGAAAAAAAACTGACCTCACAAGTCATTTCTGGAGTCAGCACCGTACTAGTTCCTTTCAGTTTTATCATAACATCGTGATATCATCATGATGTATTTTTTTTTATCAGGACAGCAGTAAAAATGTAGGCCTATATTGTGACAAAACTTATCTTTAATGAGCTGTTAACAAAACAAGCCTAAGCAAAATAAGAGGTGTAGGGTGCCAGCAATATTGGTTTAAATTTACATTAATAGATACTTTCTTGCCCCTCTCTCTGTGGATTAATATGCTACAAGTCTTATGGTAAAAACTAAAAAATTCAAATCCATCACTCTATCACTCATTTTTTGAACTTCACAAACAAATGTGCCATACAAGACTTTGCAAGATTTGGTGTGAAAAATATTCCCCGCTGACTGAATGTGTGCCTTGTACAGCACAAGAGCATGATTAAGTATTTCCACGAGTGTGTGTTTCTTTATATGTGCATGTCTTTGTGTGTTGTTTTCTGCCTTCACACATGCGTGGGTGTGGAACAAATCCATGTAATCTGAGTGATTGACACCGCCTCCCCCCCGCCCCGGCTGAGGGTTGGTCACAGTGCCTGATGGAAATAAGATTCTTTTATTTCTGCCCAGCATCTCTTACAGACTTCCACACAGACTGATTACGACTCTGGTCCACCACCTACAGACAAATACTTGGTGGAGAACAATATCATTTGAAAGGATAACTCTTGAACCTTATTATAGCTGGATGGGCAGTGGAGGTGAAGTTGCTTGTGGTGAAAAATTTCCCATCCCCTTTGTAATCCAGCCTCTGTACCCCTAGCCTCCACAACACCACTTTCTCATAGAACGTTTCTCTCATTGGTCTGTCTGAAAAGCTGAAACTGGAGTTTTATCCCAAGACAAAAAGGAATGTACTACTGTACTGGCTAGTACACCTCATTATTTCAACAAATTATTATTTTGTAAGCATTTAACAACAAAACTTCATGAGTCACGCAGATGCTGTCAATTCTGTCATGGGATCTGAAGATTTTCAATGTAAAAGAAATAGTTAAATAATAATAATTAAACTAACATATTTGCTTTCTTGAGTTAGATAAGAAAATTGATCGCACTCTCATGTCTGTACGGTAAACATGAAGCTACAGCCAGCAGCTGGTTCCCGAAATGTTCAACTATTCTTTTAAAGAGCAACTACCAGCAGATGCAAATCTTGTTTTTGCTGATCTTCAGTGGTTTAAATATTAAGCTTGCTGCGGTGATGTCACAGTGTACTCGACGATGTGTCAGTACACCGTGACATCACTGCTGGGTGTGGTCAGTGGTGCTTCAGACATTCAAGCAGAGAGGGCAGTAAAAAACCACTGCTTCTCAGATTGGACGAGCTGGCCATTATACTACATCAAATTCATTTGGCAGACACTTATTTCTAAAGTGGCCTACAATAACTGAATAAATGTGCTTATTGAATGCACTTACAATAAGTGCTGAATAAGGATACAAACAGAAAACCAGATTAAAAGAAACCCCCAAAGAATCATAAAAGAAGCCCTCTAATAGAAAATACATTCAGCAATAAAATCTAGAGGATTTTGGGCTCTCTTTATTGCGTGGCCAGATGAATGAATAAATAAATGAATGAGTGAGAGAGACTAGGAATGGTGATTGGATTTAGATACATTATAAATTGACGTGCTACAGAGGTTCATGAATTTGATTGAAACAACCCTTGGTGCATGTTTAGCTGATTTCACAGTATTTGGGATAATTTGGCTTCACTCAGATTCAAACAGAGGAATACTTTCCAAGCCAGAGGAGAGGAAAACAAACCCAGCACGCACACACACACACACACACACACACACACACACACACACACAAAACACTCTGCAGATGCTGTCCAAATTCAGCACAGATGCACAGAGCACACAGTGAGATTGACAGATATGCAGACAGAAGGACAGATGAATGAACAGACAGGCAGAAGAAAAGAAACAATACAACTATGCGCATACAAACATGATTATAAATGAACAGACACACACATGCACGTCAGTGTCATTTCTGTCTCATCTCTTTCTCCAAGAATCCCCTGAATAGGCCCCTTGTCTTTCACATGCCACTGCTCGGAGCAAAGTTGGGCTGTGCGTTTCTTTGTGTGCGACACCCACCACCATGTTTTATTTGTGGAATAACAACATTCTGGAGTGGTTTTTCAATAAGTTATAGTTAGAGTGTGTTTGGGGTTTCATAACACACTCTGATCTTCAGCACAACCCAATGTTCTCTTAGTGCTGTATTTTCAAGGCAGGGCAAAGTCTGGCACAAGAAGCGATATCACATGTTGGTGTTTTTCATACCCTGAAGTGCACTTTGCTCATTTGTTTGATTTGTTTTGCCCTGTGCAGGTGGGAGGAGAGGCACAGTGAGTTGGGAGTTCCATATAAACCAAGAAAGTTGACGTGTTGGTATTTTGGAAAAAAATGGGTCATCTGCACTGCACTGGTTCATTTTAATTGCCATATGATGTCATACAGCCAAAGAAAGTCTAACTACAAAAAAAGCTTAACACACATCTACTCATCCTCTTTGATTAAAAAAAACTACTGGACTCAAGCTGACTCTAATTTCATTAGTTTGTTAGAGTGTACAGTGTGCACATGCTTAAGATTTCAAGTTTTCACTAGTGCTTGTGTAATTTCATTTTTGGGCCATGATGATTGGCTTCCACACTGGTTGTGACACAAACTTTTGCCCATATGTGCATGTCAGCAGACGAATGTGAAAACAGCTCTCTAGTGACAAACTCTCAACATACTGCGCATCAATCTGTACAGTGGATGTCAAACATCCAAAGGAAGCAACCATAAGAAACATCAATTATTGAGCTTTTATTAAAAATAAATACATAAATAAATAAAACCATTGCGATATTTCAAATTTCCGGTGTTTCCACTACAGATTTTGATGATGGCTGGACACTGGTCTCTCACTATCCTGACAAATATAAAATTCAACTTGAACAGGCACATAATCTGCTTTTGATAACATATTAGTGTTGTTGTATGTTTGCACCATGCCATTCTGTGTCTATTGGATAATAATCATATTTTCCTACTAAAAGAGCCCAGTCACTCTTCTAGGCTTGAGGCTTCATTGGGAACCCAAGATGGTGCAAGCATAAGCAATCACATTATGCTGGCAGTAACGTATTGACGTATCTCAGGTGAAAACCTTATATTCTTTTTCAGAGTTAAGTTCAGAGCAGCAGAGTAAAAGCAGCCTTGTTTTTAGCTTGAGTTCATCAAATAAGATTTTAAGGCAGGCTATAAACCTAAGAATAAGGGAACTTTCCTATTTCATGTAAGGCCATTAAACCCCTTCATCTAAAGTAAAAAATCACCAAAACAGGAGTTAATGAACAAGGCTTTCACACAAAACAGCGTTAGTCTACAGCCCCGCTTATGACAGAGACGTTCAGAGTTTGGATATTTTAAGCATTTGTTAAAAGGGCCAAGCAGAAAGCGCTTGTGTGTGCATATGTACTGTATGTGTGTGTCTGAGAGAGAGACAGAGAGGGAGAGTGAGAAAGAGGGGGAGGGGGGGGGGAGAGGAGGAGAGAGAGAGAGGGGGGAAGAAAGAGAGAGAGAGAGAGAGAGAGAGAGAGAGTTGTGTTAGAGAAGGTTTCCTGTGGATATCACTGCAGGAGAATCTGATACATACTGTCAGTCACGAATCTTCCCCTAGAAGGTGTGAAACAAGCATGAAAAAGTGCACATGGCTTGTAATCCTTTTTCTGCACACACGAAAGAAGGATAAGAGAGCACACAAGAGAATCAATAAATAGACCCATGTGGCTTTAAACAATAAAATGATGATATATTTTTATACTCTCTCGTGTGCTTTGTGGTATATTTGAGATTGCTTTCAATAAATTCTTGCTATGTGTGCATGTGTGTGTGTCTGTGTGTGTTTGCTTAATGTAGCTAAGGGAGGTGCATCCATCTGTGTGGTTAAAAATGGATGGCTCACTATGCAAAGTGACAGAGAAGAAAGACCCTAGTGCACGTTGCATATGATAATACATACATGTTCTGTATGCTCTGTTATGTAAACTGCATGCAGCCTCAGAGTCACTCCACAGTCATAGAGTAAAACATTTTCACAATGTACACATGCTCTTGTAGGGGGGATTTCCAGAAAACTGTAACCGGGGAGGGGGGTTTACTGTTTTCTGGTTGCATCAGGAGTGGGATGGTGAGCTCAGAAAAAGTCCAAATCTGTCTGTCAATGTTCCCTTTCTTTAGCTGCCTGCAGGTAACCATGACAACGCCTACTGTGCTGGGTAGGAGCAGCTCTGCAGGCTCCGTCAGGACAGAAAATACAGAAAAGTCAGGTACTGTTCCACATTAGGACCTCTGTGGATTTGTGCCGATGGGAATCAAAGTCGGCCCTAATTGGAAGACAGCCAAAAAAAAAAAAAAAAAAAAAAAAAAAAACCTGTGTGCACACAACTGGAAATACATGTTTTAGAACATTTTAAAACAGCTATACCTGCAAATAAGCCCGACTGTATGTGAAGATGTGGCTTCTTGTTCATGGCATGGAAGTGAGCTGATGTGGAACAATGACTATAGGCTGAACTGATTACTTTTTAGTCTGCATTGCGGAGAAGTGCAGGTCGTTGTGAGGTGGGGGAACTGGAGGGGTGAGAAGTACAGTGAAAGTGCAGATTGGAGGATTTGCCCAGAATAAGTGGAGGAATGAGTAAGGGCAATGAGAACATGAAAGAGTTGGGGCCCACCCCCTCAGCCTCTCTTCTGTTCTAATATCGTCTCCTCTCCAGGGACAGAGCCCTTAATTACCATTACAAGCCTGAGAGCTTTTAACAGAGGAGAATCCAGCTTCTTTTTCCTCTCCGTCGCTCCTTCTCCCATTTGTTCCGTGGCCCCTGATGATCCATCAGGGAAATGCCAGCCTTTAATTACCGGTAAAAATTATGGCCTTTGTGAACAGGTAGTTGGTGCCCTCGCTTTCATCTCCCCTTTCGTCTGTTAATCGTCCCTTTTTGATGACATAATAGATGCTCTGTCCGAGGCAGCAGAAGACAGAGGCCGATTATACCATGAGAGACACTGTGGGGGATTATGGGATGATGTGATGATGAACTAAATAAACGCTCCTTTATCTTGGCAGCAATTTCATACTGACTGAGGGATCAACGTGGCAATAACTACTTCCTCCAACCTCAGCTTTGTCCATATCCCATGACACAGAAATAAAAATTCCACAACACACCCCAGCTTACCTATGTTATGAACCCTTGCCTTTCCAACCTTTCTGCACTCTGGTATACTGTAATTCAGACGTTCAAAAATTACTGTGTCATATTCTCTCTCAAAGTGTCTTTGTCACTCATGTCTTATCATCGCTACAGGCTCCACATCCTCCCTTTCTTTTATACTTCTTTCATTTTCTACACCAGAGGGTTTGGGGACCACTTTTGCCACTGTTGTGGGTTCACATGAAATCCACTTTTATGATCAAAATGAGACCAAAGAGAATGTAATTTTCCCTCAATGACACTGGGAGTCATCCTTCAGAAAACTGCCTTTCAAGCGCCATAAGAAAGCTGGGGGCCTCTGAAAAACATTTGCCACTGACCAAGAAAATTGAAAATGAACATTTATGTCAATACCTGTGATGATGAAAATGACAATGAAAAGAAACAGAAGAAGAAAAAAATAAAAGTGTGACCATTGCAGCTGAAAGACAAGTGCAGATATGCAGAGCATAAGAGAGAGGGAGCTGTAATTGGCTCCTGTCCAGGGGGCTGGAGGCCAATTAAATGGTGTGATTTGAACACTTGACGAGGAACATCACTTTAGCGAACGACCCAAGAGAGGCCTGCCTGCAGGCGCTGACCCACTGACCAGAATACCAACTGAGGCAAGGCTAACTCAATCCCAACCAGAGCTCACTAACCATGATCAGGTCAAACCAACCCAGACCATCCACTAGTAGCCCACACATCACAGTGGACTTAATCACACCCCATTCACACACTTGTGTCACCTTGTTTCTGTCAACAGAAAAGCCCTCTATTCCTTCACCACAACGTGGTTCCAAACTGAAATGAGGAGCAATGTCGCTTGTGATGAAAACACGTTGAGATTTGTGAAAGGTATTTTAAATGGACTGAACAATCACGATCACGGTAATACCATGAGCTTAAATAACACCTGCTTTGGTCAAATGAATACATATGCAAACTAAAAAAATAATAAGAATTAATAACAAATTAACAGTGCTTTACATAAAACCTTGAAACTAAAACAACAATAAATTACATTAAACAAATAAATGGCAGCACAAGAAATGAAAAAAAAAAATTTTTGGTGCTGCTCTCATAAATTGGAATTATTATTCAATTAAAAAACTAAACTTTTAATTAAAAGCAGTTGCAAAACAAACACATTTTGGCTTACAATTAAATCATTTGTATCCATGTTTGGATCTACTTTTGGAAACAATGAACAGATCAGTGAGGTCTACAAGGTTCATATTCCTTCACCAGCAGTAATTTTCAGTGGAGCATAGTAGCAATCAATAGTGGCACAGTTCCACAGCAGTTTAACTCCGATTGCTCCATCATCAACCGTGTTGTCAGATCTTTGACCAAACAAATATTGACATGTATGTTTCATACATGTCAATATTCATCTATAGTTCAATTTATTGTAGCTATTTTGTTATTGTTGTTTTTTTAATTTGAGATGTTAAATTAGTTTTTATGTGATAAGTTTAGGCTTACTATAGTTGTCTGTGAATAATGTGTTGCAAAATGCAAGAAGCCAGGAGTTTTTTTTCCCACCCACAGAGGATAATGTAAAAATTCCATAGCTTTATCAAAACTGTTTTAAATATCTCAACTTTGTTTCTTAGATATTCATGTGTTTTTCTGTTAGCTTTTCCTGGCAGGTGGTGCTAAATACTTGAATGCGCATAATTTGGAACAGTATACGGTGGCATAGTTGCTGTGTTATCAGTTTTCTAAAACTGGGAAATCTTGAGTTTCCACCTGTTGTCACCAGCCCACACAACAGAATCTTAGGCTCTGGGATTGGATTTTTTACCAAAATGCTCATTGGGAGTTGTAGTTACAATACTTATCTCCTTAAGTTTTTGTGTACTCAGGCTTGTACCTTTGATGTTTTATCAAAGTCAAGAACTCAATAACAATAGAGAGACGTTTAGACAGAATTATGGTGCATTCAAACCAATTTGGTCTATTAGACATTCATGCCTAATTTAAAAACATGAAGATACATTATACTAATTTGAAGTTTAACAGCAACAAAACTTGTTCATGCCATTTGTAACTAAATGTAATAATTTTATGCACAAATTGTCATTTTTTTTACACACCCTCTGGAGCTTTACACATACCCCTGGCTTTATGCTTACACACTGTCTTAAGAACAGCAGATCTAAGGAATTAATTTTACTATTTCTCTTTCATCTCCTTTCTCCAACCATGCTGTATCTCTTCTTATACTTCCAGATATGTCACCCCTCCACTTTGCAGCTAACCCTTTTCTAGGTGTTCATCTAGCTATTCTAAACAAAGCTTTGGCTTATCTTCGGAACATCACCCCAGTTCCCCTTGTCCTATTTTCTTCTCATCACCTGCCTTCTTTTTAAGCCCTCCTCCTTTCTATAGCACAAAGGGATGCCCATCCCTCTTCACCTCCCAGCCCTTTTGGCCCTTATCGCACCTACAGCACTCTGTCCTCGATCTCACCCTCTGGTTTTCAAACCTGACCCTCAAAACTCAACATACCACTTCACCTACTTTCACTTGAGGCCTAAACAGACACAAAGGCCTTACTACCCCTCTTCCCCATATTTATTTTTTATTTTTTGTTTGTCTCACACTTCTCTCTTAACCTCCCTTATTTCCTTGTCATGTCTTTCTCTCTGTTTCAGTTTCTGGTTCTTGTTCCCCTTCATCATACCACCCTCACAACCCCCTTACCCAACTGTCATTAGACTCCCTAGTTCCCATTTCCAAATCCACCAAGAGCATGTCCGGGAAATTCAAGACTTTTGAGTGGGGGTGCAGATTGAGCTGCGGCCGCAGGAGACTTATGTGTTGATAAATCTAAATCTAGGCTGACAAATGACTTGTGCAGAGTGGGCTGGAGACACTGGGACAGGGGCACTGGGGAAAACAGAAATGTTTACACACTAACACAGGCTGATGATGTCCCCTGGTATTTGGCAAGTGCTGGGATAATTTCACTCTGGCAAAATACCTGTGGGAACTGTGCAGAGCTGCTTCTTAGGATGACTTTCAGCCAATCAGAGTGGCAGCGAGGGAGCACGCTAGGACGTTAATTACTGCAATGATTTCCTGTGAGAAGCAGGCTGTGTTTGATTTGTGCGTGTATTAGCATGTGTGAGTGTGTGTGTCTACCTACAGAATGTACTGTATATGCTCCATCATGCCAGGTGGTGATCTCAGCATCAATCAGTGCCTCCTTGTCTCCAAAAAAAGATTAAATAAACTGCACTGCACAGATCCTTACAATGATGAATCATCACTAATTTCTCCTCAGTGTCTGCCACTTTTACCATAATCTTAAATTCTGCTGCCCTGTTACTGTAATGATACCACTAGTTCTCTAACATAAATCTAACGGAGCATCCTCCTGATGATCCAAACAAGGAGTCCGTGCCAGGACCCTATTTTGATGACATCAAAACGTAATACATCATATCCTATTTTCACTCCTCTCCCCTTCTCCCAGAGGATCATTACTTTAAAAGAATACAACTGGGATCTGGTTTCTATGGTAACAGATAAGTTCACTTTGCCTTCCTCTCTCATCCACAAGCAGATAGAACAAGGTTTTCAATTATCACCAGAAAATGTAGATTGTGTACTTGTATGAGTGCATACACGCATCCAAACAGACAGTGTGTTTAACTGTAAATTAACTGAACTGGTCGAGCCAACTAAGCAGTATATTGAATGTGTCCAGAATGTTTATGCACACGCTTGTAACAACTGTGTATTTTACACTGTGTAAAATTTGCATCCATCCCTCACATCTTCTACAAACTCTTTGTTTATGTCTCTTTTTTTATCATCCGGAAACTCTCATAAATGATGTTCATTTGTATTGCTTCATTTAAGCGTTCAGTGATTTCTCACCTTGAGAGTAATTAACATATTGTTTATTAATGGCTTGGGTTTTACACATTATTAGCTTCATTTCAACACAAATTGTTTAACCCTTTGAATACTAGACTGTTTTGTTTGTTTGAGAACATAAATGCACCATGCTGAAAAGATACACAGACACACACACATAAAGACACACACATCCACTGACTGATCACAATGCCCAATCTTTAAATGATGAATAAGAACCACTCCATCACTAAACTATACAATAGCCGAGATTTATCCATGGTCCGTTAAGCTCAGAGAAAGTGTGAGTGATTATTCTCTGTGTGACAACAGAAGCTGTGCCTTATGGTGGACTCTAATTGATTCCATAAAGAGACAGGTATTACCAGAGCGGTAGCGTGGTAATTCATTTCAGGGACAAGTGGCCCTGAGATACGCTAAGAAATATACACAGCCTGGAATCATGGGTGTGTGCTTTTGTGTGTGTGTGCTTAAATGTGGATATACAATATATGCTTGGGTCACATTTGAGCAAATTATTTCCTTAACTTTCCTAAGTTTGGCTCCAAGTGACTTAGGTTCAGCTGGGAGATATTTTACATACATAAAAAATTATCAGTTTGGTGTAAGTGTTGCCTTATAAATGAGTGGGTGCTTTCACATGTGTGCATGTGTGTTAGTAGGCTGGGATCATACAAAATCTCAGATATGACAACTTTAAATGACCTTCAGGCAGGGATAATTCAGCAATTAAAGAACATCTGATAAATACTATCTTCAAATCTTGCCTACTAACTACCTACCTAACTAACTAATCACACAGATCAGTTATAGGAGATTGTGTTTAATTTATCAGTACATTTTCATATTGACTAAGTCCTTGCCCAGGCAAGTACTGTTGGACTTGATTACTATGATTAGAGTAAATAGTGTCAGGTCTATTAAATGTATTTAACTATAAGTGGAAATCTCCACCACCAGATAAGGAAATGTACACCATAATATCCTGCAGCTGGTCCATGTGTTTATGGTTGCTACTTCTATTAATCAGCACCAAAGTTAATTGAAAACGTGCTGAGCAGAAGAAATAGATAAGAACACATAAATAAGTTCATTGTCCGTGCTAAGATGTAAGGTGATGTTTGAGATGTTTGAGTGGAGAATTAATCAAATTTAAATCCCACTATACTGAGAAACCAAAAGCCTCCACTGTCTGGCAGGTCACCCAAATTTATAAACATAATCCAAGTAGTCAATTAATTACATATCTAATTATTCTAATTATCAATTAATTTCAATCATGAACAGATTGTTTGACTTTCAAAATTGTCGTTAGTTGCAGCCCTCATCTAGGTAAGAATAGGTGGCCAACCTGCAATTCATGAGCAGGGTGCAGGAGATGAGTGTATGACGAGGGTCTGCTGAATGAGCTCAACCCACATTCATATGAAACAGCTGTCAATGGTTCATTCTTTGGCTGCAACCATTAGCAAACACTTCACTGCTGTCGCAATGTCAGCTAACTCCACGGCTCACTTTTTCCTTTTCTGCATTTTTCCCCTGCCATGTACCAACTCTCCTGTTGTGTCAGATCCTGCCACTCTCACCTGGCTGCTGTGTTCCCGCCATTCTCCATCACCTGACCTCCCCCGACCACCTGCACAGATGTTCCCCCTTCCCCATCAGCCCAGTAGCATACATAAAGGCCCACATCCATTCATTCCCTGCCAGATTGTCTATTTTGCTTCTGTTTTAGCAAGGTCCAGCCATTTTCTCAGCCTGCTTGAATTCTGCCTGTTAGGACCCCCTGCCTTGTCTTTTGGACTTCTGTTCTCTAACCTGATCCACAATTGGATAAGTTTGCCTCATCTCCCCTGACTGCCTGATTTTGACTCTTGCCTGTTTTCGGCCTTGGGTAAACTTAACTTTTTATTTTGCAGGCCTGGTCTCAGAGTCGTGCTTTTGGGTTCAAACTGTTTTTTTTTACTGAGCCTTTACTACTGTTAAACCATAGAAGGACACCAGAGGCCTGCACCACCAAACAGGTTCAACATACCCAGGGCATCTTTTCGTTATCTGGCTTCACTTAACCTAACAAACGAGATGGCGCTAAGCGGTCACACTACAATTTTAGTCTTATTCTTTCAGCTGCAAAAATAAATATAAAAACAGCGGTAAGAGGGCTGACTTTCATATCTTATAAGTACAACAAGTACAAGGCTTTAGTGCTTCAGTCAGTCTATTGTAGGATGAGATCTGTATACATGAGCAGAATGAAATTGCTCTGACATAGTTGCAGCCAACAGGACAAAATGAAATGAAGAAGACAGGAGGGAGCTGCCAAAATGTAAAGTAACGCAATATAATGCTACAGTGTGCAGGGAAGTGCGACTCTGATGTGTCACACTGGCAACATACAGCTCAAGTAGCTGACACAGATCAGTCATTCCGTCAGACCAAAATCTATCTCTCTCATATAAATCGTAAGGGAAAGCCAAAGGGCTTTACCGGTCTCTGAACACGCTTACCCTCCTCAGAGACCCTCCCACAATCTGTGCACCGAGCTTCAAGGGACCACTGAGGTCAATGGGAGGTGATTTCATAAACGTTGATCTGTTATCTGGAACATAACCTGCTCTGGAGCAGGCTAGCTGTGCAGCATAAGTTACCATAGGGATGTAGCCCGGTACACCACTGTTCATTCGTTTTTAGAGTCCTGAGGTACATCTTTCCATTGGTGTGGCTTTTGATCCAGAGCGACTTTCAGAGATTGCAGGCAATCTGTGGCTGCTGCACACTCATACAGACCCAGAAAGAGGAGAGCATGCGCAAGAAAGAATGAAACCTTGCCAGTACAATGCAAAATTAAAAAGTACTATTCACCTAATACTTTGTATTTTCCTTAAAAGGAAAGGCTAATGTTGATTACCCCAGTGGATGCTGTTGTTTTTAGCTAAGTCCCATCTCTGAAAGCTTTGCAAAGCAGCTAGTTAGTTATATGTTCTCATAACCAATAGGAATCATGGCCAAAACTATTAAACCCTGGGTGAAAAAAAACACATAATTTTCCCTTAATATCTTTGAGTGGGCCAGTGGTTTCATTATTTCTAACGAACCATCTGCTGCTTGCTCACACCCACCACCAATCTGAGTGAAATATTCAAGGCAGAGACAGTAAAAAGCTGTTCGCTAAACTTTGTAATTACTAAGGTCTTGCACTATCGAAGCTTCTATCACACAAATCACAACGGGTGACGTTCAAGTCATAGAAACCTGGGACAATATCAAAGATCAAAGGGTGTACCATCATTGATAATAAAAATAGGTGAAAAGTGAAGCAGGAATAAAAATGGCTTGAAGCACTCCTATTGTGCAATGTGGGAAACATTAAACCTCTGCTTGTTGGTCTGTATTTTGTGATTCTTTGATTGATTTGGCTAAAGAAGTATTTGGTCGTCACACTGGTGCCTAGGCCATCCACATTTAAATGCCAATGGCTTTAAGCAGAAAAAAGAATCCACGGAATTTAAATAAAGTTCCTCTGAAGTTCCATATCAGCCATCCAATGTCAGTGTGGTGCAGGAAATTTCACAGCTACCTCTCGTTTAATGCAGGAGTTAAGATGCAAATGAATCCACAGTGTGCAGCCCCAAACACAGACTGGTAGAAGGGCCCATCTTAATAAGCATGCCAGAAAACACATACAACAAACATGCAAGTCCTGACGCATACAAGCTGACTTTGTTTCCCACATTATTCAGTCTTTCTTTACCTCTCCCACTCCTATTTTCCTATTTTCTTTTCTCTTTCCCATCATATTAACTGCAGGCATTTAGACTGTGTGGAATCTTGCCGCAGTACTCTCTCAGAATGCTAATATGCTGGGCTGATGTGGGTCAGGACTTAATCCTGTAGAAATGATTATCGCTGCAAGACTGGAACTTCTCCTTTAGTGATATCATTACCATTCTGTACTTCTCCACTGCACTGCACTGCACTGCACTGCACTATCATTCCCACCAAGACAACCACATCACTACAGAGAAACTAGAACAATCACAATGAAAATGATATATAGCATATAGCACCCAAATGGGAAATATATTTCCCTTGTCTATTCATTGGCACATTGTATGTGTGTGTGTGGATATGTGGATGTGGTCATGTGAGCATGTTGCATCTAATTGCTGCTGGAAAACTCGGACGTCTGGGTTTTCAGTGCATTCATTTGGAATTTCAAAGTGGAAAAGTCACCGTCTGATGATGGCTACCATGGGAGTTATGGATGCCACGGTGAGGACATTTTCCGGGTTACCAGTTACACCGGACATTTTACAAGAAAATGTATTCAATGATGACGCTAAATGTTGTGGCAAGCAGCTCTCAGTGATTGCTACTCTTTGATGACATTCAACACGGGGGACAAGAACTCAGAAACATGGCATCAACAAGGCGTCAAAAATGTAATAGCAACCTCTTTACTGGTTGGAACTATAAGCCAGCACAAAAATGACAATTACCAAAATAAACCACAATGTTCTGAACATTTACATTTTGGAAAGGCAAACTTAAACTAGGTACACTAGGCATGATGGGAATGTGGGCTGTGGCTTGATATTAGATCTTTAGTTCTTCCCCTTACTTTGAACAAAACAAATGCTTGGAAGGTTGCTTCATTTTATTTTTTTTATGGATAAAAACAACAACAACAATAAAACAGTGCAATGACAAACTCATTTATATTAAACATAACTAACCCTCCACCATCGTTGGTCAACTCTCCTCACTATCGTCACGTGATAAGTGAAATCTGACTGCTGGGGAAAAAAAACAAAAAAAAAACAAACAGACGGTAGCCATCTAATGCTATCGGTGAATGCCCAAACACAATGGTAACGCCGACTGCCATGGAATCCTAATGGGAGTTTCTCACAATCCTGCAGGAGGACCTGAAGGATGTGGCTGTGGAGAGTGGGGCAGTGAAAGATGTGTGGGCAGAAAATTAACAATCCGTCAACAATAACAATGGTTCTTCACTCAGGCATGGCAGTGTGTGTGCTTGCATGTGTGTTTGTTTCCTTCTGTGTTCACCAGTGCATGTGCATGCTGTTAATTGACATAGGTGAAAAACTAAGCTACCTGTAGAGCACAGGGAATCTGGGTAATGGAAAAGTTATTTGTTTCACAATTAGAGTTAATGCCAAAAGGGAATACTGTTATTCTTTTGGAAATATCATGCGTGCATGCTTGAACAACCACACATAGAAGAAGACGGAGCCTGATAGAAGGAATACAGCATTAGACTGCACAGTCCTGATGCAATGCCCATATACAGTAATAAGCAGTTTTTTTTTTCTTTCTCTAACCAGCCACTGAACATTTGCTGCAACCAAAATGCCAGGCCTAGCATATTACGGATATGCTTACTCTTAAATTGCTTTCCATATAATTATCGCTCACCAGTGAGTGAGGTGTATATAGGGGCTAAAACAAAATCTAATTTTAGTAGGAAGGAAAAACAAAAACAACATGGAGCTAAACAAGTAGAAGTTGATTTCACTGCTGTGCTACAAACAAGGTGAGCTTTAATACATTTGCCTCAGATGAGGGTTGTAAATCAAAGTATACTATATGTGAGAACTACTTATTCACCACTTTGGTTTTAGTGTACAAAAACCTTCAAACTTTACATACTTACTCTGGTAATGGGAATGACAAAAGAAGGAGAGATATATTGAAAGGGTGATGGAGCTGCTGAAAGAAAGTAGAGGCAGGAGTCCAAAACCAATGAGCGGCAAAGAATGTGATGAGGAGGAACACCACGAAAGAGTGAAAGTGACAGATTACTTGTGAAACAAGGCGTGATCTGGAGGGCCTGTTCCACTGAAGAGAACAAGAGATGAGGTCAGAGGAGTCCTTGTAAGCTTGGCTACACTTGCACATACGTAAAGGTGACTAATTTTCTCATTTTCCAGTTGAAGACAAAGAGTTGTAATGGCCCTCTCCAACTGAACTTGGTGATGGAGCCCCACATTATGCTCCACTCGATCTACAGCTGTTCTCAGTCTGCTTCACTTTTAAAGGTCACACAGGAAACTGCCAACACACAAAAGGTCATGTTATATCTAATAAGGGAGGGCATGCGATTAGAAAAGCCGCTGAGTGGAGGAAGGAAAGAAAATAAAGGAGATTATTAATATAGTAGCAATTGACTTGCTACTAGAGTGAAGTTGTATGCTTGCTAGTTACTGTCTGCCTGACCACACCTCATATGGAAAACGCATTATTATGATACTTAATACTAAAATGTCCATAAATAATACTGTAAATTAGAGTACAGAAGGAGTTGGGATAGAAAATGGAAAATGAAGTAGAAATACCCAGATGATGTTTTTTCTAAACACAAGACTCATAATTTTTGTTTTTATTCAATTAAAATGAGATTATGTGGTTATAGTAAACATGGTTATAGGGGTGTCAGAGCGCCTCTGTAAATAATTAAAAGTAAATAATTTTAAGAGTAAGTATCAATAAATAATTAGACTACAGAGTGGCAGCATTGCCCATTTTTAAATCCAATTTTCACCAGGATTTTGTCTTATTTTTTGAAAAAAATAAACAAAACCAAAAAAGATGAGCACTTTTTATGAAGCCCATACTGTACACTGTCAACTGAAAATGTGGAGGATTAAAATAAAGAGTCAAATTCAAACATCTCTGGTGGCTGTTGGAGACACAGACTATCGAGTCCTCACAACAGGCAGGTTCTGATGGCAGCAGGCAGCACTGGACAGATGGTGAGAGCTCTACACGAATTTAAAGAACATCTCCTCTGAGCGTTGAGATAGACAGCGACAATCTGGGGTGAGAGTAAGACAGGAGTGACAACAGACCAGGAAGTGTGTGAAACCATCAGACCTGGAGGTCTGACAATTTGTTATTTCTCACTGCCTTCAATAATGACCCATGTAGTTGGTCTACTTTCTGATGTGCCACCACCATGGTAAAGATTTGGTTACATTTAGGTATGTACTTGGTTATGGTCTGGAAATATTGCCTTCACGGTTAAAAGCTGACTATTGGTACGATATGTGACAAAATGTGACAAAGTAGTCTCTCTGTCTCTCAAAACACATACAATCACACACCCATGCAGCTTTAATATCATTAGACTGTTGAGGATTCACCTACAAGTTTTTTTCCTTAATTTTATCTGTAGCTTTTGTTTACAGATGTATCTCATGGTGGATTTACCTAATCTGAGTGAAAAGAGACAATGAAAAGGATCTTAGTTAAGAGATAGTTGGGGAGCTCGCCCCCATTGTCACAGTCTGCAGCCCCAAACATAAAACTGAGATAAGAGCACATAGAGGAGGAAGTGGGAAAGCAGGCTTTTATCAAAACCAATCCATACACTTAATCTCACATACTCATTGATTGACTGAGAGCACTGTTGGCTCAGCATGAGCCAATTAGCCAGTTTAATGGTTATTAATGACAGCATGAATGTGTTATTATGACATCTGGCCAATATTGTTAGTTAAAGGATAGATTCTGATTTTAATACAGTACTCATGTATGTTGATTGGTTGCTGAATTTGCCATATGAGTACCAGTGCCAATATTAAGTTCACCAAATATTTGCCCAGAAGTTACCAATCCCCATTACAGACAGTTTGTTTGGGTATCCTGGTGGCCAGGTGGGTAAGACACATACCATATAACTGCTTTTTTGATTCAGGAAGGAAACATTTGTTGATGTCGAACCCTTTTTACTCTCCGCACATTTCCCATCTATCACTTCATTGCACACTTGATTTTACAAACTAAGGCTGCGGAAGACTTGATTGAACTTTAGAATACATTTTTTGCCTAGAATGAGGACTGTGGATTTTGTCATCCATTGGTAATAGTGTAGTTGCAATAGGAAGGGAATGCTTCAAAGCAAGTATGGAGAGGAGACAAAATAAAACAAAATCGTGTGATGTGCTGTGAATTAATTGCAAACAAAAACAAGCTGAAAATAAAGAGGAAAAAGTCTGCAATCTGTAAAGACATGTGCTCAACTATATACTTTATATGCAACAGTAAGTGTGCACCCACACACAAACACATAAAACACAATCCCAGCTGCACGGTTATTGCCTAGTAACCCAAGAACGTTTTTTTCTTTTGTTGCAAAGGGGGTAATTATTACCATGGAGGGTAGTTATTAAGGAAAGTAAAGCTTGTACTTAAAATGCCTATTCTTCCATTGTTTAATACTAATAATACATTTCAGGGGTTGAAGAGAGTAGTTAAGGGAGGAAGGAAAGAAGCAGGGAGGAGAAAAGGATGAAGAAATTGCAAGGAGAGGCTAAAATAACTGAAGGAAACGAGGGTCTCTTTCATCCTTTCATGGGTAAATTACAATTAAAAAATGTTTATCTGTTCTTTATTTCAATTCACCACAATTTCTCTTTCATCGTAAACAGTTTCCTGAGTAACCTATGTCAACAAAAAAAAACCTCAGCTAGTTTCAGCTGGCTATACTCTCCCATAAGCATGCCCCCAGGTTAGCGTCTATCCTTTAGAACAGAGTCAGCAGCGGCCAATCACAGTCAATCCAACAGTGTTTATGGTAATGACAAAATTGAAGATAATTATCCGCCTAAAACAGTTTATTCATAAAATTATGCAAATTATGCACAAATCATTTTTATACTGCTTCTCTTACTCTGCTCTGCAGTCTGTTTTGATCTACTGTACAATGTGTGACTGCTATGTGGACGGAGAGAGAGAGAGCGAGGGATAGAGAAAGACTGGCAGAGGAAGACAGCGAGGGAGAGAAAGGGAAATAAGAAAGACAAAGATAGAGAAAGTCCATTAACACACTTGTAAATGAGTCTCAGCTATTTACCCCACGCTGGGTCTCTCGAATTACTGACTGTGTTCAGGATGCAGATTGCAGATGGCAATTAAAGATGAACCGTGTGCACAGACACACACAGAAAGATGCACAAACACATGCACTAACGTAGGCTCGCATTCACTCTCCCTAAGGCAGCAGCTTGGTGCAGATCTACTGATCTCCATAGCAACATTCACTGCTGTGGGCGATGGTGACATCACGAAGATTGATTGTCATAAAAAAGCAACAGTACAGCAGAAAGAGTTAGACGGTGTGAGAGGTGTTATCTAAAGTGCAACAGTGCTCCTCACTTCTGGATGAAGCTGTGGCCTCCAGCTGGGGGTCTTCTTTAGTTAATGAAAAACAGACGTGTGTGAAGGGCCACAGCTGGTCTCCAAATACTTTTCAGCAGTGAGGATGGAGGGATCGGCTTATGTAACACGGAGAAAGATAGAGAGCTACTGTAGATAGCTCTCTGGGTCCCTCGCCTCTCCTTTCTGTTTATCCTCCCTCCTCCTCTGTTTCTCTCCCCTGTCTCCTTATCTTTTCTATCCGACAGCCTCCTCTCAACTCTCCCTCACTTGTCTCTCTTTACACCACTGACTGATCTCCTTCTCTTTCTGGTAACTCTTTTACCCCTCACTCAACACCAAAGCTCGGCGTGGCATGGTGACTAACTCCATCGTCCAGATACAGCTACTCGCTTGCCGGAAACATCAGAAAACTGAAGTTTGGAAGTTCTGTCTTGCCTCCTTTTTTCCTTTCTCCACCCTGCCTAGATTTTTTTTTTGGCACTTGTTTTTCTTCATTTTTCTGTTACGTAAGACAGACAGAAGTGGAGCAAGCTTCAAAGTGAATGGCAAAGCCGCCTTTTCCCCTGCTCGCTATGCTGTTCATGCATGTCATTCCAGTGCCAGCTCCCTCCCCCCTTTCCCTCCATCGCCCTCTATCCTTGTCTTGCTTTTCTCACTTCTCCATCCTTCCTCCATATTTTCCTTATTACTGTACTCATCCAGCTCTGCCTATTGGGACAATTACTCAGTCTTCACTCCATTTCCTGTATATAGTCTGTATGTCAAGTTACTCTTTTATATGATAGCCCCTGACCTTGTCATTGACACATTGACTAAACAGAGGTGGCAGTGACCGGAGGAAGAGGATGAAAGGGAAGTTTCTGGAGGCAGAGACCCTCTGAAAAGGAGACGGGTCTCATTATGTCTGCCTCTTCCTCCTGTCTGCCCCTGTTGTATCAAATACAGAGTGATGCAGGGATGAGTGCGGCGCTCCTTCTATTTGATTACCTGTCACTGAGCCTGAACATCGGAGGCAGACGAGGTAAAAGCCACCATTACCTAAATCCTCTCTCTTTAAAGACTCTTTGGCTTAAAAGGTGGAGAAACTCTCACCGGTGACTGATTTAACACAACTGCTCGTAACGGCCTGGATAATGATTGTGTAATAAGTACCAACACACACACACACACACGCACAAACAGATGACTGACAAAACTGAATATACACCATAGACTATTTAAAAGAAGTGGACATAGCAACCATGACGTCACCCCTTGGTTTGTGGACAACTGTTTTTGGAGCCAGAAGTGACCATATTTGAACGAATGAGTGGAGCTGGGGAGGATCTGACTGAGAAACCCACAGACACTGTGCACGCCCACATATACCGGATTTATTAACTTACATTAATGCAGTGCAGTAGCCTACACTAAAACAATACATTTCAACTTAGTTACATGTGCCAGAAACACAAATCAAACGTTAGCTTTAAGTTGGTTAAATGTATCTTTTTATCAGGCTTTGACTGAATAGCTACCATAACATTGATGCGTGGGTTAACATCTCCACAGTCTAGATAATGAATAGCTGACTCCTTAGAATGTCTTTTAGTACAGCCGAACCCTGAACAAGACATTTTTAAGCGAGTGGAATTCATGTTACAACTTCCAGGACCTGAAAACACACTGTGAACGAGTCAAAGTTCTAAGACAAAAACACGGACAACACCCAGAAAAAAAGAGTTCCCGGCTATATTTGAATGTACACAGTGCCGTAGATACGCAATGCTACTTCTCTATCCTGATTAACAGGTCGCCTTGGTAGCGACTTGTCAATCACAAGGTAGCCACGCCCTAAAGCACCCCCTTCTTTATCATCGATTTTACTCTAAATGGGAACATAATTTACAAAATGAACATCATGCTGCATTAAGGAAGCTAAGCAAGTAAACTAGTGATTGAGACCATAAATTCATCAAGAAAATGTTTACTGAAGTAATAAATTAATCAGGAAGTAGGGTCATTTTCTCATAGACTTCTATACAATCAGACTTCTTTTGGCAACCACTGGAGCCGCCCCCTGCTGGCCATTAGAGAGAACACAGGTTTAACGCTCCTGCATTGACCCAACTTTTCAGACCCCGAGGCTACGTCCACTTCTTTTATACAGTGAATGATACACACACTGACAGAAAGCATAAAGTTGATCTCAGGCCAGAGAGAGGTGAGGCAGATCTGTTACCTTATGGGCCTGACACACCAAATAAAAAGTGCTGACAAAAACCGCCTGATGCGTCACCGCACATCACCTCACATCACATCTTCTAAGTAGCACTTAAGCACACAGCAAGGACTATAGCAGATAATCATGCCACTATGTGAGCACATTCTGCTTGTGTGTGACGGGAAATAAGTCAGTAGCTTTTCTGCTTCCAAAAATATCACAGACACAAAACAATTCAACCCCTTTACCACAATTGTAACATGATAAAACAGAGCCATATGCTTTTATGTTATAAACAACAGTTAATCTATATTTTGAACAGAATATTATAATTGGACTTCAATAAGGTAATCTTTACATTTGCTGTTATTCTGTCTTTAAGTGAGAGAATACAGATACAGATATTTTTATGCATGAAAATTGATAGTGCCATTAATACACGAGTAAAAAAGTTTAGGTGGTGCAAGTAAAACAACTCTGATGTTATCTAAACCTTCAAATAAACCCTCATTAAATGTTCCCCCTGCCTCCTGGGCTTATGGGTACACTAGTTCAATATACAAGAAAGTTGGATTTAATTCAATAGAACACAAGTCAAATCTGAGACAATCCTTTGCAGACTAAGTGGGATACGAATTGAGAATATGTCTGATAAAAAGTTGGCACTGTCACTGTAAAAGTTTTGCTTTGCTTTGCACTGCTGTTCTCTGCTGCCTGTAAGAGACAAAAAACTAAGGAAAACCGCATTAAATGGGTGAAATCACTGATTCACTGGGCTGAGCAGCCAGTCAGACAGCTCCTTCTCACCGACCACCTCTGACGCCGATTCAACATGCTGAATCGGCTGAATGGCTGCTGATAAGGTCTATTAAAACCAACGGTGCTGGACACACAGCTAAAACTACAGCGGCACAAAGACAGCGCCTGACAGTCCAACGTCAGACTGGTGCCTCAGAGAAAAAATAACCAACAGCCTTGTATGAATCAAGAACTTGTTCACTCCTTTCTTGCATCTTCCTACCGGCCTCACTGGCTGTGGTGAGTAAAGTCAAGGCATCAATAAACAAGCAGCTGTACGTGACGCACAGTGGGGTGTTGTGTCTATCTTTATTGCCTGCTATGTGGTGCTGTTTCTAACTCTGCCTTTGTGTGTTTTCTCATTCCCTGCCTTCCTCCCTCTCCCTTTCCAGTTAGGCATGTGTAGAGGCGCTGTTAGTTCATTTATCATACTGCAGGCTCCTGCTCTCAGCCCCAGACTCAGTGATTAATGACGACCGTTCACACACTTAAACATTTAGCTTTGTTTCGCTGACACACTACTTACCATACCGGTCACCATGGGTTACTTAACGCTGGGTCACTGTGGGACTGAAACCAAATTGAATGACGACACAAAAATGTTTTCCCCTCGTATCTGCAGTGTGACCTTTAAGGACTGTTGTTTTTTCTCTGTGTTAGAATGTAAATATGTCATTTATCACAAAAAATTAACATACCTTCACTTCTGCCCCTCTCTTAAATATATAGATATGTATAATTTAAACATCCTCTACTGCAAGACAACATGTCATTGTATGAGCAATGCTACCATTTCAAAGCATTAAGGGTGCAGTTGGAACCTCACACTCTGGTCTTTTTAATGAATTCTATGTAAGGTTACCATCCTTTTTATCACCACTATTGCAAACACCATTATCACGAACATCTTCCATTCTTATACAGACACTGCAGTTACACCCACATCCCTCCATTCAAACGTATAAATAAACCAATGTGACCATGTTTTAACAGATACTTTCATGCATGTCTGAGCTGAAAAAAGAAACGTGACAGGAACTGAGGTGAATGGCAGTGACAGGAACTGTCAGGAATATGGCGCTCAAGTGAGAGAATTAAAGAGTGTGAGAGAGAGAGAGAGAGAGAAAGAGAGAGACAAAGAGAGAGAGAGTAAGACTGTAACATAAAGACAGACAGAGAGCAAGAGATAGACAGAGAGTAATTTAGTGAAGTGACTCTGTGTTGACCTTTAGATACTCTCCAGAGGAATGTCAATTTCAATTTCACCCTTCTCCGTGGAAAGGTGACATGACTGGTGTCACAGCTAGGGGTTTTCAAGATCAAGAACATCTTTGGTATTGCAGAGAAGAAACGAGAAGAGAAGAAAAGAGAGGGTGACGAAGACTTCAACACACTTTGAGAAATCACTACATCCTCAATGACAAATCCTCACATTTTTAAGCAAGCAGAGATCAATATGTGTGTATGTGTATGAACAGATAGAAAAAAGGAAGGAGAGAGCAAGAACATGGATAAGGCATGAAGAAAATGGAGCAGGAAAACTGAGGCGTTATAGGTGTGAGTTGGTTTATAGCGTGTGCTTCAACTGCATATCTTCAAATGAAATGACAAAAGTCAAAACAACAGTCGGTTTGTAATGGGAGTACTTAGAGCCTCTGGTTTGACCAGAAAGTGGCATAGTCATTTCCTATGAAATAAGTGGTGGTGGAAGTTTGGTGACGTTGTGGCTGGCAAGTTAACTATTAACATGTCTGATAACTGACTGCAGCATTTTTTTTTTTTTTTTTGTGGAGCACTTTATATTCTAGCAGTTTTTTTAATTATATAAAATTGGATGGCGTGGCACAGCCAATATGAACTCTACTTGAATTTTGGATTCTGTTTTTCCTAAAATGAAAAATTGGCCAGAAATCAACTCATGAAAGCCATGCATGGAATCACTTCACCTACAAAAGTAAATTTACTTTAAAACCCTGCTACTGTTTGGTGTCTTGGCCAGCAGTTTCCAAATTGTGACGGAAGACGATGGAGGTAATTGGGGAGGGGAGAGTGGGATCAGGATATTTAGGAATGTCAGCATCTTTGCTTGTAAGACTACTACTGATGGCTACCACTGACTGTGTGCATGGCTGTGTGTGTGTGTGTGTGTGTGTGCGTGCCCCTACACATGTTGTTGGAGTGAAGTAGATATAAGAGTCATCTCCCTCCTGCCGCCCATCCCGCGCTGTCGGGTCCTGCTCTCTGAAATAATTGATTCTAATTCCTTTCCACTAGAGTGCACCCATCTGCTGGCTTTGAGGGACAGTAAAATCCTCTATCAGTTACAATTATCCCACAGTTACTGCGCCGCAAGTGTGTGTGTGCGATCTACCCACCCGAAGTGTTGCAGGGACATGTGCAAATATCTGCACGTGTGTGTGTGTGTGTATGTGTGTATGTGTTTGAACGTGCCGAAGAGGAAGAGCTGCATAAGTGTGAGTTGAATCCCTCTCCACCTCCTCTGGGACAACGAATCCATGACAAATCATCCTTAGGGAATCAACACCAAGTCAGTGAGTCTGTGTGTGAAACAAATTTAAACCACACAATGTGAATCACCCCCCTGTTCTGGAGAAATGGAAGTGGACTGCACAAACTCACCACTGGGGGAAAGCAGTAAATCTGGCAACAGGGAAACTGGATGTCTACTGACAAAAGTCAAACCATCATACACAACCTTGATTTTGTCGGGAAACTACATTGATAATGTCAAGTTGTCCAATAGTAATATTTGTGCAGGAAAACAGACCTGCTTTCAGTATTCGTACAATCAAACATCCCTAAGGACTACTGAAGCCCTGGAGCCTTTTAGATCTGTGATGATAGCAACACACACACACACACACTGCTATTTGATGCTGCTGTTGTGGTTAAGTGTGTGAAGTCCTGAGTGACAGAATCTGTCGCTGTGGGATTTTGGCCCTTCAGTAGAAAGGGACACAGTGGCAGAGGCAGGCAAGGAGACCTTTGGAGAGCAGAGGAAGGGACCCTCTGACAAGAGTCCCCTCTCCTGAGACAAACTCCCTCTCATGTCTCAGTCTCGATTTCCCCATCAACTTTTTCTCTCAACACACCCAATCCTCGCTTTTCTGAGACACTCCTCTTGCGTCTATGACCACTCTTGTTTCTCGCTTTTCATTCCTTTTCATGGACTTTTGTGTTTGCTTCTCTGCATCACCCTCTTTGACTTTCCATTACATCCCTGCTGCCTGTCCTCTGTGAGAGTTTATGAAACATATGTGTTTTATTTATGTCTTTGTGTGTGTGTATGTTGTGTAAAGCTGGCCGTGATGGCGGCTGTCTGAGACCCGCACTGGTTGCAGGAGCAGAGGAGATAAAGTGGGGCTGTGTTTCCCGGCAGTGTTGCAGATTTATCTCTCTGCTTACGGCTCTGATTTTACTGCCCATCCACTAGCCTCCACTGGATCCCATCTCTTTCTCTCTCCCTCTCTTTTTCTCTCTATCTCCCACTTGCCATGAGAGACCAGCCTCTCTCTGTGCACGTTCTGGCTACCATAAATCTGCCACGTTGCTCCATAAAGCTGCTTAGGGCATGACTCAACAAATATTAAGGAAGAGGAGAATAAATAAATAAAGCTAAATAAAAGAGAAACTCTCGTCTGGAGGGAGAGACAACTTTTTTCTGCACACAAAATGGAGCCCAGCTGTAAAATATTTACCTCAGTGTCTCTGTGCTTTAGACACTCTGCTGGGAGTCTGTGGGGGCTCGCAGCACGACATCGCACACACTTTTTCTTTCTGTCCTTCTCTGCCTTGCTTATGACTCTCTTTCTGTCATGGTAGTGCAAAGCCCTCTACACCATTAGAGGGGAACTCCACTAGTTTTACACATCAAAATCTGTTTACTTGTCATGGGGAGTACTAATTAGCCAGTTTTATACTGTCTTCAATGGCTCTGTGCATTCTGAAAAAAATAACCCTAGTGATGTCACCTGGGTTATCTTGGGTTGGGCTTAGAGACAACTGCATTGAAAAACACATGCATTTTCCAGGCATGGGGAAATTCACTATGGAAAATGTAGGAGTTAACTGAGCTTGACTAAATGGGACTAAAAGTCAGGATATCCTGACCTGTTGCTCCCAAATCTCCCAATTTTATGGCAGTGTATACATGGACACCCCACAACACATAAAAACACACACACAGCATACATGAGAAAAAAACTGAAAAAGATGCTTTAAATAAAAGTTTCAAAGGACAAACCAACCCTTTCCTTAAATCCCACTGAACTCAAGAACAAGACAAATGACACAGCACAAATAACTGAAGGGCCTGCACTGTGCAACCTGTTCATGCATAGGTGACGAGCATGCTGACATGTGAGGCCGTGCTTGTCAGTTTATCAACAGCAGCAATTTTTCACTTTTGATCAGCCGACCATGGCGGCATTTTAAATGAGCTACCTGGGTTCCAACAGCATCAGATAGAAGACAAAAGGTAACCTCTCAGTGAATCATTGCAGCTTCTTTGTCGCTGCCCCCCCTCCACCCCCCCACCCCTCTATCACATACTCATCCAATCCTTCTCTTCTATCCAGACCTCTCAGTCTTGTCCGATAAGCTTCCCCATGACAGACACATGAGCCAATCATAGAGCAGGAAGCACCATGTGGACAGCGGACTGTGCCCAGAAATCAAGCAATATGCTGTCACAGAAAACAAACAAACACAGCCACACGCATATAATCACTCACGCACGCATGCACACATGCACACGTGGTAGGCCCATCGTGACCCCACGTCAAAGAAGACAAACAACGGCGGCTGCTTTCAGCCGCCTTTCCATGTGGCGAGCCAGCGTATGGAACTCTGGCACCATATGGGCTCTTCATTGTTGACAAAACAGCCTGAGGGACATTAGCACCCAACATTTGCATATATGGAAAGCACTTTTACAATTGTTTTCTCTTTTACTGTTTCTCTATCAAATACAAGTGCCATCATCAATCTGTGTTCAGCGCCTGGAGGTGTGTTGGAAAGGATTTGTTAAGTCATCCATTTCCTGTCATTTGGAAATGACACAGAATGTACTGACTGCAGCTGGAGGAAATCCCATGATGCTCTTACCTAGCTGCAGCTCCATGTTGCTAATCTTGTTTTCCGAGGGAAACAGGATCTTTGGCGGCTTGTCGGTCAAAGGAGCTGAAAAGGAGAAAAGACCCAATTTAAAGACAGTATGATGCAAGACAAACCAACAATACAGGCAAACTGTCTTTGAAGAAGAATGGTAAGGATTTTAAATGAGCCATTTTTTGTTAGTTCCCAACGTCCTTCTTGCACTTGATTCACAATTTTTTTTTTTCATCCCTGATTTTTCAGCCCTGACTTACAGAAATTTGTAAGCATTTGAACACAGAGCAAAGACAGAAGTCATCTCCCATCTCCTACTGTTCCTCCTCCTCAAAATGAACAAACGCTCATCCCCTTTCTGTCTGTCTTCATTCCTCTCGCTTTGCCAACTCTGTGTGTCTTTGCAGACACATTGCTCTCTAGTGTCTATAGACCCTGGGTTCCATTCATCTGACTACTCCTAATCATAAATTAATCACTGCTTTGCTAAGAACAAGCCGCCATTTAGTCAGCATGAGTGTTAGGTATTTGAAGAGCCATCATGGACTGTGTGTGTGTCTGAGTGAGAGGGAGCAGCTGATGCGCTAATGATGCTAATCATCCATATGGCAGATGTCAGACCTGCTGCTGAAGTCCTTCCTCCGGGGAACGCCAGAACATGCAGCAGTTTTATTGTTGTTAAAAGCGTTTGTGTGTTCTGCAAGGGAGGCCGCGCTCTTGAGGGGTCGAGGGGTTCAGAGAACAGAAAGAGGGGCCTTGTGTGTACATGAGTAAAAAGTAGCAGGAGCGAAATGGGGGGGGGGGGGGGGGGGGGGGGGGGGGGGCTGTGTCTACATGCTACATCTCTCGTTCACAAGGTGCTTCATCCCCCACCCAGAAAGACATAAAAAGCCTTTGCGTTTGCATTTTTAAAATCTTGCAACAAAAAAAAAAATGTCTCCCACTTACACAATCACACATACTGTAGGCTTATTCAAGGTTGGGAGCTGCCCCTAAACAGCCACAATTAGATGCCAATGACCACTGAGCTGCTGCACTGGGGCAATTTTAAATTTCGAACGCACTGCTCCGAAGCACTTCGACAGAATTCTATGAGGTTTCTCACAAATTTCATCAGCATTATAAGGTAAGTTCTTAACTATACTGCGATTCCGGTTACATTGGTCTGGGGACAAACTGTATCAAAGTATTGTCGGGACAATGACCTACACACAAGCAATAGAGCTCCGGGCTAACCTGTTTTGTCTTTATGTTGTCTTTCCTTATGAAAGTGTAATCCTCGTTGCATGTTACAAGTGCATTTCTGACACAGCACACCGAGTGTTCCTTTATCGCAGTGCTGCTAAAAGTCCGGCCCAAACTGCAGCATTATGTAAGGACACATTTTTCTCATGTTGAAGTATTGCCAGTGTTAAATTTGCCCATTGCTCATTTAAACACTTTGTTTGAGTTTGCCATATTCTGTGGTCCATTCAAACCTGGAGCACCTTTTTTTTTTTTTCTTGCTGTGGCATTACATCATGAGGAAACAATCGTGGCATGTTGAGCTCATTATAACCCACAATTCTCTGCTATCAAGCATGACAAGCTTGATATAATTGCAAACCTTAGAATTTCTTCTTATGTATTATGAGTTTACTTCAATATAACAGGTTTGATACAGTATTGAGGCTTGCAGGGAAGTATCTGTGTACAGTGACATGAATGTATTTATTTATGGTAATAACTCTGTGCATTACATTTTTAAAGTAGGTCAGATAAGAAGGGTATGACCTTTGACCACGTGCACAACAGCACACTACACAGAGACACACAGACAAAACAAGCACACATACTGCATACAATCATATACACTAAGGAGGCAAACATTAATTATGCACTTCCTAAACCAGCTATGAAAAAAAAAACCCTTTATTGAATAAAACAGAGGCTACTCCCAACAGCAGACCTTTCAGGGATGTATAATTATTTATTGGTGAATTTGCAAAGACAGCTTATTCAGGCCAGTGTGTAGCCTGGTGCTTTCATTAAGATGTTTTCTTGGAGTGTCCTCACGAGCCCTTTTCTTTAGCCTTATTATAAAAGAGCTCTAACAAGCGGCGTGAAAGTCCTGCTTTGTTTTGGTGTCTGTATTTGGGAGGAACAAGCCATGCAATGTTGCTGAGTTAACTCACTGTGATGTGCAGTAAAGTGCATGGTCTTGTAAAGAGCTCGGTTTAAGGATAACATATTTAACAATCACTCAAGTGAGGATGTAGAGACCAAAGTGTTTGTTGATATGAATAGAGTTTTTCGCTCAGATGTGGCACCTGCTGGTATGTTAATACCGAAAGAGTAGCACGGTGATATCTATGAGAGGGGCGGTCACGGGCTTTTAGGCACAACTGTTTGCACTGTTAATAGGTAATCACACAGCACAAATTACACTGGATACTGATACAATTTTAATTACATATCAAACTGCTATACATAATTACACAATGGGTGATCCTATAGCTAATTATGCACTGGGCAAACAAATGAGGACACGCTGTGTATGGGAGACGAGAGGGGAAGCAGATGTGGTAAGGAGAACACAGATAGGAGGCAGACATCTGTAGAAAAAAAGTAGAACTGGTGAAATGAAGAAAATAAAACAGGAACATTTATAAAGCTAAAGTGAAGCAGTCAAGAAACATGCTCCCCCTCATTTTGGCATGCTACACTTGCTTCTGAAAATCTCATTATCTTAATTAGCATTCCTTTATGGGAAATACATCAATTATCACGGTTCGGGGGGACACCATTTAAAATGGGGAGGATTGGGAGCACCTCCTAACAAAGGAAAGAGTCTCTGATTGCTATTACCCGGCAAAGTCTGGTATAAAGCAACCGCAGACATAAACAGGTAATTAAGCATGCAAATATATCTGTTGAGCTGTTAACTTAATGAAAGGTTGTGAGAGCATCCTGAGAAAAGAAGCGTTTTTTTGACTCATTTCCTTCAACATATAATCACCTTCTGTGATTATATGTTGTACAGCACATTCAAGGTTGGAATCAGGTTTTATTTCCACCACTGTATCTCCATCCCCTACTTCAAAAGACAAATTTGCATTAAATCTTAATGAAAATAAATTTTGGCCCAACAGCGATTTGACTAGATTTTGGTCAGATTTGTGTTGCGACATCATTATTATATTATTCATATGATAGTTACAAATTCTAATTGCAAGTCCGTACCACCTCCTGGATGGGCGCTGAACATAATTGGTAAAAGTAAGTAAGTGGTAAATGGACTGCACTTAGACAGAGCTTTTCTACCTTATGGACAAAAGGCTTTACAATTTGCCTCTCATTCACACATTCTCATATGGATGACCCTGCAAGGCACTGTTCTAACCTACAGGAGCCATTTATTGTTCAGCGTCTTGATAAAGGACATTTTTAGGTGTGGACAGGAGGATGTGGGGATCGAACCATGGGGACCGGACAGGCCAGGCGGGTATGCTTGTGCAAATTTGATCGCGTGGTATCAATGACTCACTCTAAAACATTGATGTCTGAGTATCCTCAGGGCAGAAGCATTGTCTATTCTCTGCAGCAAACCAGGCTGATTGAATTTCAGAAGGTGACGCTAAAGCCGTATTCACATATGAAGTCCGGACAATGTGCGGATTACCTGCTGTATTCACAAATGGGCTCACTCGGACATTACGCAGACTTTGTATCAGGGAGCTGGCTGGTTAAAGTCTGTTTAAAGCCTGCTCCAACTGATCCGGACATTTGCCTTCACACATACATCGTGTCCGGCAAATGTCCGGACAATTTCAGGGTAGCAGTGCATGTGTGAAAGGGGCTTAAGTATCTCTGTAAACTCTTCAATCACATGACAGTTGGCCTGTATTCCTTTAACCTGGGATGTATGCTATACATGTAAAGTTAAAGAACTTGAAACATACTGTATGGAGTGGAAAATTAATCTGCTTCTGAGCCTCTGCTTATGCTTAAGTGCGTGACAAATATAGCATGTAGTGTAGCATGTGCAAAGTAATTGCAAGCATGATTTCAACTTTTCAAAACCTGTGATGCTTTGCTTTCATGTGAGTAGATTTTAATAACCTACTGTTGAGGAGAAACTAAATCAAGCTTTGTATGTGTGTTTGTGTGCGCAGGCCTATATGTGAATACTTTAACTTAGAGTGGGACTATGTGGATATAAGCTTTGTGATCAGTCATCCACAATCCCATTTCTGCTTGGTGGCGGAAAAGCTCACTGGACTTTCCAGATGGATTATTCTGGGTGACTGACTGTAGGGAAACAGCAAATTAATGAATTAAGGATAGAGCTGAGATACTTGGATCACTGGGCTTTTTCTGTTAGCCATTCAATTTGTGGGAGTGGGTGTGGGGGATTTGTGAGAGAGAAATATACTGTTGGCAAATTGGTGACAAAGGTGAAAATAAGACCAAATCAAATGTATAAATTACTGGCATGTGTGCCAGTATATGGGTTTGTAGGTACTTATACAGGCATACAAATGGACCTGTGCAGTCACAGTGACGGACCTTCACACACATTCATAAATGGAAGGACACACACACACACACACACGAACACACAAACACATGAACACACACACCCACACACAAAGCTGTGAACACAGGCTTGCATTGTCCTTTGGTCTCAGGAAATTGGCTCCCAAAAGGTTTTCAGTATTTTTTTTACCAACAAAGGCAGTCAAGCTAGAGAAGGGAAAGCAAAAATAGAAAGATGGAGACTTCTGCAAACACAAAGTCCTTGTGAGTCTCCCAAGACTGCTAAGCTTGACTAGAGAAGTCTCAGTTCTCCTCTTCGGCTGGCAGACTCCTATATTGTACTGCAGGAGATCACCATATATTAACAGTGACCTTCCTCTGTACAGTTGTCACCTTTGAGCCAGTTTCATTACATTCCTGATGGTGCAATAACCATCCTGTATGATTCCCTTATAAAGTCACCTCAGAGTATACAGAATTCAATTCCAGACCCGACCATTTCCCACATGAGAGAAGCTGAGCAGGGGGCTGGATGGTGTCATCCAGACGAAGCTAATAAAAGCAGCAATATTCATCCTAAACCACATCATGCTCCCCCACTGTCCACCACTGTTGTGCTCTCTAAGAACCCTGCCTGTGGCAAAGCTGAAATACTTTAACATTAAAGCAACGTAGCGTGCATTCCATCCCACAGATATGGCCAGACAGGTTCCTGTATCACAGTCACTGGCACTGTCAAATGGATATCATCAGGAAAAGTGAGGACAACTGGCCGCTTTTGGCCAAACGGCCGGACGAGATTTCCCAGCTAAGCAGCTCTCAAAGACTATCTGATGATGAAACATGGCAGTGACCAAGCTGTTCAAAGTAAGATTCCAGCTGTGAGGGCCTCATCACCCATATCTTTGTTAAATAAGAAGACAGAGGAAATGAAAAGCCAGTGCCTGCAAGTCAGTCCCTTGCTCATTTGCAGAACATACATTTAACTAACCTACATTTAGCAATTCATTAGCTAATAAGTACTACATGAAGACCAATTAAAGATGAATTTGACCAAAAGAGGAGGAAGCTGTTAGAGAAAGTGACAAACGAAGCGAGTCAGCGATAAAGAGATGGGAACAGTGATACAGAGTGAAGGGAACAGACTGAGAAAATGTGTTATTGATTGCTGGAGGTTTAGCATGATTCTGCCCTCTCAGCAGGTGTGTGTGTGTGTACACGTGTATGTGGGTGCACATGTGTATATCTTTGCACTTTACAAGTGCCATTGCTCAATGCAATAATCTTGCTGGTGTCTCCTCATACAGGAGAGCTGTCCGCAGGCTTCCCCTCCTCACAAACATTAACAGGCCTTTTACTATAACTCAACAACAATTAGCCAAAGCATCTTCTTGAGTCAGGCTGAAGTGGTTGAAAAAACAAATGCTCAGGAAGTATGTGCCTCCACACAGTATAATAATATATTATACTAAGCAACCTCATTAAGATTGTCTTAATTTGTTTTTTTAGACTCTCAAGAAGGATTATATTTTACGCAGGTTGATAGAATAACTTCCATTGTACTCACAGTAAGAGGTTCAGTTAAGCAGTCAGGGAATATAAAGTGTGTTTGAAATGAACGAGGAGCATTTTTATGGGTCTATTGTTTACAGAATAGTGAACAGAAAAGCGAGGGAAGGGGTGGGGGTGGGGTGTACGCACGCATGCACGTTCACAGACACACATACAAATGTAATTCATGGGTGTTAATACAGAATAAAATAGTGAGACTTTGATGACTGCTATTAGACAGGTTTTGCTTCACTGTTGAAATGACAACAATGACTTTGTCTCTAGATTTAATTAAATGAAATGAAAGTAATTACACTGATAAAGTGGGTACAGTACAGGCAAAATTGATGTAACAAATGCAGTCTCTCTCTCGCTTCTCTCTCCCATGTACACACAAATACACCCTTGTCACAAAACACACACACAAACAACTTGCCAAATCATTTCTCTTTACAGACCGTAGGGATGTGTGACACATATGGGGCCCTGCGTTAAGCGTGCAAGTGCAATGACAAGAACAAAGCAGTAGGTCTTGGGCGCATGGACTGTGACAGGGTCTCTAAGCTATTTTGGTTCATGTTCATGTTTGCAGCAGTGCAAAGTGCATAAGGGTTGGGTAAAGATGAATATAAATTGAAGGGTGTGGGGATTAATAAATAAACTCACATCCAATCATATCATTGGGTAATTGCTCTGAAACAGCTGTGCCAATCACAATGACACATGAAATCACACTGTTGTCTGGATGGTGCTGAGTGACACAACCTGAACACACAACACCTCAACTCTGCAGCCAGCGGCAGAGAGAGTGGGTTTTAAACAGTTAATTAAGTAGAACTATGATAGAAATTACTAATAAAAAAAAGCTTGGTGAAGCTGTTTATAAAACACTATTTTAGTCATAATTCTAATGTATTTCACATTGTAAATGGTCACATCATATCTTAAAATGTGACACAGCAGCATTTGCTTCGTAATGCATTTAAAGAATAAAACATGAACTGCTGATTTTCAGATTTTTTTTTTGGAAGGGAGGTTGTGATGCACAGGATTAATGAGCTCTGGTAACCCAGTGTCTCGCGCAACAGCAGAATGCTTAGTTACAATGGACACCCTGTGATGTGTGTAGAGGTGTATGGATACGTTTTGTAGCAGCTTGCTGTCATTTGCGCGTGATTTAATGAAGGTGAACACAGAGGACGCAGTGCGTAATGGCACTGCACTCTGGCATAGGACTTCTCAAATTGGAGGTTGCAGATTTATCAACATATCTCAGCAAGTGAGAATGCATGTCTGCATGTTTTAAACCCCTGCAAGTGTGTGCTTGAGCGCGTGCACTCATGCATGTTTATATGAATGTACTGGGAGAGAAGACAGGCAACTACAATTGCCAAACAGAGAGCAAAAGAAAGAGGAAGAAAGTGTGAGAAAGAAAGCACATGCTGGATGTTTATGATCTTTACAGGGTTCTGTGCCTGAGAGGATATATAAAAAGCATGTAACGCCTGCAATGTAATTCAAAGTTCAAATGAGTATGAATAAATAGGAGGGAATACCACAGGTAGTGTGTGTGTGTGTGTGTGTTTGTTTTAAGAGCAAGAGCTGAACATTACTGCTTCTGGGACCTTGGATGGATATGAAGTGGAAAGAAACAAAGATGAAGAGGAAATGCAGGCGAGGAGTAGTGATGAAAGAGGTCAGAGGGGGTGAAGTGGGTAAAGACAGAAGAGGGCAGAATGGAGGGGAACTGGATAGGAGATCCTTGTGATTACAGTCTGGACTCCATACTGCTGATAAAGTATCGATATATCAACAATTTGTATGGGTGTCGCTTAGCGAACTCTGCTTTGTGCCCTCTCTGAGCTCAGCAGCTCAATCTTTTTATCTGCCTCTGACTCTGCTTTGTTCTTAACTTCTCACTGTAGCACAGAGTGATATTTTCCTTCATTCCTTCTCACTAAGAAGCGTGGCCCTTTTTCCCCTCACTGTCATATTTCCATCCTTTTGTCACTGTCCCAGAGTTGGCCCTACCACACTCTTTTTTACCTTTCAGTGAACCTTTCCAGTTCTTTACTTGGCTTCTTTTCCTGTGTACTCAACCCAGCTTATGTTCCTGCCTCTCCCTGGTAGCATGCATGCGTGTCTGTGTGTGTGTGTGCAGTGTTTCTTGGATAATATCACTGTGAACTTTGATGTTCCCCAATGGGTGAACTCTACTCTACACCGTTCCTCCATTAGAGATCGGCTCACACACCACGTGTACACATTCAATAATGCAGGTCAGTGCTTACCATCTGCTGGTCTGCAACATCAGCATACACTTTGGCTACCTGGTGTAGCACATGTGTATGCACACACACACACACACACACACACACACACACACACACACACAAATACACACACCCTGTTTGTTTAAAAACTTGTTCTGGTCCTCACTATGTAGCAAGTACAAGAAGCACACATGCAAACATTTGCACGTGGACCCATAGCCTGCGTAGGCTTCTGATCCTTGGAAACACACAGTCTAACAGGCACACACAACCCACACTCATACAGTACACACGCACCTCCTGTCAGCCTCAGATAACAGAACCCAGCGGTGGAGTGGCGATAAAGAAGCCATTTCTGCTAAATGAAAAACTAAAATGTACAATAAATACACCGGTGTAGAGCTTACGCAGATAGGCAGTGGGGGGAATCGACAAGGGAGACATGTGACACTCAACAGAGATGCAAAAGACATTTTCAGACAAGGCAGATACTGACCATCAAAACAGCCGACAGTAGGCAATGAAAGAGGATTAGCTCTCTAATCAGTGCCGATCTCTGTGGGCCATTCAGAGGGAAGCCCTAGTGGCCTGGTGTCCATTCTGTTACTCTGTGAGAGCAGGAGGACAAGGCTAACCCAGTTAACTGCAGGGGAGATTCAAAGCAGGTGGATACGCACCCAACGGACAGGATTAACACAGTCCGGGCACATTACAACCAGCACGCACTGTGTATAATCCACATGGAAGAGTCTGTGTGTCTTTGTTTTTTTGCCATGTTTCATACCAGCCTCAGGTCTGTCCAGGTGTGTAAAGACCCTTGTAGTGCCAGTACGCTATACCTGAGGTGACACATAGAGGCCTGAGATTTACATGAAGTAACATAGGAACAGATAGGCAGCCTGCAGGGTCACCTCGTTGCCATCTGCTCCATCAGCTCCCTTTGACCGAGCAGCTCACAGAATTCTGTGATTAAACGTTAACAACATACAGAATTTACTTTCAGGTGCTCTACTTGACATGTATATTAGATTAGATCTGTCGCAGGCCTGTAATAAACCCGTCCAATCATTTAATTCAACCTGTTATCGAACCAGCAATAATTTACTGCATCAAACTCATTTTTAAATAAAATATCCCAATACTAACATGCTATCTTGACAGCTGTGAGCCATGTTCGTTGTTTTAGTTCATTATGATAATGTTTGGTGTTGTCTTACATGTGAATGAGACTTGAGGTAGTTGGATACAGTTAGCAATCACAATGATATACACATAAAATATGTATGTATGTATATGCAGTATGTCTATATGAGAGAGCGCCGGGGAGAAGAGCGTGGCATATCGTTGTATACGTCTATGTTAGCAGAGCCAATTCTTTCAATAGATCAAATAATTTTTACATCTCCCTTGGAGTGGTTTCACTGTTAATTGGCACCCTGCTGGTTCTTTTTCGATAGGGCAGACGTGCTATATGGATCTTGCTCAGGTTAAACAGGTGGTGACGTTAGACGAGCTGATGAGGACAGGCGGACAATATAGGCACCTTCCATAAAAAGGAACAGGAAGGGAAAGACAACTCGCCTCTCTGCTTCCTTTTATTCTGTCAATAAGCTCACCGCTTAAAAGAGCTACGCCTCCATCTAACAAAAAAAAAAAAAAAACACAAAAACTTGCTTGAGATACAGTAGCAGAGCATTATCCTAAAATAAGCCAGAATAGTCATCTTGAATTCACCTGCAATACAGAACTTTTTTCTTTTATTGCTGGGCCTCTGTTACTTATATAACACATTTCTGTAGTTTCTCATCTCCATTCCACGGCAGTGAAATGCTTCATACAGTAACTCCTACATGCTTGCTAAAGTCAAACTGACTTAAATAGACTGTCCTCCCAAGAAGAACGACAGCATCAGTGTCTTCAGCCAGTGCTTCAAAACCACATACGTTTACCTTCAAGTGACAGACCCCTCTAGCGGCTGTAGATATAATGATGGTAGTGAAGGAGGAGCTCTGTGTAGGAAAGACCTCGAGGTGGATGGCTCATCAGACTTTAAAAACGGGAGACTGCAGTTTGTTTTCGTCCGTCTGTCACTGTTGGTTCCTTATCTGTAATTCACTGTTTATTACTGTCACCATGACAATTAAACTCCCCTAGCCTTAACTAAGTAGTCATTCTAACCAGAACCAGGATCTATCTTTATCAATTATTTTTTGTGCCTAAACCTAACCAAAACATAAACACAGCATTGTCACATTATAAAAAAAGATTTATTTTTCAAAAGTGAAGGAAAGATAAATGATGTTTTTTCTGCCGAGAGGGGCATGAGATCAGAAATCGCTTCTGCGTCGTTCCAGAGGGCATAGACAAATTATGTGTTTTATCGTTTAATTTGGAGGACTTGTTAGACAGTATATCCAATAAAAAGGAAAAAAACTAGACAGAGCACAAGAGAATGTATTCTCATTGCCAGACACAAACAAATACTTTGTTGTAGCATGAGTGGCCACGCTAATGGCCACACACTCCCTTCTCCTTGATGTAAGAGCCACTATAGACTGTGTATAGTCTGTGCCAAAATCTGATTAGAGATCCAGTAGTCTCCTCGGAGATGATGATGCACACTCAAAACAAACTAAATACACAAACATGCATTAACATAGATACTGTACACACATACAATAGACTCTGGCATACATTCAAGCATATTGTTACACATGCTCTATTAATGGGGAGCAGCAATCATTATCATGACACAACTGATGGTCTAAACTGTCTCTAAGCTATGTTTTACCAGCTGACTCAAATGAAGCCAGTCACATAACACAGTGCCAGGGTGAGATCTGCAAATCATGTGTTTGTTTGCTTCCCCTTATTCCAAAAGCCTAACGATGCTCTCCTCTCCCAGCCGTCTAAGACAGATGGAGATCATTAGCTTCTCTCACTCCCCCCTCTCTCGCTCCATCTCTTCACTCTCTCCGATCTGTCATGTCTAAACCATGGGCACTCTTTGTCTTGCTTTTTCACTCATCCCCTCCTCTGTTTGCCCCTCACTCACTGTCTCTGTCCATCTCCCTCTACACAGATTTATATCTAAGGGTTTCAAACTCCTGGAGAATCTTACAACTTTAACAAGTGCTTCATCACTCTTGTCAGAAGTAGTTACAGGAGTCATGACACACACTTCCCTAGACAGGAGGAATTGATGAGAAGCCATTAGACTCTGCTGATCCTAGAGTGAACGGGAAGGCCTCCATCACTGCTTTCCTCTAGTCCTTGACATAGAAGCATGGACACCAACAGTTCTTTAGACATGTGTCAGACACACCATTTCTTTGCACACATACACTCTCACTACAAGTGCGTAGGGACAGTTTTGTGCAGTATGTAATCAATTACGATGAGTAAAAATTTAATGTTAGTACTGAACTTCACAGCTGTGCCACAGATTCTGCCAAAAGGTTCAGACTGCATTTCTCCAAAGGCAAATCTGCCAAAAGCATGTCGAATTTATTATTTGTTAATGAATCTCTCTCTCTGATGGCATTATTAGGAGACACGTGTGTCTAAATAAAGACCACACACTGAGGAGTGATGGGGTTTATTGTTAGTATTGTAACAGTTCTTGCTGTGTGCCTGTTTGCAGTAGTGTTGAAAAGTGTTAACAGAGCCCCTGCTGTCCTGCCTGCACTGGTGACCATCTGGACTGAATCCATCATTTCCTCCTGCACGTCCTTCATGACCCCAACTCTTAATTTCTCATTATGACACAGCGGTTGTGGGACTAGGTATAGGATGGGCCATTTAGCTGCAAGCCGATGAGCTGTCAATGCCATATTCTCTTTTGTGTTTATGATAACTAAAATTATTTATTTTTCTGGGAATGGTAAAACAAAGTGAGAGAGGTAATAGATAGTAAATGCACCTTTACATTCCAGATATCACCAACATATGAGGGTTGAATGTTTCCTATGATTTTAAGATTCTTTATATTTGTAACATTGTGTGGCAAAAACTTTTAGGACGGCAGTAGTTCTTCTTAAAAGTATACTTTCTTTGAGGTGAAAAGAAACACAATGGCAACCATACAGCATCTTTTAATCATATGTTTTTCAGAATATTTCATTACGCCCGAGATATGGTAATTGATGACCATCTTTATAGTGCTGACCTGAGGTTATTACTGCATGCAGTGACAGGGTAGGAACATCTGTTGCATGCAGCCATTTTGGCGCATTGTCTCGGTGGATTAAGGCACAAGATAATTGTTCTTGGACTGTAATTAGCTGTAATTAGTATTTATTGGTAGGGCTATCTTCTGCACACCTATTTTCACCTATTTAATGTTGCTAAACTCTCTGATTTGGGGACAGATTAGGCCACTTGTTAGGTTGCAAGTGTATATTTGAATCTCTGATTTCATGTACATTAATTAATAAAAAATAATTTTTCACACAGCTGAAAGGTAAGTTGCCATTTTAACATGAAAAGTAATAAGAAGCAACTACTGCAGCTGAAATGTTATGTACTGTAATAATAATAAGGTCAGATTTTAGTATTTGGCTATAATAGATGTATGTTATCGTTAATGAGTTTTGGAGAAGGTGTCTTTGTTTCAGTGCATCAGTCTTCAATGAGTGAACACACACGTGCCTGGGTTTCCACTGGTATTTGTCCTGGGAAAAATAGAAACATTTTGGCGAGGATTCCTTTTAAATATTGGGATCACATTTTGTGGCATTCAGCCCTACACCATAGCCTTATACCTCTGAGGAAATCTTCCCAGTTACTTTTTTTGCTCTTCTCCATTTAAGCCACTGTCTACAGTATGTAATAGGTTTGATGAAAATGTCAGCCTCCACATCCCCTTCACGGATGCATACAAGCAACACAAGTGCACACATGCACTAGACTAGACCATCAGTCACACTCTTTCCAGTATTTTACATTACATCCTAAACTAATAAAAATAGAGGAGCTGATTGAGTGCTTTGACCTCTCTGGAGGTGGTCTAGGTTAAACGGGTGCAGGGCTGGGCTCTCTTTCTCCAATTTTAAAAGCCTGACATGTTCCCTGCAGGATATCTGACCCTCTGACCACAAATCAACCAGCAATTATAACCCTACAGAAAGCTCACATTCACAAAGTATACACAGACACACACACACACACACACAAGAACAGTACAACAGTACTCCCCGACCAGTGTTGCTCTGTGGATCAGGAACAAAAAAGTGAGGCAATATTTGTAAAAGAGGCAAGTGTAGTATCAGGAAAAGTAGTAAAGGGTGGAATGACAACTAGAAAAAAATATACAGTGAAGGAAAAACATGAGGGGAAATGAGAGCATGAGATGTGAAGAGAAAAGCCAAGCCAGTATGAAGAACTATGTAAGTGGCCAAGTAGTATGTGACACCTTGTTTTAACCTTTACTGTGATCGTAACATCTTCTTAGGCCCCATCAGTGTAATTCTGAAAACTCCAAAATGTAGAGATTAAATGTATAATTTCTCTAACATTTTATTCAGTCATTGACTAAAAGTGATATAGTCCACCACCCAAATAGGTTACATTCAATGGAAAGAAAAAGCACCGGAGACTTAAGGTCTGAGTGGCAGTCATGTTTGGCTGTTTTATTCTATGGCAGTGTGTTCACTAGTGTCTTATAAATAAGGCAAGTCCCAGAGGGTTGAAAAGCCCTCTTAAGCCACCGCTTTGTTTCAAGACAAAGCCCCTTTTTATTCCACTCGGAATAACTTGTCACAACAAAGCCGAACCCAAGGTGCCATCCTATCAATTTCTATGGCAACAGGGTTGGTGGCAATAGCAAATGTAGAAAAAAAGCATAGTGGGCTGGGCAGTTCTTTAGGGCAGTCTCAAGTCTCCAGTGCTTAAGTTATTAGGCTCCTCTCCAGTGGAACCAGCTCCCAGTTAGGTTTCCTCATTTAAGAGTATGCTAAAAACCTTCCTCTTTGTTAAAGCTTATAGTTAGGGTTGGCTCATCCCATAGTTATGCTGCTATAGGCCTAGACTGCCGGGGGATTTCCCATGATGCACTGAGCTCCTCTCTCCTCCTCTCCCTCGCCAACCGTATGCATTCTTATCCCATTAATGCTTGTTACCAACTACACATCTTCCCCGTAGTTTTGTGCTTTTTCGCCTTCTCACTCTTTGCATTTATCTCTGCCACTGTAGAGTCTGGATCTGAGACTGCAGGCCGTTGACTGCCCCCATGTTCCTGCTCCACACAGTTATTGTTACAGTTATTATTATTAGTCTGATTATTATGTTGTCTCTCCTCCTGCTCCCGATCCACTCTCCCTTTCTCTCTTCCCCTTCAACCCAACTCAGTAGAGGCAGATAGCCGCCCACCCAGAACTCGGTTCTGCTCGAGGTTTCTACCTGTTAAAAGGGAGTTTTTCCTCGACACTGGCATTAAGTGCTTGCTCATGGTTGGAACTGTTGGGTCTCTGTAAATAATATTTTAAAGAGCACGGTCTTGACCTACTCTATGTGAAAGGTGTCTTGAGATTACTTTTGTTATGACTTGGCGCTGTACAAATAAAATTGACTTGGCTCTCTGTGGAGGTGGCTTTTTTTGTGATTTTACTAAAGGATCATTTCAAAGTCAGCATTGTAGTCAGGGGTGAGTACAGTGACATATGCTATGTTTTTTAAGGTATGTACTGTATAAAGATAGATTAAAAAACAAAAAAACAAAACATATAACACAACAAAACTTGCTATATTCGATACAATAAAGCATCCAAAACGTACTCACCCTATGGTAATGTAGTAATAGCCATCTTAATATCCCTTTGTGCATATATAATCCACACAAACATTTTTTGGGTGTTTTTTGCCTTCATTGGTTAGTGACAGGTAGAGGCAGACAGGAAATGGAGGGCGGGGGTATGACCAGCAACAAAAGGTCACCAGCTGGAATGCGCTGTAACCATTCAGCTACCGAGACGCTCCCCCATGTGGAATTTGTGTCCCAGACAACAAATTCTCCAGCTGAGATAAAAGGGACTAAAACAGCTAATTCTAGGCAGATACTCCATGCAGTTATGTTTCACAAAGAAGCACCATCAGCATTTTGCTATCATATTCTCTAAAAGCCACTGTAAGAGACATGAGAGGGTGTAGATATCTGCGTTATTTGCATTTCGGATACAACCACCTGTTAGCTTCAAAGCAGAGAAGCAGAGGGAAACACTGAGGGTTTGACGGTAATGACTAATCATGGACCAGAAATACAAAGCGGGCCTCCTCACAGAGAGCCTTTGATGCAGGTGAATCACATCCTAAACATACTTATTAGCAGGAGTGGGGGAGGAGAGAGTGAGGGAGGAAGGGTGAACAGAGGGGGGAGAGAAATTTGTTCCGCACGTTAGCTGGCATGCTTGGGTGCGCGAGAACAGAAGGTTGGCATAATGAATTTTGGCGTGCAAGCGGCTGTTAATGAAATAAAGAACCCCACCCCAACAGAGGTGTGAGTATGTGTGTGCTGGAGTGTGTAAGCATGTGTGCAAAAGAGAGACGGAGGGGACGAGACAGAGGAAGTTAGAGAAGTGAGGAGAGAGAAAGAGAGGGGTGAAGGCTGTTTGAGTTTATGACAGAGAGGGGAAGCTGCAGAGAAAGGCTGTAAGAGTGAAAGAGAAAAAAAAGTTTCTTACTATATACGAGCATGTAATCTGTATTTGTGTGTGCTCCTGTATGGCTTTTCAAAGTAGTAAAACATTGTTCCCATTTGGCTTTAGATGCTGTGGTTGCTTATCTAAGACAGGGCTGCACAATACAGGAATAATCTGGGACAACAAGGACTTCCTAGCCATGTAAATGTTCATTCTGTCTCTTTGTAATCTTTTGCCTGAGGGAGCTACGTCAGCTACGACCAAATATTGGACAGCTAACAAAATGTATGTACTTAGAAGGAGAAGTCTTATTTCTTCATGTTTGGCTTAATAACACTGAAGAATCTTCCATATGGCCCCATCACAGATGGATCTGGAAAAGAACTTTCAAGTTGAACCATCAAAATCCTCTCACTTTTATTTATCACTTTAGTCTCAAGGGAAGCACAAGAACAAACTACAGAGATTTGTAGTGGCTCAATTTATAAATCAAAGCTTTTGCTGACAAAACATAAAGCACATGCCATTGGAACACATCAACCCTGATCCTTGCTTGCGTTAGGGATTCTGAACACTATAGCCAAACAGACATTCTCCTTAAATTGTTGTAACAGGATATTCTATACATGGACAAAAAGGCAAGTTTATATGCAAGTTACATACAGTATGTTCTCAGTAGGCCAGGTGGTGTTTGAGGCTCTGATGTGATTTCTAAAGCCTCTGAAGACAGTCTGTCCCCACCCTCTCAACACGCGTTGCCTAATTGAGTGTTAATTTGGTGCTAATTATGTAACATGTTATCCCAGTGAGACACCCCAGATGCCACGAGACTAAGGCGTGTGGAAGATTGCGCAGAATCGCAAAGCAGAGTATTTACTGTAGTGAGACACTATGTGAGGGCCAGTCTGCATCTGCTTCCTAAGTTTAATGAGACACAATGCAGAAAAAAAGACACACAACCGCATTAAGAAGCATTCAATCAACTCAAGAAAAACAGTGAAAAACGCTCTTTTCAGTAATAAGGCCATCCTCACATGAACCACAACTGATTGTTAAACAAATATTCCTCTCTACAAGCAAGACTCTTTGAATTAATCATTCAACAAACATTTCCCAGTGAATGTACGGCCCCTACATTAAAAATTAAACAGATTTTTTTTTTTTTTTTTACTGTGAAAGTAATAAATACTGAAGCTCAGTTGTGTCTTTGCATGCAGTGGGTTGGGCCAGGGACTGCGCTGTGGCACTGAAGCACTCCTCTCCCTCTGCTCTGTTTGTTCTCTAACATAAATATAACATGATTATGAAGAAGACCTCTCTGCTCTTTTATTTATCAAAGTCATAGAGCCTTATACAACCAACTCTGTAGTATACTCGGTATGGACACCAGAGGGGGGTATTAGGAATTTAGAAATGTGTGCGTGGCACTTGCTTATTACGCACAGAGTGTGTAGGTATTTATGTGCATACATTTGACTGTTTATGTGTGCACACTACAAACATGACACTTCCATCAGGATAAAGTTATTAATTTCTATGTTTTTGTTATTATCAACAAATTCCATGAAAGCCCTGACTACCCTACCTTATCTATGGCTGTAAATATGTAAATATAAGTAAATATTTAAAATCTAAGTCACTAAAAAGTAACTAAGTGTCTTTAACCAGCTGGTCACTGGATTCTTTAACAAACATTCTTCAAACAACAGTATATAGTGCATTAGCCAGGGACTATTTTCTGCAGCGGAGGGATACACATTTGGTGCACTAATGAGTATTTACAATACCAGGATCCTGTATTTCGAATGTGATGCTTTAAGAATTTTTTAACAAAAATGTACTGTTGTTTTTTTTTTTGTTTTTTTTTTTAACAATACAGATAGTATAAAAAGTATTAATTTTACTTAAAGAGACACTCAAATTAAGAGTGTATCCTATGTACACTCTGAGAAAGCAGGTTTGTGTCTAGATCTAGCTCTGATCCAGGACTGTCAAACTTGAAATCATGGTTTTGTAATGCTATGTGAGTGAACCTGCTATTTCAGGTATTCATCGTTCACAAAGTTTGGGAAAACTCAGAGCAGTAGGGACCTATCATAAGTAAAAATTCAATGCTGAGTAAAAAAAAAAACCATAACTTTCTCAGGTGAAGTGCAGTGGAAGACATTTTGACATGTCATGGTAAGAAAAAGCACAGGTGTAAATAATACAATGAAAATTTACCTGCTTCAGTTTCAGGGTCTAGCTACTGTGCAAGATGGCTCACTGTCACAGTGTCATGACTACTGGGACACCTACATTGAATGGACCCATTGTTACTGTTTTAAGTAACACCTGTGCCTTTTCCTACTATGTCTGCAGTGAAAAAGGCCTATTGGTGACCAGAAGTTATAATACATTATTCCTATTCATATAAAGCCCCTTTTGTTGACCTTAATTCCATTTATGTAAGTCATGTCACACTTGATAGTTTCTTCTGATAGCTCGGAGACAGAGACCACATAACTTATATACTTGTGAATGCAGTAATTGAATGGGAGATGACTGTAGTTAGATCAACACTAACTGAAATCAGTAATTCCTCATTCTACACTGAGCTTTCTCTGCATTCACTAATACATTTCCTATTCTTGTCTAATTAAGGGAAGCCTTTTCCCCTGAAAGGCTCCCAGAGCTGTATTGAAGGGTGGAGAGGTCGCTGGGAATCCATCAGATGTGATGCAGTTAATCAGCATAAAGCCTGCTCCAGTGCACTAAACAACAACTGCAGGAATGGGCCCAACCCTCACACTGCACCACACTGGGAGTCAGAGCCATGCAGGCATAGAGGTGAGATAATATTAATTTACAGTATTGTTTAAAATTTTAGGAGGAACCACAATCCCTGGTTCTCCCTCTATTCTGTCTAAAATTGGTAATTAAAGGGGATTTAAAAATAACTACAGAGGTAGCTGGATAGAGAGAAAGAGCAATATGGTGAGAGAGAGAAAGGTAAGGGCTTTATGGGAGAGAATATAAAGAAAATGAGAGGAGCCCTCGCCCACAGTAATTACCTGTCTCTACTTCCTATCTTTTTGAGCGACAACAAAAGAAGTAAGGCGGGGGAGGGGAGACAGAGAGGAGAATGAAGGAGACCAGAGCCGAGGGACAGTAGGGATGTGGGGACAGGAGAGGAGAGTCGAGTCGAGTAGAGCGGAGGATAGAGAAGAGGAAAAAGAAATGAGCATATACAGGAGGAGAAAAACCAGTATGACACTCCCGACACCCACATCATTCTGCAGCAAACTGGCAAGTCAGGAATAAAGGCTGACTCAACCTCCTCCAGCAATGCACATTTTGTCTTTATCTTTGTTCCACACACCTATGATTAAGGTGCGGTAGGTATCTGATCTTGAGCTACACACAGCAGAGAGCAGAGTTGGTCCTGGAGACAACAGATGAGTCACAAGAGACATTTCCTATTGTTGAGCATCTGACTAGCTAGACATAAATGTGAGTGTAATCTCACTGAGGTGACTGCGGCAATCAGAGCGATTCATCAACATGATCTCACCCACACCATCAGCCTACATATCTGCTGGCCACCTGTAGCTTGGCTACTCGACACCTAATCGCTGCTATAGCAAAGAAAACTGCGACATGGGTGCTGCTGGCACCTATTAACATCATCTCATCCATGTTTTTTTTTTTTTTCTTGGTGCACCGGCTGCATCTGAGAAACCAGGGAAGTGAGGGAAGTGATGGGACTTACACTTGTGTGTCGAAAGTGGAAACTGGCTTGAGGGGGAAACAGGTTGAACAGAAAGTCTGCCATTCATTTGCAGTTATCACAGCTGTGCAGGCTGGCATGGATGTGTACATACATACACACACAAACAGGTATGCACATACAGGAGATGTACAAAGGCGTGCACTAAAACAAACATGCCCACATACACATACACTATATGTGGGCATAGTCACAAGCAGAGGCACAAGCAGAGGCACAGACAACAGACTGTATTCACCGCACACACACACACACACACACACACACACAAAAAGCACACTGTAGATGCTGACACTGGCTTCCTGGACAGACCCTCTAACTGTGCAGGGATGCCAGAGGAGGAGAGAAAGAGAGAGCTAGAGAAGCACCAATGCTGCTGTAAAGACATAATTTCCATTGTGTACCAGGGAAAGTGGTGGCAACACAAAATGGTAATGACAGTTAAGGCGTTTAGTCACAGATTCACTGGAAGGAACGAAAAAAAAATCCCTCATTTTGACATAACCGACATTCTCTGAGGCTCCACTATTGACTCCAAAATAACTAGATGTAGAAGGACATACACACTGTATACCATTCAGTGCCCCTCAAGAGAGTGGGCAGGATAACACAAATACAAATGTGTGTGCACACAAACATGCACACATGTATTTACAGGACAGTAGTGCTTATACACACACAGTGTGTTAATGTTGGTGGGAGTGCCCTTCTACATCAGACTAACAGACATCTCTTTGTGCCTCCACCACGATGCTGAGAGGCTTTGACTGCACACTATATATATGATTTAGAGTATTGAGTGACAAGCACCAACAATCTGCACCTCCTTTCTAAAAACAGACAAACATTCACATAGACTGTAGACGCACACATACATTTGAACACGTCTAAAAGTGTATGCAAATATGCATACAGATGCTCACACACACCTATTGTAACCCTTCATTAATGTGGACTCTTCAGGGCTTGTTGAATAGTGTGTCCATCGTTGCTCTGTAGCTGCGATCAAATGTGTGACAATCTCTCTATTTTCTGTCACCGTCCCCTGTGGGCGTTAATGGTCACCTTCTTATCTTTTAATTGGCCGAATGGTTTCTAGAGTACTCTTTTCTTGAGAACACTGTATAATGAGAAGGTTATTTAGGGCCCCTTAATTGACCTTCAGCTTGTTCATATCCTGTCATGGGAACCATACTGCAGATGGCACTATTCTGAGTGTACAGTAACAGAAGTGCGAGCAAATTTTATTCTGTTGAGACAGTAACTACAGACCCAAAGTTAGGTGGTCACTGCTTGTTGAAAGAGAAGAGAGGAGAGGTGAATGTCTGCAAGGAGAAGTGAGTCAGGATGTAAGGGGCCAATTACCACTGGAATACTGGCAAGGAGAACAGGGATTGCCGAGAGATCAGAGTAACAAAGGCCATAACATGATCTGTGTCAAAGTAGCCAGCATGCTATTGTAATTTCATTAGTGAACACATAGAAGGGAGGAAGACTGGTAATGGATGACAGAAAGAACACTAATGTAAGTTATAGGTGTTACTGTAAGTAACAAGCTTAACCCCAAGTAATGGTAGTGGTTCAAATTAAACCACACACTGGTAGTGCTACAGCAGCTACAGTACTGCTGTGTTTGAAAATGAGACTTTATGGGTGTCTAACCTTGCTTTACAGTACACAATTATACAGGTAGAAAATACTTTTCACATGTAGGCTTCAAACTTCAAGTGTGTCATTATCACACTGTGCAATTCAAGGAGCTTGTCTTTCAGAGCGGACACAAAATGGAAGCAAAATTACAGCTTTACAGTAGCTTCTTGAACAAATGTATAGGGTAGGGTAATTGGTTGCCTACAGAAAGGGAGAGAGAAAGAAAGCGAAAAAGTCTAGATTTGTTTCAGTCTCAAGCACAATGTCATACATAAAAAGTTCAAAGTGATATATCTTGGAATTAATTCTGGGAGTTTGAAGGAGACAGCCTTCTTGGGACTTGTAAAAATAGAATCATGTTACATATATATTCTGGGGCAACACCATTAAAGGAATAGTTCAACGTGATAGGAAATGAGCGTATTCACTTTTTTGTTGAGAGTTAGACGAGAAGTTTGATACCAATCTCATATCTGTATGTTAAATATGAGGCTCGAGCAAGGAGAAGTTTAGCTGAGCTTAGCATAAAAGACTGGAAAGACAGGGAAACTGTCTAATCTGCACAACAACCAAATGGAAAATGACTATTTGTAGTTTTATGGGGGGGTCATTTTTTACAAGAAAGCAAATGAGTGTAGCTCCCCAAATTTTGAACTATTCCTTTAAGAGGTAAGCATAACAGTATGTCTTTTTCAGATGTGCATTGCCAGACACTGAAAAACACTGTTTAATTACTGACCTACACTTCAAAAGGCTTCAAAAGACAGAATTATACTTTTTATTTCACCACTCGTGCTCTGGTACCAGCCCTCTAGGCTTAGATAATGTTAATAACCAGAGACTAAGGGTATGAGTGTGGGTGGTGTGGGGTAGGTCAGGCAAGATTAATTGTGGGGGATGTAAATTTCATTTGTCACATGCAGATTGATGTCAATTTTAATTGAATTAAAACAATGTGAACCCTGGCCTGCATAGAGTCCAGGAGGACAGCTGGTGAATAGTGATGAAGTGTGTTGGAGAACACTTAAGAGAGGGGGGAGGGGAGGGGAGGGGGGTTAGGGGTGAGATGAGAGACAGCGAGATTAGTTAATGATGAGAGTGATAGTTGACCTTAAACTAATGAGCCATTCTGGTTCATCCTAGACTGGTAATACCGTCGTTACATGAGTAACTCAGATGCTCAGTAAATTTAAAGGCATTAAAAGTGTGTGGACCTACACGTCCCATAAATAATCCTCATACCAGACTTCCTAGATACTGAACGGATAACAATAACTTGTGACAGACAGAAGGTTATACTGCACATCTCACACATGTAAAATGCTTTTTTTAGTGTGTGCACCGGCCCCTCACTGGTGTGATTGATGTACGTGTGTGTGTACACAGGTGCATACGTGTCTAAGTGAAGTCAGGAAAAGTCAACTGCTGGAGTAACACTTATCTCAGGTGTGATTTTATCATCTTCTCCCCAAGGACATGCGGCTGAGGTTGAGTGTTTAGCGTGACCACGACAGGGCGGCACACTGCAGGCGGCACAGCTGCAATGTATCCACGCAGGAGCATATAGGCTGAGAGATGGAGAAGGTTTCAGTCGAGAGCAAACCCATCTCATTTTCTCACCCCACACCTCTTATCTCGCCCACTCGTACCTCTTTTCCCCACTCTCTGGGATAATATCAGCGCTAATCGCTGCCTCTCCATCCATCTATCCACCTTCAGCCGGATAGATGGGGAAGGAGAACAGACAGAGTAGGTGTGGAAGCCACAGTCTTCTTTCCTTGTGTCTCTGCCGACTGCTTCTGCCTCCGTCCTGTCCTGCAGTCCTGACATCCGCTGTGGTGAGATTACGCCCAGCTGGCCAGGTAGAAGTCAAGCTATCGCCATAATAGATAAATGAATAAATACATCTCCAAGAGACACGTGCAAAGTCCCGCTCAGATGTGTGCACACAGGCAGTAACGTTTTATAAGGTTGTGAAGTGTTCATGCTTCTGAAGGTGACCCTATAGCAGAGGAACTGTAAGGAACCTTTTACTGCGATGAGACAATGTCCTGGATCACCTCCCCACACCTCAGCTCCTTATTATACACACAAACACATACACTCTTTCTCTAACACACATGCATGTTGTCCTCAAATGTGAGATCCAGCCCAGAGAAGCAAGGGCAATCAGGTTACTGTGAACCCTGATGGATGAATCTTAAATGAAACTGCGCCTGCTGAAGATGTGAAATCCAGCCAAAATGCATTCTGATACAGTGAGCAGGGAATAAAGCAAACCCATGCAAACAAACAGAACACCCGCGACAGTCAAATATTTTATTTTCACACATATATATTTATTCACAGCACATAAAGCCAGTTTCCCAAACACCTCCCCTCTCACCGTGGATATTCTACATGAGGTAATGTAAGGTAGATGATTCCTGTCCTCCCCTCGATTTCCTCTTACCCTCTGCACCTCCAATTCACTGTGCCAAATGGTACATTTACATTGGTCATAACCTCAATCACCATGCTTGCAGGCTATGCTGAATGTGCAGACAGACATTTCTACAGTGAGGGGATGCAGACAGAGGTATAATGGGAGCAATAGATAGAAACCCACGCCCGAGGCATCCATCAAACCAAACGACTCCATTACAGTAAGTCCGACAGAGGCAAACGGTAATGTGCACTGTGATAAACACTAGGATAATAGTCTGTTTATAGTCCTGGACACACTGTTTCTGCTGGGAAACACTGGCAAGGAATACAGATAAGATACAGGAGCAGCAACCTCTCTATCTTTTTCATTCTTTCTATCTCTTCTCCTCTCTCTCCTTTGCTGTTATCAGCCCCTTTGACTCCCTTGTTCTCTTTATCCTTTTCCGCTCTCTCTGTATAATATTTTCCTTCCTACAGAACGCAGATGGAGCTGAACGGGGCTTTTATCTGGTGTTATACTATTGTAGTATTACCGTCACATTGCTGGAATGAGGCCTAGGAGAGCCATATACATTGAGTAGAAATGATACAGATGTACTATTAAAAACAGACATATCACAGACACTCGTAGGGGTGCACGTATAACTTTAAGAACACAAACACACAAGTAGGCGTACATAGAGTGGCCCATACTGTACATGCATGTATCAATTAATCATGGCTGGGTCGTTTCAGCTGAGGCGCTGCTTCTCGTGTCTCTGATAGTAGAAAGGGGTAAACACAAGAGTAGACTAATCTGACCACGCTCTGTATTCCTCAGAGGAACTGGGAAATAGCGAACCTGCTGCTGCCGCTATGAATCAATTATAAGAGTACACAAAAAGGCACTCTCTTTACAGATGGGAGGTTGAGGTGAAGGTCTATGGAGGAAAGAGAAAAACAAAATCTTTCCATCTGTTGATAATGGTGTTTTTATTCTCAATACACACCCCAACGTTGAACGGCTGTACCTTTCGGTGTCCACATGCTCAGAGTGAGATAAGAACATTTAAATGCACCCTGACATAAACTGGAGAGAACATAAAATGAGGCAAGGGGTCGCTGTTTCTTTTTCTATTGACCTGAGGAACATCAGCGTTTGATTAAGGGGCTCATGGAACAGCCTGATCGGGGTGAGTCTGTGTTTATGCCCATAGTTAACCTCTATTACAAGACTGACCTCAGTTCATATAGCAGATGCTCTACTGCTTCTAATGGAGGCCGTTACATAGTGCAGCAGGGTCAAAACAGAAGACACACAGACGCACACACAGTTTGCAGCAAGGCATGGTCAAAGCAAAGGCCAGTGTCTATTGCGCTGTATTTAAGATCATTTAAACTTAATGACCTCCTTCATCCTCTTGGCCTATCAAATAAACTACAACATTAGCCCTCGGATCTCAGACATAGTTTGGCCTTTTATGCTTGCCGTCCAGGCAATGTCGGTTTTAACAGGATGCGATAAAATGTGGATAATCTCACGCCCACTTGAGGGAATGATGGTGTAGGTTTATTAAAGGAAATGAGGCTATGGTCAGAGTGAACTAATTTTAATTCTACCAGGATACTACAGCTTTAAAGACGAGGTAACCCACTGGTAGTGGTAATAAGGAAAAATGTTGTGGTAATGTAGAGCAAGCCTCATTTTTTTATAAGCAGCATCGGTGACTGAGAAAGGCACCTATTGTGATGCTGTAAAAAAAAACTCATTTCCTTTACATAGCCATTGACGTTCTTCTGCTGTTAGCAGGTTTTCCAATAAATATGGGACACCGGGCCAGTCACACTCAGTCAGTTTACAAGAGGACATTGAACATTGTCTTCATTTTGGAAATGTGCTTCATGTAAATTATTTCATGTATTGCAAGGAGAGAAACAATTCTGGAATCCGAACATCAACCAACTGCATTAAAGCTGTAGATCGTCATACCCTGCATCTCAACTAAAATTACCCTCTCTATTTTGATGACTTATTGACATTTCATTATTTGAAACATGAGTCAAGATACCTCAGACAGTTTGTGGGTGTTTGGACTTGGCTCCATATGGCTTTGCAAAGCACAAATTGCATAGGTGTGCATGCAAGCATTACACAAAGGCCTACAAGACACTATGGATGGTTTGGTGAGAACAGAAAGAACACAGAATAACGGAAAATAGGTTCATAGTGAGAGAAAATCAAGAGTAAAATCACGTAATCTGTCTCTGGTCCAGTGGGTTGATTCAACCCTAAAGCTTCCTGTTTGCAGTGATATATTGTATATTGTTCAACCAGGTTTATTCATACCTTACATTGCATACAGGTAACATTCAGGGCTCATATTTGGAAAGAAATATGTGTTTCTTTCTTTCTCTTTATATCTTTCTCTCTCTCTTTCTACTCTCTATATCATTAAAGTGAACTGTGTATATTTATAACCCAATAAAGTTTTTATGGCCACCATCATTATAGAACATAGAGGTCATGCTGACAGGCTAACAAACACACAGGGATAAAGCCAAAGTACATACAGCATATGGCCATCACGGAATTTGCACGGTAAACATCCAAACTGTATAGCACACAATTGTACACTTATACATGTATTCGCAACAAGAATGTTAATAGGTCAGACGTAACAAATACAGCAAAAAACTTAGTTCCAAAAGAATTTTTCAAAGAATAAATATAAACAGCAATATGTCTTTCCAACAAACAATGTCCTTGTAAAGTCCACGGACTTGGCTTTCAACAATTTCCATTGAGAACAATTTTATACCAATAATAAAAAAAATAGTCCTTAGCAATGCCTGTGGATTATCTTTAGTAACTGGGTCAATGTCCCTAGAAATAGTTTTTTAAATGGAATCTTGTACTTCTGGGATAACCCCAAATTCTGTTGATGTCCATTGTTATGGGAAGGGGGTAAAAGTCTCAGTAGCATATATCTCAAAACAGCAAATAAAATAAAAGAATATAGGGAGATGGAGGAAAAAAATAATTTTTCTCTGAATAGGTTGAACCAACCTTTTAAACTGTGGAACAGGACCAAAAACCTGGGTAAGAACCTAATGGCCCTACTGCTGGTGGCCTCTCACACTGCATATAGTAATATGTTGCCCATACATATCCTAAGGAATTTAAAATTTAGGTATTTTACAGGGAATCATGGAAACACTGAGCACTTGGAGTACTTAATGGTGATAAAATCGAGTCTAGTGTATCTTCCTCCTATCTGCCTCATATTTATTGAGTCCCACTGAGGATTAAATGCAGGCCCATCAATCACAAGAGCAGCCAATCTAGAAACCACATCTCCAGGATCACATTTTAGCCTCATCCAATAATGCACCATGCTGAGGTTGAGGTATGTATCTTCCTGTTTGCTAGATAGCAAATAGCCTGTGTATCTCAAACTGCTATCGTCCTCGTATCACACGAGAGCAATGACCAGCCACACAAATAAACACCAAACAAGATACTAATCAAATGCTAACACTACTTCTGTGTTGTACACACAGACTAAGACACTCAGTGAGTTGATGAATCCACTAATAGAGCTTTACTTGGTAAAAACATATGCAAACATCATAACAGCTTGGGCAAAATAGTAAAACTACATCACATAACTATATATATAAAACTAAACACAAAAATGTAACCACACGCCCAACCAGGTTTGTAGCGAAGGGTGAATCCACTGAAAATCAATGTGGAAAGTTTTTGAAAATGTAGCCATTTATATATATATATATATATATATATATATATATATATATATATATATATTTATATTGGTGATTGCCATATGATTATAACAAGCTGGAGGTCAAGCATTGCTCCTTTCATTTTCATCACTGAGCACAATACAACCACCATTTTAGGCTTCAATTTGTATGATTTGACCCTAGAGGGCAGAGAATAATAGGCAGCATCAAACAGATGCACACACTAGAATATAATGGGTGGGACAATCTAGGAGAGGAAAAAAATGGATTTTGACCTGTTCATCAACCCTAATCTGAGCAGTTGGCGTGGCAGAACACACAAGCTCAGAGCGCCTGATCCCTGTCTCACCCTGGAGTCCCCTGGAGAAAGGAGAATTAATGCATTTATTTGTCATGTGCTTGCCTCACAGCTGTGCAAGGCAAAGAGAAAGAGAGAGATGGATAGAAACAGAGAGAGCAGAGTAGGAGTACTGTAAATCTCCTGACCTTGGTCCTGGCTCTTTAGCTCTCTGTGTGAAGGGTTTTAGCCTATAACCTTAAATATTTCAACACTGCTTGGTTGGCTGGAAAGTGCTGAGTTAGAAGAAGGGGTAGAGGCCAGGCCACAGCATTCAACCTCCCCCAGCAATTAACGAAGCAGCAGGACATCGCTGCAGTACTCAGTGGTGTGTGTAGGTGTGTCTCTGTGTGTGTGTGTGTGTGTGTGTGTGTGTTTGTTACCATTCATTCCTTTTCTTCAAGTGCTTTTGACTGCTACAACTGCTACTCTTCTCATACATCCAGTCTAATCTACAAATTTGACAAACAGACACCCCCTAGCTCCGACACATATAGGAAAAACTTGGTTTTCCCTATTTCCTCTTTTATGATTCTCCAGAAGACTTACCAGTTACTGTGAGTTCAGTCGTCCTCCTGACCACAAAGCCACCAAACTGGACTTCACAGGTGTAATTCCCAATGTCATCTTCCTTTACCTCCTGGATAGACAGAATGTCTCTCTTCTGGATGATACTGGCACGCCACTGCTTTGGACGGCACTCCTGTACATTAGAGAAGGACATGCAGGTCAAACTTAAAACTTCTACCCGAAGCTTACTATTGATTAATCACTTGAGGAGTGAAATGTAAAATAACCGGCAGTAGAGAGATGGAGACGTACTGTGTACTGTGCATGGTCAGGAATTAAATATTCTGGGTCAGCCTGACATTATGAAATTCAAAAGCTTCACTCTGCTTCATAATGAATTAGATCCATAAGATTTCAAGTGGTCTGAGCTGGACACAAAAGCTTTCAAACGTCGCTGAGCGAGTTAGGAAAGTGGATGAAGTGGTAGGGATGCATAGCTTGGCACTATGACATAAAAACTCCATACATTAAAATGATAAGGCTTGGCCATTATCCTACTTATCTGATCAAGATTTATTGCACTGGACTGAATATTCTCCATTCAATACTCCAGTAGAGCCACAGAGGACAGAGAATGTTATTTACAGTACTCTCTGCTGGCAAAATAAGGGTGTTTGTGCTGCGTCTGTAAGCGTGTGTGAGTATGTGTGTGTGCAGGCACAAAGAGTGACTCCATGACATGATACTCTCTCCAGCCCCTCTGTGCTCTGGCAGGGACAACGATGGCTCGGCGGATTCAATACCACCATTGCTCCCGGCAACCTTCGAATTCAATCACTGTGGCTCCGCAGTGGTCCAAATAACTCTGGGTTCCAGCACTCCCAGTCATTACCCAGACCATAATTGAATTCTGGGAAAACCTAGAGGTTGAGCCCAGCCAGCTAATCTACTGCTGATCTGCCTGTGATTAGTGTGGCCTGAGCCCTTCTCCTGGATGCACTTTGTTGTCCGCAGGCCGTGTCTGACCTGGGAAAGGCAAGAACCCAGGTGAGAGAGTAGAAGGTGCATGCTGAATAAAGATCGGGGACAAGGAGCATTTGGAGGACATCCACTCATTCCGCAGGGCAGAGAGTGACATCGCACAATTTTTTATCTCATACAAGTTCTGAGTTCATTATGAAAGCCATCTCTGTGGCTGCCCTATGCTCAGACCTTGTTCTCTTTAGTTGACTCTCACTTATGTAATTCATCATCATGATGGTTTGCATCCAAACATAATGTGCCTAAGTGATCCGGAACAACGTTTTCGACAAAGCTTTTAAACATAAACAGCTAAAAACAATATTCCAGACACAAAAAAAGAGAAGAAGCCCACCTTGTACCAGGCGATGTCTGGTTCTTTGCCAGGTTCAACATAGTCGTCTATGTCAGGACAGAGGATGTCTTTGCTCTTGCTGAGCTCAGCTTTCTCAGTTCGTCTCATGTTTGAGTTGTAGCACAGGTTTGTGTCATTCTCCGCCACAGTCAGAGACATGGACACTTTCATGCAGTACGTGGAGTTCCTGTGGGCAGAGAACAACAACACAAGAAGATTAAGATTCATTATGACTTGTTGGGGTTCAGTAATAACATATCTTTATCATATGTGTTACTGCTATAGTATGGATGTTACATTATAGAAGATACTTTTCTAAATCATTAACACAGAAACATTACTACACACACTCAAACATGATTTTTCCCTTTTTCCATCCTTCCTCTGTGTCCCTCCCCAATGTTTGTGGGGTTAACAATAACGACGTGTTCAGCAGCTTTACCGAGTCAATGACTTACGCTCATGACCACTATTGGATTTATGGGGGAGTCAGCCGAGCCTGGGAATGCTAATCATAGGAGAGACAAATCCTGAGAGCGCCTCACGACATGAAAGAAGAGAAAGCTGCTTGGTCATCACAAGGAGGTTAGTCCCCACAGCACATCCCCCCTTGTCTCCCAGCAACACATCAACACACTTCACCTTTGATGCGTACTAGCTGGCAGAGAAGGATCTCTCTCTCCCTCTCTCTTTCTCGCTCTCATTAATGTGATCATACATAGTCATCATCGTTTCAGCCCCCATTGCCACGGACACAATGCCATCCACTGCACCCGCCTCCCCAGAAGTGACTTTAACAAGGTGTTCTGTTGAAAAAATATACACTACATGGCTAAAAGTACGTGGACACCTTTGCTGCTATAACAGCCTCCACTCTTTTGGGAAGACTTTGGAGTCTTACGGCGGGGATTTGCTCACACTAAGCCACAAGAGCATTAGTGAGGTTTGCCAATGATTTTGGGAGTGCATTTGCTGTTTCAGTTCATCCCAAACATCATCAATGAGGTTGAATTCAGGGCTCCGCGCAGGTCAGTAAAGGTCTTATAATACATTTTTTTTTATAGGGCCCTTTTAAAGATTCTCAAAGACACATAACATGATGAGATTAAAAGATGAACCCAGAGAACTAAAACACAACATTAAATCAAACATTAAAAGCAGTTCTAAAAAGGTTAGTTTTGAGTGACCTCTTGAACATAGCAAGATTGTTGAAGTCATGGGTGTGTTTGGAGAGAGAGTACCAGAGGGAGGAGGCAGCTACTGTATGGAGAAGGCCCTGTCACCCAAGGTCCTGAAGTTTTGGGTCAGGAAGTTGCCATCAGAGTTACAGAGGCTGAGGGAGGGAGTGAGTCACCGGGGGGCTGGTTATGCAGGGCTTTGTGACACTCAAACTCAGAAATCCATTTTTGGCTCTGTGCATGGGGAGCAACGGCAGGTTTGTAACAAGAAAGGGCCATCTCAAAACTGTTGCCACAAAATTGAAAGCACACTATAATCTAAAATGTCATTAGCTGTGGCAATAAGGTTTTCCTTAATTTGAAGTTAGCAGCCTGATCAAAGCCATAAAAACAGCCCCAGACTAAATGTCCACATACTTTTATAACGTCCGTCCGTGTGGGTTTCTATCCTCTGCAGCCTCGCCCAGCCTGGCTGTGATCTGACTCGGTCAGTCACTCGATCAGTTGAACGGGAGGCTGCGCGTACAGAACTGCCATATGGGCTTTCATTTCATTTCATTACATTACATTTACGGCTCACCAGATGCTCCCATTCACTGTAAGTGACAGGGTTTCATATGATCTACTCAGGTTATGGAAGCAATAAGGGAGTCACCTCTCTCGTATAAACACCTCTGACCCCCTGGGACCATAAAACACAGATGCAGACACACACACACACACGCTTAAAAGACAAATGTGGCTACGTGCAACCATGGAAGACTGGGAGGTAGCAATGAATGGAGCAGAAGGACAATAGTTGCTTGGAATGTGAAAAAAAAAGATACTGTATACCTCTACAGTATAGATGATGACTAAAAGGGCATGTGGAAAATGCTGTAGGAAGCAAAAGTAAGATGCAATATATTGCAACAGAGCTATGCCCTCTTGGAGCTGAAATCTAACATTATCGACTCAATGCCTCCTATCTAGAGGGAGCAGAGTGGGAGGCTGCAATGCCAATATATTTGTAAAAGATGGTTGTATTTGTATATGACCATGTAAACACACATGTGGACACACAAATGCAGCTGTGGGAAAAATCCACGCCCCAAAAAGACAAATCCCCCCTGCTTGTTGATTTAATGGGAAGACGATCAGAGATGACCTCTCACAGTCGTGCACCTGAGCCATTAAATTCCCCAGGGAGCAATAGGAGACACATTTCTACATGTTAAATATTCACAGCAGGCACCCTGTGGCATTGTGGGAAGGTGTCAGTGGTGGTGCTTGATTGATGGACAGCCGGGGGTCGATGCACAGTCCTGTGGTGTCTTTCACGTCTGTCACATTCAATTTGAGTGTAGCTGCTTTAGACATTAATCTGCAGCTCATGTTAGCTGTAATTCTCCACACATTATCATCCCACATGTTGGGTAATGTAATCACGGGAAGGAAATACATATGATTTTGCCCCCTCCAGAACACAGACTCATTACAATAATTATTATAAAACAATTTATCAGGTGAAACACAGAGGGATTGTAGCTGTGTATGTGTGTGTGGGTGTATGTGTGTCTGTGTGAGACAGAGCGAGGAAGAGAAGAACAAAGATTGATGGATCCGAATCGATGTTACAGACCTTATGTGAGATGGCATGCAGGGGAAAGAGTGGCAGAGAAAGAGCAAAGGAGGGAAACAGAGGCAGGGCAAAAGAAAGCACATAGAGATTGGCTATGTAAATGAAGTCACCTTCACATGAAAACTGGCGATTAGACTTAAATTTACAGGCAGAGAAGGACAAAGATAACTATTCACACACATGCACATGTTAATGCAGCACCGAAAGACACACACTTCAGTGTGCCTCCATATCTCTTTCAGAGAAAAACATCTGCAGGGCTTCAGTGAAAAGCTAAACTTAACACAGAGGGATTTACCTACATTCATAGATAGTACACAACACGCCCATAGCTATTAGAAACTACCCTGCATACATACAGTGCAGTCAGAAGGTATTAGGGCAGTAATGCTTTTTTTGTTGTATTGGCTGTTGTACTTCAGTTCACTGGATTTGGAATGAAACAATGATTATGGCTTTAAAGTACTGACTATGAACTTTAATTTGAGGGTGCTTACATCAAGATCAGATGGTATTGTGATACAGTAAAATCATTGAAGCATAGGGTGCAGTCCTCATCACTTCTAAATAGCTCACTGCCATCACCACCACCAAATTTCTGGTAAACTCTCTCCATGCATCTTAAACTGACTCCAGGAACCACAAGCAACCCGATCTGACCAATCACAGTCGTTGTGGTAGATCATATCTATGCATTACATAGCCCTGGGATGTAGTTCAGTTTTTGTGGCAGTGCACATTAGTTCCTGCAGTGCCTCTGGTCCTTTGACAAAACCATAGATAATAGCCATAGATTGGAGCTACCAAATTAGGTCTCAGGACCAATCTACATTCAAAAAAACATTTGTGAAATATGATAATGTGCATGCTCATTCTAAAATACCATACAGTAACAGTGGCACATAATGTGCTTTTAATTGCTCGTATTAATGATGAGATTCTTACAACTGTGTAACCTATTATGGTTTTGGATTCCTCATTAGTTACATATTAGGTAAATCGAATACCAAACCAATACATCAGTCCTGCAATAAAGCCTACCTTTTTACAAAGCTTACTTCATATTGGGTGTCATTATGATGTTTCAGGTTAGTATAAATGCCGGTCTAACTGCATGCAGTGTATGAAATTTGAATGGGGTGAAGAAAATACATACTTTTCCCCTTTTTGTCTGCAGGGAGTTTTAGGAGACAGTGTTTGGGTCATATGTGTTAAAATGTGTGACTCAAGAGCTTACTCCCTGACAGACAGACAATTGATTTCAGTGTGTTTTGATTAGGTGTCTAACAAGTTTGAAATCTCCCCAGCTCAACACAAGCACAAAACTGGGGGCGCTTTTTACAGCTGTAGTGCACTTCAGCATTTACAGTATGCTCTGAATTTCAAACACTTTGCAATAGGAACAAAGCCTTGTTGGAAGAAAATTTTAACAATCAAAGGCTATATTAATTTATAGTGAGACAGCACTGGAAAGTGTTTGCACCAGATTCGTCCTACAGATTGCAGTAATGAAATTAAGTATAGGCTGGGGTATCATTGCACACAAACATACTCCCTCGGTCACACTCAATGTATTCTGCAAGCCTCTCTAGGTCTTTAACTGGGTTTATTAAAAACTCTCTGAAATGAACAGTTGCAATGAGCCGTTTATTGAGGGATGTTCTCCACTGTAAAGGTTAATAAGTTACTGCCACATAATTATCCATCTTGTATTAGGCCCATCGAAGTGTGTGTACGCGTGGGTGTTTGTGTTTTTTGCTTGTGTTTGTATTCAGTTATCTCTCTTTGTCTATATGTCTCCCCGCGCCACTTCACATGGCTTATAGTTCACCGGCTAATTTCTCTTCTCTCTCTCACACACACACGAAGACACATATGCACAAAACACAAAGATGGCTTTACCCAAGAGTTTTTCAAATAATGGAAAACTGACAGTTTCATTAATTTAAATTCAATTTCAGTATTAATTTACAGTTTAAATGAGATGATCAGACTCAAAGATTAGATTAGATTTAAAAGTAAACACACCAATTACAAGCTTCAGGAACAAATTAGAGAAATCACTCAATTAAGATTAATTATACTTATAGAACATTCTTGAAACAGGTTGATTTAAAAAAAAATAAATTAGAAACAACATTCTGATTCGACACTAAAGAAATGCTTTGCCTAGTTTGCTAAAAAAGCAAATAACAGTTTTCCCATAATGCTGAACTATACCTTTGAGAAAAACTGTATTTAAAAAACTACATCAAAACAAAATTAGATAACTCGTTAAAGTGGCCTTCCAGGCCCAGCATTATCTTTTTTTCCCACCATCGTACCGTAAGACGCAGGAGTAGAGGCCTGCGTCCTGGAGGTCAGCGGGTCTGAACCAGATGGCATCCTCCTCCTTGCTCATACGCACGCCGTCGAAAGAGATGGGCTCCTCAAAGTCGCTGTGGCCCAGGCCAGAGCTGCGGTACCACATGAGGCTGAGGCCCACACTCTGCGCCTGGCTGTAGTTGGCCCGGATGTAACCATAGAAGAGAGCGCACTTCAGCCGCACTGGCTCACCCTGCAGCACCCGGTACTTCAGGTAGTCCACTGACCAATCTGTACAGCCGTCCACTGCGGAGAAACAGAAAGAAAGAGAGACATTTATCAACACATTACTAGGGTGTGTGTAGAAGATAGGTAGAAACTGAGTATTTTATTTATATTTACAGCAAAATGATGCATCTTCATGTTACTTTATAAGAACATAGGAGAGAGATGAAGATTACCAGGTCATAAACCACCAGCCATAATAATCCTCTTCCTATTTATTAGATAACATTTACTTAAATAGCTTTATTAGTAATGAGACACTAAGCTGTTTACAGTATGCACTGTAACATTTTTCCATGATGTATACTGGATGGATATTAATGTAGTTCAATGTCTTTTAGTCTATATTGAGTGTGAGCTTTTAGAGGATTGCAATTTTACTGCACAAGGCCTGTAGTACAGTAGACACATCTCTCCTCTCCTCTCTTGACGCTGCTCACACATTCAGGGCATGTGTGCCACCTTGGCCTCTGCAGAGAGAGCTTAGACGCTATACTGCAGTAGTCAAACAGTCAACCACTGTGAAATTTGGGAGTGAACAGTAAAATATCTCCATATATGACGTCAGGCTCCTCCAAGTGCTGAAAAGTGCACGGCTAGTTCATTAACTGGGAATATGCCTCAAGCGCTTGAAGCAAGGCATGTCGTCTAACAGTTCTTTGGATGTATATATTTCCATAGGCTTTATCTCACAGTTTTTGTCAGCTATCATCATCTAATTACTGCATGCCACTCTCTAAAGATACTGTACCCTGACTGGGCTGAGAGTTTGGCCTACATGTCCACCTGGTTAGTTGGCATACTTCAGTGAACGTAGAGTAGCTCATTTTACAGATGAAATCACGATCTAACACATGCAATACAGATAAAAATGGTATCCCCCAGGTTAATTCTGTGAAAGGTATACTTCAGCTGCTGTAGTATAACCAAGTCCAGAAGAGAAAGTGAGTCAGAGGGCACGGCAGCAGGAAGGGCATTTGACAAAAATCTAAGACACTGGCACAGCCCCTCAGGCACACTGATCTGTTCTAGTTCTAGCAAGCAGATCTCTCACAAATCCCAAGCTACCAAAGGTTAAACTAAGCCCAGCTATCAGTCTCTGACTAATTAGCTACCATTTGTTTATCCAGCAGGTGTATATTAGGGAGTACATGCGTGTGCAAGTGTAACCAGAGAGATTGAGCGAGAAAAAGAGAAGTGGTGATAGTGTGATGAGATAAAGTAATAAGAACCCTGCTGCGTGCCAGTCTGTGAGTGATACAGAGCCTCACAGGGACAGCTATGCTTGTAATTAATACTTTTAATTACCAGGGAGGTAATGTGTGTCTTTGTGCTTGTGTGTGCGTGTGTGGGTGTGTGCGTGTGTGTGTTTGCATGAGTGTGCATTCCCTATACGAATGGTTGTCTGCCTAATTATGTATGTTAATTACCAGTAAGCTTAGCCACAAGTGCGTGTGTGCCTACATAAGAATGTGAGAGAGAAAGAAAGTGTGAGTGCGGGTGTAATGTGTGAAACCCTGTCTAATTATCACCCCTAATAATGGGAGCAGGGCCCCTATAGATGCAAAAAGGCATGTCTGCACCTCATAACTTTAAACTTGATTATACAACTGTTAAGCATCTTACTGATGAACAATATTAACATTCTAAGTACAGAAGACAAAGCTGTATTTTTGGGCTATTGAGTTATGTGGTTAAACTATTCAAATATCACCAATAACATCAGAAGAAAACCTCTAATGGCATTATCCATTATTATGTCAGAGAAATATCTTCTTTGAACATTCAAGCATTAAATACGCGATAATCATCAGAGAAACATTAAACCAAAGACAACTATTCCTCCTCGGACATTAGAATGAATTTCCATTGAAGGCAGCAGGTAAGTCCTCTGCCCTCTCTGCATATCAATCTGCTAATCAGCAGGGACAGCAGAGGCTTCGTTCAGCCTTTTCTTCATTCACCCTCTACACCTCTAATGGATATGACCTCTGCCTCTCTCCCACACTCCCTCCCTGCCACAACAAAAACTGTATATTCTAATGAGCTAGTATACTGTTTCACAATAAATGAACAATTTTATACAGTGGCAGCGTGCCTGTCATTTGCTTGCAATGTGCTGATCTGCAGTGCTGCCCGAGAAAAAAACCTCCCCGTGCATAAAGGCATGTACATGTAAACACACAACAAGGAGACCTTTCATTCCTTACAGACCTCCCAATGGGAGTTGTCTAATGTGGTGGCCTTTTGTGGGGGAAACCATATTTACGTCTGAAACTCAAACTGGTTTTATCAACTCAATTAGAGGCTGACATTTCCCACATCCCCACGCTGGGCCGGAAAATCAATGCTTCCCGCTGGAGGAATACTGCAGTCCTCACCTCTCACTCTCTCTCTCTCTGCTGACAGCACACACACATCTACACACACAAATATAGGATCTCTCCCTCTTCCTCTCAGCACCTCTGGGACATCACACCTTTAGTAGTGATTCTGTTCAGCCACTCTTAGACAACCCTGTACTGTAAAGGATGTTTCCACATGGACACATTCCCACATGACACTGAGGGAGACTGGCCTCTGCTCCACTGAAGCTTACTGCAGCACTTTAAGCTGCTGCATTCCTTTACCAGCTAGTGCTACTCTGCTGCTGATGCCCTAACACCGCTACATCACAGTATGTGGAGGGCATAGGTATGGTTGGTGCAAAAAAATAGCAATGGGGGAATGTCAAGCTAAAGGATATGTGTGTGTGTGTCTCACAGAAACCTTATTACATTCTGCAACGAGGCAGACCTGTCCATCTTCGTGTGACATTAAACCAAGGCAATAAATACAGACCCCTGAGCTACAATAAATGTACCCACATTCATGCATAAACACTCATGGAGCGACACAAACAAGCAAATGCACTCTCGCCACAATTCAACCCCCAAACACACACAATCCTGAGCGGGCTACGTGTCATCTAAGTCAACTCCTGCTTTTCTTTCCCCCATAATCAAATTCCCATTATCCTTTCACAACACTATATGACTCCAGTGTGCCTTGCTTTTTCTACTTGCATGTCTCTCACTCGCTCTCATGTGGTAATCAGTAGCCGGTCTCTCTTCTCTCATCACTACCTGCTCTCCTAATGAAGTGTAATTATCAGATGTTGGGTGGGCGGCAGGGTTCTCGCAGGCCAGGAAGACGTTCAATGATCTATACTGTATGAGGATAAGGACTCTTAATAACTTTCAGTCTCTCTCATTCTCTTCCTCTCCTCCTCAGTTTACACCCACTCCACATATATGACTCCATCTCTGTCTCTATCTCCCTACCCAGCCGACTCGTTCCCTCTAGCTTGGTGTTGATGTTTTTCCTCCTCCATGGCCTATTTGGTGGTTTCTAACTAACAGCCTATTTAGAACAATAATGAATAATTCCTTTTTTGTTCAGTAAACTGTAAAATTTATTTTCATATGAAACAAATACTTACCTTACAGAAAAAACATCTTGTATAACCAATAACCCCAGAGAAAAATAAATGACTAATATTATCCACTATAGAAATTCACCTACGTATACTTTGCAAAGAGTAGCTGTGTACGAGATGTTCAAGTTTTTTCTGGCTAACATGTGATAGTTGTATATACAGAGTAGTGAAGGTACAACAAAACAATCTTTTATTAGTCTTTAAAATGGGCTCAGGTACCTATCGCAGCCTGCTCTGTTAAGCTCCTTTACCCGTCCATTATTCTCTTTAACTGGCTTTTTAGCCAACATTTCCACCTGTCTGTGCCCTGACTTTGAGACTTGTTGGCCTCGAAATTAAGATAGGTGTTCAAAGCATTTAACCTGTGTAAATTCCGTGTTACGTTAAATGTGTTTCCATCAACATGTTTGCAAAGTGCAAAGCAAGTGATGTAAACATTGCTCAAGTTACTCCTCCACTGAAGAGAAAAATGGCAGCAGAAAAAACCATCAGGTCCAGTATGTGTGGATTCTACTGGGAGAATTAATCCCATTAACATTTTAATGAACGTTAAATCGTAGCACAATCAACGTTACCAAGAAATATAAGACATAAGGAAGGGGATGCCGCACAAATGGTGTTGGCATGAACGTATCAGTGGAGTAATGGTGACAATTATCAGGTTAAAATTTGCCACGTTGTACACCTGCATGAATGTGATTGGGTGTTACAAGTCAGCTGATAACCGCAGGTGTGAATGATCCAAACAGTTGATGCCAATCAGCTAATGCAATTACTGCTCGGTCTGAAGAGTGCTATTTATTTATTTTTGTCATATGTGAGTTGCTACACAAACTTGTTATATAGCTCATGAACATAATCGTTCTTATTGCCAACAGTAAAGCCTTTGAACAGGACACCATATCAGATCTACTTATGTAAATGCTTCCATGGTAATATTAATTGATTCAGTTCAGAAAGAGAAATTAAAGGACAGTTACAGACCCAGGCCTTTGAAGTTGAAATGCCATTTGCCAAAAGATTCAGAAAACTACAACCTAATAAGGAAAATGAACTTCTGTGTCATCCATCTTTGTTGTCTGGGATCCACAACGCTAGAACAGACCCAGTTAATGTAGCGTGGCTTTGTTTTGGTCCCAGTTGGTCTTCCACTGGTCCAGTGGGGCCGGCATCTGATTTAACTGATATGGCCAGAGCTAATACCAGAGATTTTCTGAATGTGAGTTGAAAAATCACAAATAATCAGTAATTTATACATTTTTCAAGTCAGAACCTACATCAACTGAAAGCTTGTCTTTGCAATATTTTAAGAATATAAATTATCTACACATGTATTACACATTATATACTTCACTGAGGCATATTTGTATATTAACGTTTGCATTTAACACTCTTTTGCTCCCTCTCTCCTTTTAAGTAACTTGATGTCTGTCTTTTTATTCTTCCCCTCTGTGGTGTGCCACTCCATATTTTTCATTCTCAAAATCATTCTCTCTCACTGACAGTTCACCATTGTTCATTTATATGCAAATGTGGACCAATGCTGATAATTTCTCTCTAAAGATGGTGGTGAATTACCTTTGCTATCTATCCAAAGAAAAAAGTTAGACAGGGAATAGCACTCTACTTATATGAATCTGCCTTCATCTAAGTCTTTCTCTTTCTGTCATGACTGAATAAAAGAATATGGTCATTAGATGTAGATTTAACTTTAAATAAATAACCTCCCAAATCACATATCTGAGACTGTCAATATGTTATAATGGGTAAATATTTTACCCCTCTCTTATTGTATCAGTGATTTCGATTAAGCCAAATACCGGACAGACCGTACCGGTAATACCAAATTTTACCACTAGGTGTTGCACATGACTCAGCCGCTCCCAAGTGGACCATAATAAGCGCTTATGAATGAAACTGATTTATTATTTTTAATATTTATTTATATTAACAACACAGTAAGCTCCAAAGCCTAAAACCAAGGAAAATAATCAAATATGGAGATGAGAATAGTTGAGGAGACGCGGGCAACATGGACCGTCTCTTCTGCGAGAGAGTTGGAAGTAAATAAATAATAACTTACGACCTGATATTTCCCACCTCCCGTAGGCTCTAAACTCTCATTGGCTTTAGGTCGTCATTGCTGGTCAAAACAAATTTCACACTACAGTACTGTTCACGGCAGCAAGCGCTGATTTGCCTTTGATGGCTTTTTTTGCACTCACTGACACTAGTGGCTCCGTTTATAGCCTAAACAAACATAATATTATGTTAATCACATTGTCATACTGCTTATTATTAATGCAATACAAGTTGGATTAAGCGGCACAGGTTGTTAATGTAGGCTACATTTCAATTTGCCGGAACATCTCATAATGACAAATGCAGTTGGTTTGCATAAAATCGAGCCGGTTTAAGCTTGTACACCGGACCAGACTGGTAAAACCGGAAACTGGCCCAACCTTAGCTGTTACATGTTGCTTACAAAATGTTGGCCCAAACAGCTGCAGAAATGTGCCAAACTAATACAATTTCCACTACTTCCATGTCACCTAAATTTAAGTTTTTCTATCAAGTGTGTGGAAATGTACACACATGTATAATGGTCTGATTAGGTCCTGGTAACATGCATGTTTTGGAAGTGTCCCTCAACCTTTTGATTATGTTCCAGACTCTGCCTTGTATCTGGAACATTCCTTTCACACCTATCAGAGAAAAATGCTCTAGGTTTACAGAAGCCTACCACAACTAAAATATTTGTCTGAAAGCCTTGGATTATTAAAATGATTATAACATTTAGAAACACTGGCTTTTTACTTTTAAGGAATGTTGCAAACATTGACTGTCTGACTGCCAGGTTAAACAAGGCCCTCCCTGTAGACTGTACAAGTATGGGCTAAGATGGCCATCATTACTGGGAACCTAGTGTAATGAGTAAATGTATGATAATGAACTTTCTTAATGTCTGTTCTAATGGCTATTATGCTCCAATAGATATTTTGCATCACACTGTCTTTTTCTCTTCTTCCCTTTATTTTATATTGATTTTTTTAGGTTGTTCTATATTATTATTGTTGTGCCTGTTGTGTTTGGCAATTATGTGGAAAATGCATTAATAAATTGCACATAAATAACTCAGACTGAATAGCGGATCACTCGCTACATTCCCAATAAATTGGGGCCTTTATCCCCATTAACTGCTCAGAAAACATATCCTGGCCATACCCTACCTTTGTATGTGTGTGTGTGCACACATCAGTATGATAAACTCAACGTATCCTACTGTATGTGAATAAAATCAGAGCTTCCATTTTGCTGCATCTTGCTTCATTATTTTTTTGTTCCTGACATTATTTGTAGTGCATGCACTGTAAGTTGTGCTGTAATGCACGGCAGTGTTACAGTAAACTACTGAACCTGCACCTGAGGACCACAGAAAGGATATAAGGATATAAGGACAATAGGGAAAATGAAGTTAATCTAATTTCTGGCAGTGAATGTTCACATTTGCATACATATTGGCAGAGTAATTTCAAAGGCAACATGAAGCTTTGAGAGATAAACCAAAAACAATACCTAAAATGAAGCAAATCCCCAACAATGAGATTTACACCACAGAATCTAAGCAGGTGTTCAGAAGGAAACTGCAGTCAAATGAATTCGAGCCTAAAATAACCACAAGACGTAAAATTGGATGGAATCCTTAAGTCACCAAATACAGTATGGTATTTAAAGTATTTTTTAGGCAAATCATACAAACTTTCAAGTTTGCCTGAAGGTTACAGTCCTGTTTCTATTGTTTCTTACAGAAACCAGGGTGAGTTTGTCGCCCTTGACCAAGTTCAGCACAGCTCACTCAGATCCTTTTAATAACTCTCCAATTGACTTCAAATTAACCAGAACCCGTTATAGAACAGAAATGTCCCCTGTTGTGTGAGAAAGGGTGTCACCGAGACATTAGCTTTTTGACTTTACTCTCACTCTCACTCTCTCTCTCTCTCTCTCTCTCTCTCTCTCATCCTTTCTTCCTTTCTCTTGATGATAACGGGCTCTTTTTAAGGAGAACAGAAAGCTTGTCAGGATTTGGCCAGCCAGGGAAAGTCATTTGAGGCCCAAATTGATGCGCCTGGGACTCTCAATAGTATCTCTCCAATAGTGGGGGCAGGATAGTGGGAGATGTGGTGGCCGGGACATTGTTCCTCGTAAATGGCTCTTTATTTCATAGGCGAAGTTGGGAAATGAGCAGCGCCGTTCATGGCTGCTGCTGTACTGAAGAGGACGGCCATGCGTAAAATAGAACACTAAGAAACAGAAGCCCCTAATATCTTAACAACTAAAAAAGTCTACGGCTCTCCTACATCATGTTCAGTTTTACTGGCAATGGGAACACATGCAAATAAAGTCCCTATAAGTTATAAAGTCGAGGCTGTGTGTTAACACCATCCATCATACTGACAGGGTGTGGGCAGCCTACATAGACATGAATCCATACACAGCCTGACTGGTTGGCCCAGCCCCTTGGACCATGAGTGGGTGGAAAGACCTGAAGGAGGCAAAGCATTTCAGATCACAAGATCTCCAATTGCAAAGTGTGTGTCTGCGTGCATGAGTTTTTCTGTGGGGAAATCTCGGTGTCTGAGCCTATGCAAGTGTCAGTCTGTTGCGTAGTATTAAATGCCAGTAATTTCCTCCCTCTCTGTCTTTGGTCGTGTGTGTGTGTGTCTGCTGTCGCTCTCCATTGTGCAGCTGCGATCCATGAGATTCAGACTGAGCTGTCACTCCACTAATCTCCCCCAGTAGAAATACAGCTTGGAAAATGTCATCTGAACATTCTGAATTGTGTTTACACTTGCTGCAGGTTCCATCGCTTCTAATTTGACAAGTCATTATCACCCATGCTCCTCTCCCTCTTCCCTCTTGCGGCCTGAGACACAAAAATAAAGAGGAGGATGAAGAATGAAGGAGACAAAACAAGGGCATTAAATTCCACTCACAGGCACACTGTTGTGCTCTCAATAATCAGGTAATCCAAACATCTATTCTAGAATAAGGAGGATTATTGTTATTTTCACTAATTTACATAGGCTATTCGGCTTCAGATGTCCCTGTAAACTTCACATCTTTCACAAAGTCACTGCCTAAGGCCTGCTCAAGTTTATATAATACAAAAACTAGACACAAAGCACTCAGGGTGAGGCTGTTGGCTGTCTGGTAAAAAGCAGCAGCTGGTGGCTACATGTGTATTGGGAGAAGCATATGGCTCTCAACACCCTCAGGCCCACAGTAAAGTTAGCAGTGACAAGGACCGCAGTACAGTGGGAATTCAGTATTGAACGGAAAACGCTGGACCACCTCACACAACAGGTCCTCCAAATTTAACGACAAAATATGTTGTTGGTCTCTGCCCTTTAGAACAACACATGTAAGCTTTTTCTCATCTGACACCACATGGTGCTACTATCGACAGGACAACAGGACAGGTCAGGATCGACCTCCTCCCTCTGTGGATTTCCTAATTCGCTCCCAGAGGACAAGAATTATAATTACCACACGTGCTAGAGGGCTTTGCCACTGGAACGTACACAAATGTCATTTTGGGGCATTTACGGAAACGACTGATGCATTAATTTTTCTTGGGAGGACAGTCTCCCCTCACACTATGTGTGATTGCATACATAGTCTGTGACTTTAGGTTTCCAAAAACTCTTTCTAACTACATACAGAGACGCCGAGAGGAAATGGGGTCACAGAGGAAGTGCTGGCTACCACCACTAATGGCTGGGGCAAGAGTTCTGGTTAACTGTGTAGATCACTGCAGATCAGCCCTTTAACTGAGATTTGTACTCCATTGTGCCTCTATCCCTGGAGCTATCCATGGTGCTGAACAGTCATGGTTATAACAAACAAGTTATATTGATGCTGACCACAGTATACAATATTTATGGTTACATACATTTGTTTCATAATACATTGTGATGATTTATTTATCTGATACATTAAGCATCTCAGTGATACTGTATGTATGTTGTCTATATAGAAACCTTGTTTTGCTTCAGAGTTAAATACTTATATTTACATGTCTTTCTTTTGTTTCTGCCATATTTTGTGTAGAGAAGAAAATGTTGTATTTTGAGTCATTTTATGTTGATGTGGTGGTGTGGTGACTTAGTGGGTAATTAGAGGCAAAGTGAAAGAATCCACTTCTAATGTTTATTTAATTTGCTTCCTGTTGGCTTTTGTGTTCTTCTTTATTCTGACCTCTCAAGCAAATGTAACCCAGCATAATAGAGGAAATCTGTATCTTAAAAACAAACCTAAATAAATAAATAAAATCATGGCCCCGGCTGTATAACAAATGTGATGCTCAATCAAGGTGATGAATTGACAATGAGAGAGATTGTGGGGGAGGGATGGAAGCAATGACCCATCCATCTATCTAGTCAGTGAAGTGACATCTCCAGTGGGAGCGACATTCGAGGCCAGAGACATTAATGACACTACTGCCCTCGGCTTAGACCCAGGCACCATGCCCCTGATCATAAAAACAAAAAACAAAGCACACACACAAACACACACACAGAGCTGAAGGGATTTCTACTCTACTCAAACTTTTCATTTTTTTTTTAACCAGCATGCCCTCTAAAGAAAGTAAATTGCCATGAAACACTGATACAATGTGAGAGCGAGGTCTGTCCATCAGTCCACACTCACCGTCTGATGCTGGTAATTGACTGATAACACAAAGTTGTCCAAGTCAATAAAAACCTGTTATTCATATTATTGCTGCCAGCCCCTAAATGATTTTTCTAATTTCACCTCATCCTCTCTGTCCTTTCATCCCCCTTTTTCCATCCATTTTTTTTCTCTCCCCATCAGCTTTACTTCTCAGTTTTTGCCACTCCTCTCTTTTCTTATTGTTGTTTAAAGGTACTAACGGTGTGTTAACAAGGTCAGAGATCCACAGAGAGTGACCATTTATGTAACAAGATAAAACACAGACAACAACACGGTTTAGCAACACACACGTTCACAAACCTGTGCAATATAGCACACACAGTACGATGTTGCTTTGATCAGATTTAATTACTTACATCCCACCCCCAAAACCCCTTTTTCTGCTTCATCACCCCCCACTCTCTTATTACAAGAACCATAGGGGGGACGATGGAGCTACAGGATGATGCCCCCACCGAGTTTCACTCCCTTGGTTTCTTGCTGTGACACATCCGGCTTATATTCATAACTGATCCTGATTTGATCCTCTGTTCATCCCCTTGTGCTCGACCCTCATTTAATGTCACCTTTCTCTCATACCAACATCCCCGACCCTCATTCAACCCCCCACCTTCATTCAAACAAACTTATTTGCATACGTAAGCGGCGTTGTCTGTGTTAGTGTAAGAGCAGATACAACAAGAACACCAAGGATGCCAGCAAAAAGTCCTGAGAGATAAAAAAGGTTGATTGGGAGTTGAGGTGCAGAAGAATGAAAAATGACTTAATGTTTAATATTTAATGTGTGCCTGTCATGTATGTTGTATTATGTACTGTGAGCATATATGTGCTATCTACAGTGTATGCACTACACGACTTGTGTAGAGGGAGATGATAAATGAGCAAGTGCTGAAGATGAAAGAACATTTTCAATTAAGATGAGTATGAGGCCTGGTTCATTAATAATGCAAAAATCATTACCCCCATTACGATAGCGCCCCAGTTTGAAGACACTGTATATGTGCATGTGTGTTTGCTTGCCAGCTTTTGGATGCAAGTGTGTGTCTAGTGTGTAAGTAAAATGGATTCCTTGATTTAATGCCAATAATTCAACCCCCTTAATGGTCAAAGGAAAAAAGCTTTACAGCTTCTCAGAAACCTGTACAGCTTGTGTGAGCATGTGCATATTGAAAGTGCATGCTTTGGTGTACCTGCGTGCATCCACAGGGGCAGGAGAGTGCAAATGAAAGAGAAAAGTGAAACAAAAGAAATGAAAAAGACATAGAACAGTCAGCTAGGAAGACTTGTCCGATGCTTTCTTCTAAAATATTTATGTGGCTGCCGGAGATTTCTGTCCCTGATTCTGAGTCCAATTAAAGCTCATCTCTAAATGAATGTGCTTGTGCAGATGCCAGGAGAAGAGGAAGCAGCAGCCGTCTACGAAAGCAGCAAACACAACACTGCAGCTCTGCTACTCAATCTTACTGTCTATATTTCATAACACCATACTGTACATGCAGCAATAACATACAATGAGAATCCATGATTGCAACACACTAACCACACAGCATCATGTGCTCATTTCCTATGGTTGTGCTGACATTATAAATTACTGCCTGCATTTAATGCAACAGCAAATTCCCGACATTAACTAGCCAGGAATGAAAGCAATCCCCTTTACTTCTGAAACTGCTGAATTATTCAGCAGCTCGCCAATAAGGAGCGGTGCTACAGAGGAGGGGGCCTTTGGGTGGGCAGTTTTAAGACAAATGGTACAGATGATAACATGCAGTGCTCTCCAGTGGCACCCACATTAGTCTCATGAAGTTACCCCATAAACATCCAGGAAACAATGGGAGAAGAGTGATTTATGGAGACTTAAGGGAAGAACACAGCAACAGAAATTAACAGAAATTTAACTGACTACCATTACATGGATTCCACCTCGCTCTGTCTCTGAGCTTCCTGCTCTCCCTCGGCCTGGAGAGCAGGGAGGGCAGTGCCTGTGCGGCAGATTTAAATAGGAATTAGCAGCATTTCATTGTGATAGTGATTGAGTATGGGTCCCTGGGGTGGGTCTGCTCATTGTAACCGGGCCTTGTAAATCTACAGTAATCCTCCCAGTGCAGGCCAGAAACACACACATACACATGCATACAGATATTGTACATACATGCATGCTTATTTCTTTCAGACAGAAAAATGAATACATGAAAATTTGCAAAGAAAAAAAGCATCTTGATTCAACCCACATTCCTGGCATAAATGGAAGACTCTTGATTTTCATTGATCTTGTCAATCTCAAATCACATTCAGAGCCCTGTACCCAAGTTTATTTCTTGTGGTCTGTGTTAACATGATTAGAATGAATGTTATCCAAAGTTTGGTTCTGTATAATAACTACTATCCATACTGCTCATTCCTTAACATTTGGCCTCCACCCACTCATCCACCCATACAAACACACAGACACATGCTTGGTGAGACACAGTGAGAGTGCACAACTCGTTTGCAGCTTCCTGACTCTATCTCTTGCAAGCTTCCCACGACCAGGGTTCACCCTTCTCTGCACTTTACATATTTCTAAATCACACACCAGTTTGTGAACTTCAATGTGCCCTGCACAAAAGATCACTGCAAATGCCTAATCAGCAAGTTGGCAAGTATTTCAGACTTAACTGGAGAGGTGAGAAGAGGCACCAGTATGGTCCTTGTTCAATAAACAACATATAGGACATCATCTTCAGAGGAGTAAAAAGCACAATCCATTAATCCTTGCTCCTTTAGGGGTCTGGACACACACTGAGTAGTCCAAGCTGACATATTAAATTTCTCATGTGGTTTCTAAGCTTAAGTAGCCCAACATAAATCGCCCCTGCAGCTTGTGTTAACAATAGAAAGGTCAAGCTGTAGTCAATTGATGGCTATATTGAATTTGGGAATTTAAATATTTCAGTTGTGAAAATCTCCCCTCAGAGCATTTCATTCACTAACGTTTAGGACAAATAATACAGGGAAATAGACAAAGTGGACACATACACGAGATGGCCATTACATTAAAAATAAATGTATACAATATAATCAGTGGTGGGAGACTTATACAGGTCCTTTACTTAAATAGAAAAAGGTCAAATATACTTATTTACAACTTAAAATTTGACTTAAACTTACAATAACTGATTTTTGTTTGGCCTCTTGAGGGCAGCGAAAACAAGTTATGAACACATTTACATTACATTTACTCATCCAGCAGTTACAGACCAACATGATCATCTATTTGTGTTTATGACCACCTGATAAATGTACTGTAAGTAAAATTTTCACTCTTTTAGCTCTGTTTTAGGTCTCTACCAACTCCTGATGGGAAATATCTTGCTCTTTAGCTGCTAAATGCTCCATTATGTTCACCAGCTAGTCTCTAATTTATTTGTCTGCTGTTTAGTGCTGAGCAGTTAGTGTACTGTCAGCTTTTGAAGCTTTTTCTCTGAAAGCAGCTGCCTGTTGCAGCTGAAAATGACACTATAAACAGTAGTGTGGCTGGAAAGGGAGGCTGTAGATTATAGCCACTTTAAGTAAGTGCAAAACTGTAATAACAGTTTAATAACTCTAAACACCTTAAATATAGTATAAAGCCTTTACTTCTGCAACGACAGAACGACTGAGTGCATTTTTGTGTTTCTCCCCCATCTCTGTCTTTTTTTATTTACTGTATTTGTGGATTTTATTTTTACTCATTTGGAACCAATGGCCATGTATGTTGGATTTTTTTGTTGATCACTGGCAGCAATTTCATGTTGCAAATAAAGCGTTTACTGCAGCAGTTTTGTCATATGCTTTTTTTTCAACTGAACTTTCTTTAAAGTAATGGTGACTCATTCATTTTTAGATAGTATGTTGCCAAAAATGCAGTAGAACAGCAGAACACCTTTCAGAGTGTTATGTCATCGTATGTCTGTTGTATGCATACTGTATACGGTGTATTGCATGTGTATGCATGTATAGTTTCTACTTTTAATTCTAGTATTATTTTAGTTTTATATACCACTTTTTCACTATTTATTATTCAATTTCTTTGTTTATCTGTACTTATTTATGTCTTTGTGCTGCTACAGCAACTGAATTTCTCCTCTGAGGATCAATAAAGGCTTATGTATATAACCTTTATTACTGCATTACTGATACCATAACATAAACAGCATTTTAATGTTGCAGCTTGTAGAAGTGAAGGTTATTTAAACCACTGTATACAATCTTGGGTAGTTTAATCTATTATAATGCATTTGAAAAACATATCATAGGTTTCCTATGTTAAATCTGAACATGAACTTTTCAGATATATGTAGTGGAGTGAAAAGTACAATAAATCCCTTAGTGGAGTATAAAACAGCATAAAATGGAGATACTCAAATAAAGAACAAGTTGCTAAAAATTTTACTTATAGTAACTGATTAAATAAGTTAGTTATATTTCACCACTGAATATATTGCACCGTGTAATACGATCAAATACACGAGCACAGCAATAAATACAACAGTAATTTGGTGTCTTTCAGATTTGTATATGGATGTAGTTTGTCAACCCAACTTTACACCTATCCTTTGTTAGAATAGACCACAACAATCAATTTCACTAAGTGAAATCAATTTCATATATATAGAAAAATGTATTGCAATATGTAGTGCTGTGTAATTTAACCATAGTTGTTTAAAGTGCAATATAATGTATTTAATTCAAATATATAAAAAGTAATAAAAGCAGTAGTCATTTATTAACATGCCCTGCCCTCACATCCACACTCATCCGTGCCCACAGACACAAACACAGCCAGCACACAAGCCCACACTGAGAAATTGTATCTGCTGATCTCTCAGGCATGCATTTTATATAGTACTATTTTCATATTTAAGCACACAGTGGGTAAAGGCTCCTTGCACAGTAGCTGTAGTGAAAATAAATATTTTATATGAGAATCTAATTGCATTTTGTGGCCCTGAGCGCCCTACCAGACAATCTGCAATACTGCTCCTAATGGCAATGCTCCTAAGTGTATGCTGGAAGGGTGACACACACACACACACACACACACACATACACCCACCCACACACACACACACACACACACACACACACACATACATACACACAAATCTGGTTTATGGACTAAGCATCTATGAAGCTCTCGCACATCTGCGTTCTGTGTCAGTACACCAGTGGTCTCACACGTACGTCTATAGGTCATGTGTGTGTTTTGTATGTATATTGGACTTTTTACATTCATTTATACAAAGGTCACAGAGGACTAAATGCACCTTCCTACTTCAGCTTATTGACCGGAATGGTCTTGTATATCCCACATGAGAGGATTTTTAGATTAAGCATATGCATATACAAACACATACACATCCATGCTATAATAAACTTACATAAGATCCTAACATGATAAAAAATGGGATTCGTGCATTAATACATCAGTAAGGGATCTATGTATCAACCATTCAGCTCGAAGAACTAGCAAAAACAAACAGACAAACAGAGATAAATAAATCCTGTTTGGGCTACAGGTCACAGAGATTAAGTATTGTTCTCCAATGATGGTCTTATTGACAATCGACATAGCCAGACTTGTACAATCTGAGAGAAAGGCCAAATCAATATCCTCTACAGGATTCAGCACCTACCACTCAGATTAGGTTTTGACCAACTCAAAGCTCCATCAACCCCGGGGACCAGACAAATCCCAAGCTCTCGATTTTAATAAGGGAATCAAAATAATCATCAGGGTACAGGCTGGCCTTGGATTTGTTTTAGTGTCTTTCAATATGGGCTTATGGATGATGTACAGGGCGGATGCAGGACCAGCATCACCCTCCATACACAGAGAAGCAGCAAACAAACAGATGGTCACACATCCAACATAATTTTCTAAAGGTTGAGCTGTTAAAGCAAAAGAGCTCAAAACACTAAAATATGCAGACCATGAGTGAGTCAATAACTACTCCAGCCTGCTGCATCCCTGCCTGTGTCCAAGCCTGGTCCACCGGCCCTTTAGGATTACCCAGTGTGTGTATTGGAGATGCACAGTCACAGGATGGGCTCAGTGCAGCGCAGAACTCCGATATGGTTTTCTGCTGGCACACAGCCAGCATTTACATATGAATAAATATGAGGAAGAATCAAATAAATAAAAGGAAAGCAGCGAAAAATAATCCTGTTAAAGATCAAACAGCAGGATCCCTTTCCCCTCCTCCTGCCATTCTCTCCTGCCTCAATTTTTCTCCAATTTATACCTCCCTAGCTCGTCTATGCCTCCACCTTTCTCTCTTTTTTCTCACTTGTCTTCTAGGCAACTAAACCTTCACTTTCAATATTCATTTCTGGTTTTCCCCATCCTCTTTCTCCCTATCTTTACTCCCTCATCCCCCATCTTCCATCTTCTTTTTTCAATTTCATGACCAGCCATATCTTTAATCTTGCACTTTCCCCCTTTTCCCCTGTCCAACGCTCCCTCCTCTTTCCTCTCCACTGCAGAACTAAATGGAGATTAATGAAGGGAAGACGATGTGTCTGTCATCCAGACAGTCTGATGCAGCCACCACAGCCAGTGAAGTACTGGATCTATTCAAAACACACCAGGGAAAGCTATGCACTAATACTGCTCCAGCTGAGAGGAACTACAGATTAGCCCTCCACTTCTATTTAGATGATTTGTAAATACCAAGCATGCATTCCTTTCTACAGTGATATAGTGTTTGGTATATGGGTTTTTCTATCCCCTCTCTCACTCACATCCTATCATTGTAGGATATTCAGAGCACACCCCAGTGGCTCATTTCCTCCCTAAATTTAAATCCTGACAACTGACGGCCGCTCGCTGCTCACGCCAGTCAAACAGCTCTGATAAGCCCCGCAGGAAATTGACTCGTATTTCAGAGCTTCATCTCCCACATCACATTCTTCCACCACCCATCATGTCCTTGGTTAGAGGTCAAGCAGCTTTCACTAATCTCATATGCAAATTTGTGCATGGTACAGTGTGAATGTGAGGTTGATGAACCATGTCCATAATTCATGAGCCATTACCAGTGACAAGTTACACTTATGTTTGAACACAACCTTATACTGATATTGACTTTCTTCGTACGGTAAGTGCCGGGTGAAAACATAAAAGTCCTAAAAGTAAGATGTCATTTGTGTGTACGGTGCATTTGTGTGTGTATTAAGACATGGATGAACGAGGCTGCTGCATGAAATACTTAACATGGATGGCAATGAAATGCTCTTCATAGTCATCTTCTTAACATATCCTAACATTTCTCCCTTTATATATCCATGATGTTACCACGCTGTCTTATTGAGAGTATACCACACGTGTGTGTACGTTTGCGTGTGTGTGATTGAGAGGATTGGGGAGTGCGCTCATCACAACACACTAACCAAACGGCTTGAATTAAAAACCAACATTCTGACGAAGATGATGCATTTACTCACAAGGTTATTACAAACATCAATTAAAATCCACAAACATGTCTGTGTAGGCCACGTTTAACACCACAATCAGCTGCTTATACCCACACATTCATTCGCTTATCAAGGCTCACATAGCCCGTGTGGATTAGCAGCTGTTTATGTGTGCTATATATTCATCTATCTATTGTGTTCCTTCTCTCAGCCTGGCTGGATGGTGCTTTCATGGCGCAGACACCTCCTCTGGAGTTTTTCTGTAGCAGTTTGCACAGCAGCCAGGGAAACGCAGCAGGGGGACCGGGCTCATGCGACTCTACTACTGGTGAGAAAGAGGCAGAAAACTGACAGGCTGGCATACACAACTGAGACTGCATTTAAGTCGACAGGAAGACTCCTGTGAGCCTTCTGCAGATATGCTTGGAGGAACTAGAGCTGAATTACATGAAAGCATCTGCCCATTTAAAATGGATTCCAATTTCTGCATCTGTTTCCAAATTCACAGCAAAACTAGAGCTTTAGCTGGTGGACTGAAATGACATGAAATCAAAGACAAAGTTACACTTAACACTGCAATCGAGCTGAGATAGATAAGATAATATAATGAGCTACAGGAGTCAATGCTTCGAGGCAGGAGAAATTTTCCTTCTAACCTTCCATCTGTAATTAAAAAACTATTTGCACAATAGTGTGCCTGTAATCAGCTGGTCTTTAATCCTAAAGTGAGAAATTCTACACACACAATAATACCCATGCATGTTCTCATAACCCTCCCCTTGCTCTTTTTTCTTCAAGATTTCACAGCAAGAATTGACATCATTAATTGTCATGGAGTGATCGCTTCATGCTACATCCCCCACCTCCTGTTCTTTTTTTCTCTACATGCCTTCACTCCTTATCCTAATCAGCCCAAGGGTAATGCCTGTGTCAGGTTTGTTCATCGGTGACTCTCACATGGAAACTGCTGGGACTCTGAATCCAACTCTTATACTGTACAACCACATAAACACACACACAGCAAGTATGAAAGTCTAAAAGTCATACAGCAAACCCATACAACTATTTAAGAGTCACAGTCTGGTAATGGTTGTTGGTTATTGTAAAGCTTTACTCTGGGCTTACAGTTTTTTACAATCATTAACATCCTGTTGTCCTGTAGTCTCACATTTTCAAAACTCTAAACACAATTAGCACATCCATCTGTTGTGGACCATACCATTAACACAATGCACATGGTTTTCACAGAATATGCAGTCAATTAACATGTTTCTAAAATGCTTACATTTTCTTCACAAACAAGCTTACCCAATTATGGATCTTTCTTGTCTTACTTACAAATGCTTGCACACAGCAAGCCAGAATTAAAACCTAATGTTCAAAACCTTAAACACAGTATAAAGCCTCTACTTCTGCAACAACAGCAGCTCCAAAGGTATATTGAAACAGCTTTTATTTTTATACATTTGGAACCAAAGGCCATGTATGTTGGATTTTATAGATAGTTAGTGCATGCAGAGCTGCAGTGCTGTTACATTTTTTGCATTTTAAAATGAAGAGTTGGTATTTAATGAAAAAATTGGGGTTTCGAGCAGAAAATTAACTAGTTTGCTAATTGTGTGATGTAGGTGTGTTGCTGTGTTAAGAGTTTAGAAAAAGGTTTTGCGTAACAGGAATATCCAGGAACAGCTTATCCAACACCAAACCTTGCATAAGTTATTTTTACAATGCTCCTGATTACTGTTGATAAGATGATGGGTTCAACTCAATATAAGTGACGAAAGGTGGGAATGGTGAACTAATGACCAGAACATTACTCTCACAAATAGTCTTATAAACAGTAAAGGAACATTTATGTATGTGATAACATAGGTCTTAGTGGTTCTACGTCTTTACTCAACAACATCATTGATGATATCTCGGTTGGGTCATCAGACATATGTACTATAGATTTACAGAAGTCTAGTAAGTCAAGTAAGTAACATGAGTGAACAGATGATCAGACAGGTTTTAAATGTCTAAATGTATCTTAAACAACATACAGGTGCATTTCCTAATAAAACTGGTCAGATAAGGTGCTTCGACTGCTGATTACTTCAAAACCAGCCTGATAATTTAACTCATGTTGCTTGTCATACTGGACTCCCCTACAGTGTTACCATAACTGATAAGAAGTTCAAAAATAAAGTTGAAAAATAACAGGAGGCAGGTTCATTGACAGACCAGTGAAATTATCACCTCCTCTGCAACACTATTATCACCACCGTCCTTTCTCTAAATGAGGGATTAACCAAGACAAGTCCTGCTGCTGTAGCTTTAGAGTACAGCTATAGTCTTGTATGTGAAAATACAGTATTGCCAGCCTTCTATTCAGACAGAAGATGGTAAGTAAGAATGCACAGAGGAAGACAGAAATATTATATGTTGAGAGAATATGTCATTACTAAAGGAGTGTTGGGGCTCTGGGGTAAACTGAGTCTGAGTGCATTTCCAAACTAAATCTGAGAGAGACAGGGACAGCAAGTTAAACACAGTCAAGGGGATGTTTTGTGATTACCACATATGAAAATGTGTCCTGACATAAAATATGTGAAGCATATCTGCTATCTTCCCATTCATCTTTGCTATAATATTCACTTCAGTCGCTTTCTCTCTCAATCATAAAACACTATAATTTTATGTATCATAATGTTATATTTTTGTTCTATTTTGTTTTTCACTCAATATACACTTCCGTTTCAGTCATATGCTAATATTCTTATTCCAATTCCTTTTTGCCCTCCCTTTTACTTGCAGTGTTCACTTTCTCATCCAGCGTGTTAATATCGGCATTCCTCTTATTCCCCTCCCCCCATCTTCTTTTGATCTGTGAGCTGAATTATTCCATCTTACCCGGGCTTTTAATTCTCTTGATTGAGCCAATTACCTTCTGGCTGGATCAATGTGGGAAAGGTAATGATTTAAATGGCTGCCGCATAAAGCCACATAACCACTCTTCAACTGGTGCAAAAGGGAAAGGGAGGGAGAGGGGGAAGAGAAGAAGGAGAAGGAGGAGGAGGAAAGAGCAAAGGAGGGTGCTTTAGCAGAGGGAGGGAAATGAATATCCTCTCTTTAACACAACCGTGCATGATTCAGCATGTACGTTTAAGTGCTTCATTTTGTGTCCCTGCCTCTACCTGCTGTATGCTACAATGTAAAACCATGCAGGGCAGGCAGACTGTGCAAACCCAGTTTCCTTAGGGATTATCTAAAATGTATGGGCTCTGTGGAAACTGGGTCAGTCTGATCCTAAATGGTGCCATCGTAGCAGAAAACCACTGAGCCAATATCCTTCAGTATCCCATAGTCTTTCACTTGCTTGTCATCGTACCTCTCGCATGCACCTCTAGTTCATGCACTATAACCCCGAGCACACACACTTGCATACTGTACATGTGCACACACAAACAGACACCACTCTTTTCCCCATCATTGCGACCTGTCATCTCCTGTTGAGTGAGCTGTCCCATCCTATTTGGCCTTCCTCCTTCATCCTCCTATCTATTATTGATGTAATGAAGCATTGTATCTAAATGCAGCTCTGCCTGTGACAAGCACTTCAGCCCAGAGGGAACCAGGGAAGCAGGCCAACGGCTGCGAGCTCCTACTGGGTTCGCTCTGGGGGCGAGTCAGTGAGGAGATGGATGAATGACTGGGCAGGTGGTTATCTTGGGCTAGAACTTGGCCTGACACAGATATCTGTGGCAAAGAACTTTCTCCTCACTTGTATCACTTCAACCCATTTTTAAACATGGAATATGTAATATGGCTGGCTTCATCAAACTGTTAAAGTAATGGCATTTTATAATTTCACATGCACGTTGGATATTAATAACTTTTACCATGCAGTTGGCATGAAAGTTGAAAATATAAGGAAGAAGGAAGCTGGTCTGATTATTCCTGTGTCTTGTTTATAACCTCTTTTTTCCACGCTCTGAGATAAAAATAAAATAAAAAAAATCATTCTTATAGACTGATCTGACATTAGAGGAATATTTTCAACAACTAAAATTGGGTCATTCACAGTGTTTCATCCATTAAAATGAATTTATTTTTTTTGACAAAATATAAATGTGGGATACATTTATAGAGTGCTGGTACAGTAAGGAGAATGAGACATGTTTAATTTCTCTTTGTGCATGTTTTACTCTTGCACTTCCATCGCCTTTATGTTAGAGGAAAACTCCACTGATTTTACACATCAAAGTGTGTTTACAGTTCTTGGGGAGTACTACTCCCAACTACGACTTGTATAAAGCCTTTTGTGGCTCTGGAGGGAGCTGTGCTAAGTCTGATAAATTGACTCAAGTGGTGTCACTTGAGTACGCATCAATTGGGTCTGAGGACTACAAGTTTGAAAATGAAAATCTGGGAAACTAGAAAGTAGTGAGGTTACCAGACCTCTGTGGCCTGCTCTTCATCTCTGCTTGAGACAAGTGGCTCAAGGCTACGAAAGCTGCTACAAGCATAACACATCCAATTATGCAAATGAACGGTTGGCAGCCAAGTTGTATTGTGGGTAATGTGGTTTGTGAAGGAAGAAGAATGTGTACAATTAAAAAGACGATATCCCTGTTTCTGCTTCATACATTTAAATCCTTTTATTTTAAACTGTCCATCTTGAGTCCAACAATGCTATAGGAGTCCTATGCTAAACTGGTAAAATACTCTTCTAACCTCATGGCATTCAATTCAGACTTGTTAAAAGTGTTATGTAAATGTTATTAAGTATGATCTAGTAAGATTGCTGTTGTGACTTTCACATAAAAGTGACTTGAGTGCTTATTCAGACATGAAATCGAGATGTTAAATTGCCATCGAATTTACGTAAAAAAGATATGTCCGTAAGATACAAAGAGAGAGATCTCTTCCGTCACTCCAGCTAAACACAGTGTGAGCAGTTGTTCACAGGTTGAGTACAGTAACAGAGTTGCAAGTGCTTGAGAGGATTAGCAGTACAGGGACAGAGGACTAATTTCTGGCCCCAAGATTCAGCGGGGCTAAAATAACCAATGAGCTGCCAAAGGCCGATCCTTATTTAATTAGCATTGTTTTTAATTACTCACAGCAAATGCCAAGTGATTGACAGCAGTAATTAGTTTAGTGTGCCATGCCTTTCTTCTTTTCTATAGTGTGTCTTTCTCACTGGTAACCCATGAAGGCCTGAGTTAATCATTGGTTAAATGCTTTAGAGCAGCCACTTAGTCAGTTCAACAAGGTGACAGTAAGTACAGAAAAAGATTCAGTGACTAAGAATCCAAAATACTTTACAATCAAATGGAGATGAAAAGACTTCTAAAAAAAGAGGCTTGAAGGGACACATTTCACATCTCAGTTACTATTATCTTCTTCCATTATCATCCAAAAGACACAAAATTAAACGGCACTATTGTATACTCAGAATGTGTTTGGTGACGAAAGCTGGGAGCTAAAATTGCATAAATGGCCCCTCATCTCTTCTTTCTACTCGAGTTATGTTAGGAACTCCAACTGGAATTCTGTCCCTGTTTTCGGATGGCACACCAGCGTAAGTGCAGCACTCTCGTGGGCCATTTGAAGTCAAAAGTTATCCGATCCACTTAACTGTGGACAAGGAGGCCAACAGCAGATTTGGTTACCACAGCAACTAGAGACCGGTTCTGTCTGGGAGGTCAGTGGTGATCGGGTCCCTTCAAGAGAGATGATGTTGAAGAGGCAGTGGAGGCTAAGGATAGTAAAATTGCCTCTCCAAACCCTTCACACTCTGTCTCTGTTGTATACATTACTCTCTTTTTACTGTCCAGGTATATGATAGACCATTAGTCCAAATCAAAATCTCAGTCTCCCTCTCATATTTCAAATCTCTGTTTCTGTTATACCTTTATAACATCCAAATCATATTGATGTGATTTATGACTTGAAAATGTAAACCGCACATTATATACCGTACATCTCATTCTTACTTCCTTTTTCTCTCCTGTGATCATAAAAATAATAATAATTGCTAAGGCACATTTTTTCAAAAAAAAGTTTTTTCAAAACTGGTCAATATATAATAATTGACAAAGTGTTACTGTTGGCAGACAAATTTCATTGATGGAAACACGAGTTGATTTTGAGATGTGTATGAAGTGTTTAGGTTATAATAGTGCATTTTGGATGTGAGATTAACTGTTGCCGAACTGCATGTTGCTGAAAAGAACTGTGAGAGTTTTGAAAAAGTGAACTCCTATAAAGACACTATAATATGCATTGATAACTTGAGTGTTGAGTCATTCCTGGACCAAGACCAAGATGTGTGTTGAAGAGCTTTTAGTATTTATGCTCCCTATATGGAACAGTTTGCGAAAACACTTTTTTAAGATGGTCATTTGCATAATTACATAAATCAGACCAAGTTAAAATAAGTTTTTATTTCCTTGGAAAGCAAATTGCTCTACACTGAATTATAAATAGTCCCCATGGTGCTATCATACATCACTGGATTATTTGGTTATTAACAGCATTTTAAATCTTTTATTAGTTTGTTTGTTGTTTTAAACATCATATTGATATAAAGATTTTATTTGTGTTTCATATATATTGTCTTGTCTTTCTGTGTTTTACAAAATATTACGCTTTGCAATGGTTTGCATAAAGTAATCTATGTTTCTGTTTTATGTATTCACCTGTAATTGCTTTCATTTGTCTTCTCATGAAGCAGTTTGGCCTGTATTTCTTGTATGAAAGATGCTATATAAACAAAGGCGTGATAGAGAGCATTTTCTGCATTACCAACTTGCTTTTAAGAATCCACTTGCTTAGCTAAGATGAATGGATAAAACAAATAACAAATAATGAAACCAGTCCCGTTGCAGGGATCATGAACAGGCACATCTGCGCCACGCATGGGTTAGACCCCACCAGGACCAGACATGAGATCCTGCGGAAGTTTACATCGAGACAGATAAACAAGTAATGCAAACAAACTGGCAATAGATACAGATCAGAAAATTACAGTGGTGATAGAAGTAGTTTTTCCAACTGAAAGGCCCCCATAACAAAAAAAAAAATATTCTGGAAAAATATTATAGCAGAAGGAGGACCTCAAGGCAAACGGGGTTCAACTGGTGGTAAAAGCCTTTGGGGGTGTAAATGTTGCTCCAGATCTCAGGAACAACTTCAAAACCTCTGTCCACATTAACTTCCCTATTTTTAAATGCAGCATAGAGCAGGTATAACAGTGGTAGCAGCCAGGAGGCTACAGTAAGTGAGTAAATTTCGAATGCAAATGAAGAGTGACAGCCCTATATATAACTGCATTACATTGTGCAATCCTGTATGGTGTAATGTCAATGAAGCTGTACCTTGAGCACTGGAAACACATTATCACACCTTCCCCCTAAGACCCAACACCTCCTGAACAAATTGACCATAAAAAAACAAACTAACTCATCGATCAATCTCAACCCACGCTCCCAACTGTATCTATTAACAACCAGCAAGTTCTCCTTACACAACAACAATCACATATGTGATCAGAGAGCTTACTTCTACCAAGGCTGTTTTCACCAACAGTGGACACAAGGTGTAAACACAATGGTCGCTGGTCTTGAACCAAGATATAAGAGGCCCGCATGATGAGTACAACTTTTAATACTTTAAAAAACTTGTTTCTTGTATTCAAAAGAGTGGTGCCATTGTAATTTCAGCTCCTTTAATCTATTTTTTTTAATTAAAACTGAGAAATAGACCACTATAATTAAATAAAATGATGACCTCAAAATAGAAAAATCATACTGAATCAAATTACAGTGATTAGTTGATTAAATTATTTAAGTTGATCAACAGAAAATGAAAGAGCAACTATCATAAGTGATTTAAGCAGAAATGTCAACATTTGATATTCCCAGCTTCTTAAATGTGAGAATTTGTTACTTTTTCTCGTGTTAACATTATAGTAAATGGAATATCTTTTGACATTTAAAGACATTTAATTTGGCAATACAAAGTCTTGACTGGCACTGTTCACAGTTTTTTGATGTTTTATACACCAAAAGATTAGTTAAATAATAATGAGTTAAAACCCTAATCTGAATGTGTGTATTGTTGCACATCTATTGATATTTACACATGTATGTCCTTAATATAGAGTTGACAGTGTGACCAGTAAATGCATAGTTAAATCTCCTTTCCTTTTTGTGGCTGTCTTTGGTAAAACATGAAAGATGAATTTCTGGCCAAGAAGGTATTTAAAATAGAATCTGCAGGAGTATGTGAGTACATTACCCAACAATACCTTTTCTTCTTACATGTGCACAAATTCAATAGTTTTCCTTTCATTAATTCAGGATTTGTCTCTGTTATGCATAATCCTGTTTCGTCTCCTATACCAATCTCTTGTTTTTCTGTCCACTCTGCAAATTCAGGCCGCTCACTCTTTTAGCACCCCCTTCTCTAGTCAGCATCCAATAATCCTGCCGTACGCATTCCTTCCCACTTGCCTGCTTCCCAGTTTTGCATTTTACTTCCCAGCTTGCCCCTCGCTCCCTGTCAGCTCTTGCCACTCACCCCTCAGATGGCATAATCCCTGTCATATTGTCACATTACAGGAGTTCAGATGCTAATGGCGGCACTGGTAATCCAGCCGCCGGCAAACCTGGACCGGTGCCCGCACCCGCTCTTCCCAGCTCTGTAACAGCTGCGCTTTGCTCAGTCATGCCAATGACGCACCAGGGATCACAGACACAGAGCAGTCCGAGTGGTGGTGGGAAGACTGGATGCTAAAGTGGACATTACCTTTGGAGGGCAGGAGGCCTTGAGATATGGTTAGGAGAGCAGGAAAAGATCTGTGCTGGACAGGAGGGAGGTGGCAGGGAGAGAGGCTGTATATACCGCATGTACTGACAAAGCTGAAGATACTGGCTGGAGGTGGCAGGTCAGGGAAACAAACTTTAATGCTGGGGTGGGTAACTTTGGAGAAACCAGCAAGAGAACCTAGATTTTGAAGGTAAATCTCCTCTCCCCAATGTTCTCTCGCATACTGCCTATACATTCATACATATTTTATGTATACATGTCTATGCAAGAGAGCATTGGGGGCACAGCGCGTCATTATCATCGCTAACCGTATACACATATACACCGTGTATGTATATATATATATAACAAAAAAGGAAATTGCCTACCCTGCCTTAAGGTCACTATGCAAAAGCCTCTTAGGTTGAGACAAGATGGAAGTTGGGGCAGTACCCTAAATTAACATTTGGAAGTTAATAAGAAAAACAAACAGAGTGAATGAGAGACAGAAAGAACAAGAGGAAATCTGGATTCACTTGAAGGAAGCAGAAACAACCAGTGGCTTATTGAGTTGTGGATGTGAATGAGCCTTGGCAGGCAATTATGGTCATTACTGTCTCTCTACAATCTTTCTGAAATAGAATTTTCCCTTTTATAAGAGAAGCAGGGAATGTACTTCAGCTCCAGAGTGTTTGGTGTTTGTTGTAAAGTTGTTCCAACAGCTCTGCATCCATTAGAAGAGGAAAATCGGTTTGCCTATAATCTAAGTATAACACCACTTATCAAAAATTTAGAGTGAATTAAAACCTCCTCCTTTTCAATAAAACATCTGCCCGAAAGCACCACCACATTAGCGAAAAAGCAGGCATTCAGCTACTTCAAAATAATTCAGCTAATTTGGCTGAAACCTCTGGGTTCAATTATTGATGAATGAAACTGAAAGAGCACGGGATGGAGAGGGACACAGAAGTGGACTGAATACATGATCAGGGACATGAGGGCTCTTTTGGGAGGGGTCATGTGCACCTGTAGAGAGGATTTGTCCTTCACCTTTTCACCTACAACATTACGCTCCACTTTCCCTGTATTCTCTCTCTCTCTCTCTCTCTCTCTCTCTCTCCCACTCACACACACACACACAATAATGCTGAGCTTTAGATGGGGTTGATGAAAGCGTCAAACTGTGTTTGTGTGTGTGTGTGTGTGGGGGAGGGTGTGTGCTTCAGCTGTATGATGGATGGCAACATCAGGCAAATGTCCTGTTAATAGATGAGTATAGTACATCAAGATCAACTCAGAATCACAGTGAGCTACGATACGGGCTCAATAGTTAATTTGATTGGTGTGTTTTGGGGCAAAATCAAACCTAAAACAGGGATGGGCAAATCCAATTCCAAGATTGAAACAGAATGATCAGATATCATTAGTTACAAAATCAGGAAACAGAGGTTTGCAATCTCAGATTTTAAAACTGGCCTGGGAGAAGAGACACAGACCACAGCCCTCGCATAAACACACAAACTCTCATCTCAGTCTTCCACTGTGTAAAGAGGGAGACCTTTGACCCCCATTCTCAAACAGAGCAAAGTTTGAAGAGTGCATGGAGAGCCTGTGTACTCAGCTCTAGTGCACACAGTGGTTCGCCTCCTGTCTGTGTGTTCATGCTGTTTACTTTTCATTAGAATAGGTGATGTGTCTATTACAGTGAAAGCCCTTGAGTTATAGTAGGACTTGCTTTTCATCATAATTTACTCCTCACTCCCCAGATTTAAAATCTAACAACATGACTCAAAAACATACAATGTCAGTCCTGATTCAGACAAACAGACAGGTGATGTACCCGTAGAGGTGGTAAATTTTATCTTTTTATTCCTGACAAAGGTAGGATTATGTTAAGGGTAAAATAAACGTACATTTTTCACTCAGCGCCTCTGTAAGACTGTATAAAATATCCGTAATTTGAAAGAAGAATATAAAATGAGAGTTGTATAACAACCAGTAACATAATATGCTCCTCTACATTCACCATTACAATAACAGTTCTTCATACATCACTATTACAAGGAGAGGAGCAGTATGCAGCAACTGGCTAAAATTAACATTCTTTGAGGAAATAAGTTGTTTCTGATGGGGTCATTGAGTGGCTCTCCTTTCACTGCTCCTCAAAGTTCACTCCGGTCTGTTTGAGAAGGACCTTGGCTCACTGGTTCATACTACCCACAACACTAACAAGTGTGTGTGAGAGAGAGACTCAAAAGATTTTTAAACAGAAAATTCCTTAGAAAATTTAAATGAAAAGAAACTGAGGGAAGAAAAAAGGGAAACTTGAGTCCTTTCCTGTTATTGTTCGGTCTTTTTTCCTGTTTTGAAGAGAGGGTCCAGAGGTCAGAGTGGTTGGGAATGTACGCTCAGAGGGTTGAAAGGGACAAATGCTGTCCGTGATTGGCTGAGATTCCCAGAAGAAAATTGGTGAGGCTTGAGGAAACCTCTGAGGCTAATCCATCATTAACATTCTAAAGAAAGTCCTGGGACTCGGACAGAAAGACACACACATACACACATACACACACCAACATTAGCTTGATTGCAACATCTCTGAATATTTTGCACAAAACCAAGCAGACACGAATGTGGAGAAATATTATTCTGCACCAGTGCTCGCAAAAAGAGACATTTGAAGCTCCCCGTTTAACCCTAGGTGAACCCACAGAAGCCAAAAACGCAAAGAAGCGCTGCAACATTAATCAATCAACAGAAAACTGTGTTGTGAAATGACAAAGAAATTACTTTGATACCTTGAAAATAGTCTGTAATACTGTGAATACAGTAAATCCACATGACATGAAATAGTAAATAGTCTTAATAGAAAATATAACAAGAAAAAAAAAATCATGTATGGAGTAAGAGAAAAGTAAGATACCTTATTATGTGCAAACAACACACATAAGCTGACATATACACATGAACAGAGTTTGATCCCAACAGTCCATTGTATGGTAAACACAATGAGGTCTGTTCCAATAATGAGGAAATTGTGAGCTGTATTGATCACATGCAGTGGATCAGAGGACCTCCATCAGTCCCTCAGAGCCCACTTTATACAGCCAGAGAACCCGACACAATCCCCTCTCATTTACCACTTTACATCTCTCTCACCCCTCCTGCCTCTGCATCGCAGCTTGTCCTCTTGATCCATTTTAGAGGTTCTCTCTCCTTTCGCGCTCACTTTTTTCCCCCATCTTTTGTTGCCTCATCTCTTCTCTTCTTTGCTTTCTCTTTCTCTCAGCTTCCATGTATCAACCTCCTTATTTATGTAAATCCATTTGCTGTGAGAATGAAGCTTGTCTAATGTCCTGAACACTGCTGGATTTCATGCCATTTCTTCCCGGTAACGGTAGAATAATGAAAATGTAAATAGCGTTAAGCTGGGTAGCTTAAGACAACCTCTTAATGAAGGCAGAGAGAGCGAGGGAGAGAGAGAAACAGCCAGGGAGAGCATAGGCATTTTTAGCTTCAAAAGAGTGAGGATGTCACAGGCTACAGCATCACATACAGCAAGCAACTGAAGCATGTGTATGGGAACTAGCTTGAGAACGGACATTATAGGAATTGAAGATGTGTGGTAAGAGCTGCCTTCAAATAAAGCCTGAAAGAATATCCTTTCTAGAGACATTTCAACCGCTATGCCCCAAACACCATTCATGTGTCTTTCCTCTTGTTTGTTTCTTCAGGCTTTTCATATGGCTGCCAGTCAATCTCAAAGAAACAATCCTGGGCTGTAATCTGAGGAGATGTTAATCAGGCTTTCGTTTTGCCTCACTCTGAAGTGGCAGTCCATAAGGGGAATAAACCTAATATTTTGTGAGCATTGATGATATCGATTTTCGCACTGCCTCCAACACTTATGTTGCTTTTTGCACATACGCTTATTCAGGAGAGTGAGGGGGAGGCAGTTATGTAAGAGGGGATCCAGGAGGACTTCCCTTGAGATTTGGCGAGAAAGTGAAAGGAAAGAGCAAAGGTGACCTCTCATATGCTGCTGATCAAAAGATTGAGTCAGGGAAAGGGGAAAGGAAACAGAATAAACCAGAATAATTAGTGATTTCAAATGGTGATTAAAAGAGAGAGTCAGGCAAACGGAAACAATAGAGGCAGAGAAAATAATTGAAATGCAAAATGAATTCAACTGAAAGACAGGCTCTGCTTTTGTTTCAGGAATACTTTCTCGACAAAGGTAAGTGTTTGTTGTCCCCTTTTTACGTCCTGTGCCTCTGTAAAGATTGTGGATCTACATATACCACAGAACAGCATGTGTGTCCTTGCGATGCTGCTCAACCTTGGGATAACTCTGCATTAGCACATCAGGCTGTTAAGTCAATCCCAGAGCTACTCAGCCAAACAGACCATTGGCTTGACCTTTGATTGTAAAAGCCTGCCAGGCTGGCAAGTTAATCCTGGAGCATAGTAGGCAAATCAAGTTGTCAGGCCAGGCTCACCGTCAATAACACATTTAAGTCAAACACAAAGGCACGAAGAAGACCTGATCTTCTATAGACATAAACCCACCATCAGTCAAAGTATATATCTAAATGTATGTGCAAAGAACTAGGCCTTAAAAAGGCTCCTTTTATTTGAAAAAAAGTATTATATCAACACAGGATTGGGGAGTTTTCTGGATAACTTGTTATAGCTGCCTTTTTTATTGATCGCCATCTGAGCTCAGGCACTTGACAATGTGAAGCAGCAGAAAGGTTATTGTGCAGTCACCAGAACCACCCACATCTGCAGTGGCACAGAAAAATGAACTCCGAACAGAACAACTAGACAGGAATGGAAGAAGCGGCAGCAGTGAAGGACAAGGGAGGTGCTGTGGCAACAAGAGGAGTGGAAAGAAAGCGAGAAATGCAGGAAAGATCGAAAGAAATAAAGAATGATGGAGAGAAATAGAAAAAGAGAGAGGGAGAACAGGAGACAGCACTATTTACGGTAGATTAGTTGTTATGGTGATAAGCAGAAGGGAAAGTAAGGGATGTAGTTGTCAGGGTGATGGGGCTGCACTGGGCTACTAATGATATGTAAAAATAACTGTGCTTAGATTTTGCCCTACCTTTGCAAAAAAGACATGCTAACACACAGAGACACAAACATGCACATGAATACACACAAAGACAAAGCAGTCTGTTGAGGCAGGTTCCTCTCATTAGCATTTGGAGACATACTCAGATTCCTCCCCCACATTCTCAGCATGGAGCTCACTTTTTTTGTAAGTTTATGCTTAATGAGGGATGGTAGATAGATACACACAAACACTGGGGATGTGTGTGTGAGTGTTTATTCCTATGTGTAACGCTTGAAGTTCTGTGCTTCTAAAGGTCTAACAACAGCAGCTGAGTGCATATCACGTTGACAGACGGAGATGGCAGAGGACTGTGGGTAATTGTAGTTTAAATGGCCTGAAGGGGTTTGTAGAATGCTGGTCTTTGTAGTTTTGCTGCCTGCGGTGTAACCTCTGGGTTTTCCAAAGACATCTGATGTAATCACTGTCAAAGAACCATCAAACACACCTCCATATGCCAAGTGCCAGCAAACAATATCTCTCAGTCATGTCAATACTATGTTGTGGTTGAATGTCACTAAGTACATTTACTCAAGTACTGTACAATTTTGAAAAACTTGCACTTAATTTAAGTAAGTATTTATAATTTATGCTGTATTTATGTGAGTATTTTGGGTGGAACTATTGTACTTTTTACTGTACTAGATTTACATGAGAGCTAGAGTTACTGGTTAATTTGCAGTTTCAGATTCTACTTACAAATGGTTCATAAATAATATATAATATTGATTAAAGAAAACACTTTGATACGGGTCCACTATTAGAGAAAACACTAATAGGGAAAAATGTACCAATCAGCACAGGAATTACATGTTCATACAATCAATGAGCAAACATATCAGATACACTCAAGGCTTCTGGGAAATAAGATATCACAACACATTTACTGTACAAATAAAGTACACACCTTGCTGTTATATCACACCCATGTAACTGGACTAAATTGACTTGATGTCTATTGGCATTTTTCCTAATCTTCCAAGATTTAATTACCCGCAGTCTATTTCCAGTGTATATAAAACCACTCACTTAAACACACACACACACACACACACACACACACTTAGACCAGTGCATATGCTGAATATTACATTATCTTTACTTGTGCCACAAACATGAATGATTCCTCAGCATAATTGTTTCATTATCAGTGAAGACCAGCACACACACATCAAACTACACGTCTCTCTAATCATCTGTTCAATTTCAAATATACGGCCTCCCTCTTCCACACACCACACCCATCACACACAAACAAATATACACACGGCATTGCACACACATACACGTAATTTCCATGAACATACATTAACCAGAGGAAGCAATATCCCAGGCTATGATGGGGTCTTTAAACAGACATTTAAAGGGGATTTAAAGACCTGCTATATAAAAACTACTTACTTGCCATGTATTTCAACCCTCTACCTAGCCCTTGACTAGGGTCTTAGTCTTAGTTTGTATCACTGAAAACATTTAAACATCCTCCATACTGGTTTTGAAAAACTCTCGCCTCCACACTTCCAGCCTCTGATGGCTTACAACAGTGGCACAAACCAACAATATAACAAATCCAATCTTTGGCAGGTGATACAATCAAAGATGTCCTTGTTCTTTACTGTCGTAAGCAAAATAATGTACTCAAATGCAACCATATACCATCCTATAAAAATCAATGCATTATAGCTTGATTGCCTGCATATGCTGGCCTATCCTAAGGCTGTGCAGCTGTTGTGAACCGAGCAAAGAAAACAGGCTTCCTATCTACACAACGCACCATCCAGGGGCAGTCTGCCTCCCGACAAGAAAGCCATTTAATCTCCAGTAGTCTGCATGTGATCAATCTCCCAGCGCAGTGTTACTGCAGCGCAGGCCATTCCTCATCATTTAGAGAGAGAGGTATTGACCAGGCCAGGACAGCCTCTGTAGTGCATTTGTGCGTGTTGTGAGCCAACAGAAAGGAATGAACAAAATTGTCCAGTGTATACAATACATCCTGTGCTTGTTTTTTTTTTTGCTGTGCACTTCTGCATGTGTGCATATATGCATGCTTATGAAAAGTGAATATCTGTATATGGAAGGGGCAAAAACAGCAGGATAACAAAGGTGTGTATGTTTATACCATAGTCGATTGGTTTGCATATTGATATCTTGATGGCTGATTCAGCTGGCCATATTCTCTACTTAGCATCAATACATCCTTAGTTAGACATCCCTGCTTAGTGGCTCACATCAAGAAAACAGGCACCAAGGACGAGGACAGCATTGTTAATGGGCAATTGGCTTAGCAGGGCAGTGCAAGAGGAGAAACAAGGCAGAGGCGAAACTACTTTTGGATGGGTAGCTTGATGCTAGACATGTCAAACTAAAGGTTTAGGGGGATCAATCATTTAACTTGAGACTGTCATATATTACTGTGTACAGATGTCAATGTGGACAGTTGATTTGTCAATAAACTATTAAACTCATTTCCTGCACAAGCATCTGGGAAGCATCAGGGGTTTGAGATGGGCATGACAAGTAAAGACAAGGTCTCACTACATCTTATTTGTGTAGGTCATTTAGCCCATGTGCTTGACAGAAAACATGTATGAACAGGCACATTTCCGTTTTCAAGTGTCATAGAAATTGCACCAGTATGATTTGTTAAACGATGGGAGAGTGCTTTGACAAATAAATTAACTGACTGACTGACTGGATTCTGTGTTCCTGTCCTCGCACTTATCATGAGGTTATTCAGACGTCAGCTCCATGGACTTCATCCCCCACACTGCCTTGGGGCCATGTCAGATTTACAGTTATCCATGACGGGCTCTTATCAGGGATTTGGAGCAGGACTTTGCAGAGTCAACCAGAATATTGGCTGTATCGTTTTTATCCCCGCTCAGAGAAACAGCAAGAGGCCAAGGTTGGGATATCACAAGTCACACACAAGGAGAAACTTTCAGATGAATACAATCACACACACACACACACAAAGTCATTCCTGACATCTCCTGCTGGGATCATTGGGTAGCAATGCCCTGTCATATCTGACTATAGGCGGCAAGCTGACTGCAGTGGCTTTTGGGACACTACGCTACATTAGACCAGCAGTTACAGCTGGGGACACTTTATGCAACTGATATCTGTTTAGACAATTGCAATTTACTTCTTAAATAAACAAAACAACTTAAAAACAATAAGTTAGATTTACATGTGTTAAGTATAAGTCCTTGAATTAAAATAGATGATCATTATCAGAGTGTAAGCATGTTCCAATTTTGTGGATTTTTTGCAAAAAACGCTATCCTTTTATTTACATTGTACCTTTAATGTGTAATCAATAATAAAAGGCAATTGAATCAACTCACATATTTACTGTAAGATAGTGCCTCTACTGGATTAAGTGTAAGACATAGCGAAGCTCCCATTCTTGTATTTGAGCTGAGTGCAGAGTGTTGTTTTCCACTGCAGCATGTTCACTCATCCCTGCAGGCTGTGTTTAAAAGCCATTATTCCAGCTAACAGACCGGTCAGCAGGCCTTGGATGTGTTTAGTGATGTGTATTGTCTGGCTCTCTCATGACATTTGGAGTGCATAAATGGACAAAGTGTTCATGCCGTGTTTATTTTTTGTCTCTGTATGGGGGCAGCAGAGGCAGCCGAGGCTGTGATGGCGCAGAGTCGCAGCTGTGAGCAATTCATAATCAGGGCTATTGTCTGGTTATGTCTAGGCAGTGAGTCTGGGGCAAAAGACGACACACACTGGGTGCCGCTGACCATTCACATGATGACACACTACACTCAACCTTTGACCAGGTGACACTGATTGATGGAAGGGTAGTGCAAGTCCCAGCGCAGTGCTCAACCTCTGTACATGGTGAGCCATTGAGAAGACCTCTGGTGCCATAAACTGGTCAGGAAACAATGTGGGTTTCTGACCGTAGCCCCATGGATTTTAACTTAGGTTCTATAAAACACATTACTGTATCACAGATCTGTGATTATGAAGTGAGAAATGTGGATGATATAAGTCTGTTAAAACTGTGTGACCGCTGGGCTAGCTTTAATCTGGTACTTCCTATAACAACATTAGGTAGGTCTTATTCGGCCATTTTCTGATTCGACCAGACCTCTTAAGTCATATAATGCTCCTTAGTTTCGGCTCAAAACTACTCAATAAGTGGCCTTGTTGGTCACATGGCAGCATGTTGACAATGAAATTGCACACAGTGACATAAACACCAAAAGTCACAATGGGAATCAAGAAAGATACATTAAGGCCAAGCCTCTAGGAACTTTGCAAAAAGCCATATTGCCTCCTTGAGAACAAAGCCATCAAGGCACAATTAAAGGCTATTACTGAAATAATATCAGTTCCACAATGCCGGGTAAAGCCGTATTGTTATGACAAAATCACAGTCCAATGGGACTTCAATGGGTTCCTTTGTGTGTTTCAGGGGAATGAATAAGGTGTCACATTTTTAATCCTCGGGTTGATGACCATCCGACTCGATCAGGCTATGTTCATGTTTTTTGCCACTAGATTTAACCAATGGACACTGAACAATTCTGATCTAAGTGGCCACTTTTAAAAGCCTGATTGACCAAGTCCTTTGTCCCCATTCATCCAAATGTTGTAACCTCTCTGAATTATGTCATTTTGACATAACTGGGCAAAACATCACCCCCAAAAAATGTTCATTTGGGCAAGGGACATTGTTTCGGATGAAAGAAAGTGCGTTTGAGAAGACTGAGGGCTAAGGGCTAAGGCCTGCATCTGAAGGGAACTGTGATTTATTTGGCTGATCAGCTACTATCGCGTTTCCTATCTAACTTCCCACAGTGATAATTGTCCTGACTGATCTCTGCAGAAGCTTTGATTTAGTCCAGTGGACAGAACAATGCCAAAATGTTTTTGAGAGGTTTAATCCTGTATCCTGTAATCCTGTATACCTGTGCAACATCTAAAACTATTACAGTATTGTCATTATCAATTAATCCATTGTTTTTTTTTTCAATCACTAAAATGTTGTTAATAAATTAGAGATGCCCATGTGAAGTTACCACAGTTCAAAATTATGTCTTCAAATCTTGTATTTTGTCTGAGATCATTCAATTGACTCAGAAATCTAATCAAAAAAGGAAGTCACTGTCAAATATGCTGACAATTTTACTTGATAAAAGACTAATTGACTAATCTAAATTGTGATGGATAGATTTTCTGTTGCTCTAATCCATTTATCCTTTCAACTATAACTATAATAATATTTACTGTATGTATTCTTCTTGATCCCCATTTTCTTGCTTTTAACAATGTTTGACACTGCATTGTGTTGTGGTGTGCAGAACACCGTGTTTTGTCTGAAAGTTCTTACCCATATTTAACATTCTTCAGTGTGGCTTAAAGCCTGCTGCAAACTGGTAATTGGGTTTGCGAGCAGACTGAGACCCCACTTAAAGAGTCCCTGTCTTGTCTGATTAAAGTCTGGGTCTTTAAGGGCTGATCTCCAGCAGAGAGGCTGGAACAGGCCTGCTCAGGTCTGACTGGGCCGGGTCGGACCAAGAAGAAGACAATTGATTCTGATGGATGGACCCTGACAGCTTTTCTCTGTCAGAGACCTGCTCAGAGTCCCTGGGAGTGAATCTCAAGCAGTGTCAGCATGGAATTGGTCAGTCCACTGCACAATTACACCGAGGTGAGAGGACATACTGAGCAGACTGCCTGAAGTAAAAACCCTAATTTTCAGCAGCAGAGCATACACACTCAAGGTTATGGGTCAAAGACTACCTGTGCATGAACAGCTCAAACATGCATCCACACACAGCAAAAATCACAAACCAACAACAGCAATCTACCCCAATTCATATCCAATCCTTCGGAGCCTGACTGGTCATTAAAACCATGAGAAGTGCTCAAAGAATGAGGGAATATGAGACACATGCAGCCTCCACACCTTTGGGAAACTCATTAGTAATACAGGTGATATAGGCCCATGTAGACTCCACATTGACTAATTATAGGATTTTGGAGTGCTACGAACTCTGGGAATGCCCACTGGACAGTATACACTTGAATAACAGCCTTATCCAGTGTCTCTTGAGGGCTAATCAAGACCTCACCCATAACTATTCAAGGTTGTGGAGTCAAATTCCCTGCTCTTCCCACAATCCTACAGAAACAATAGAGTATTCCCATCTGATACCGAATGCCCAATAAACAATTTATTAGAACAGTAATCCAAACAAAGGGCTGTTTCTTTGTCTCAAACTTTCTTTTCCTCTCTGAGTTGTATCAAAATTTCTGGTTCGGACTTTGGATGTAAGAAGCCAGAGGGAGTTAATTTTTGTGGTAGGGCAACACAAATGAATTTGAATATATATATCCAATCATATCACAGCACCTGTAAATGTTTACATTGACAAAAGGCTGCAATACTTTATCATACATTTAGAGGAACAGATGTAAAAAGACAACTTTTTACTCAAGGTATCTAAATTCTAAATCAAATTTTGATTTCATACAAACAATTTCAGGCTGCCAATTTTTTTCACAGACGCAATGTTATCCATGTGTGCATGTGTGTATCTGTGGGTGTGTATGAGTGTATGAAAGAGTAAAAGAGAGAGAGACAGACACAGAGAGAGAGAGAGAGAGAGAGAAAGAAAGAAAGAGAGAGAATTAAACTGACCATGTGTCCATGTCCCAAATTACAAGTTTAATGTGAGCTTGTCTGATTTTCCACATGCTTCCATTTATAATCTTTCAGGCTGACAGAGAAGCCTTTCAAAGTGCCATTAAATAGCTAAACTGCCCAGTGACACTCCATCACCTTTCGACCCCTCAGTTGGGGGTTAATATTGACTTTACTGCTATCAATATTTGACCAAAGGACCAAGAGGACCCATTTGATCAATCTGATGTGCTGTCCTGTCTCTGATCTATATGAAAATCCTCCATGGACCAAAGCAAAAGACACACACATGCACATAAGCAGCTGCATACCTTTGCACCCACATGCATTCAAAGTCCTACATAACTCATAATGACACAACTCTGATTTTACAAATAACTAGTGAGACACACAAATGCAGTCAATAACTTTAAGGACAGCTCAATAGTTGAACAGAAATCAAGTAAAATTCCATAAAATGAGTCTCTTATTGTGTGTATTGTATACCAATAAGACAGAAAGCTTGTTATGACATTGAAAGGACCAAAGCCATCATATATTGTAAGTTAGTTGGATAATAATGCATTTGATTTTTAGACTCCAAAATTGCTAAATCAATTATATTTCATTGATCTTTTTAAGCATCCTTAAGGGCCTGATCAGGTCACAAGGCTGATTTCACTGACCTTTTATTTTATCTAATTATGGCATGATTATCGACTTGAACAATTAACCACACCTGCAGCATCAGGTGTCTGTGTCCACCAAATCGTCTTTTACTTTTAAGGACCTAGTTGAACTCTGACACGCAACTTTGCCACACTGACTAATAGCAAGCCGTTTTGACAGTGCTGCCCTTTTCGAGAACAGAGGGCCAAGGGTCCAAAATGGAGGGAGCTACTGTAGATTGTTAGCTATATTGCACCATCCAGCTTTATTTAACATCCTCTGTCAGGGTATATTGCTCCTCAAAAGAGGAATGGTTTGCAGACAGTTATGAGACAGCAGTTGATTGTGCAAATAAGTCTTATGAATAAACTGTGTGAACTTATTGTACCATTAGTAATGTGGTCGCTAACTGACAGATAGAAAGCCTTCTAGTTTGGAGATATTATTTTTTCCCCCTCAGACACTGTATTTTAGCTACAGTATAGCTTCAGTACTTCAACAAACAGCACCAAACATATGTCAGCAAGCTGTAAGCCTCAAATATTTTGCGAAGACAAAAGGATAAATATTGTTGTGCTACTTTCTCGTGTGACCAGGCCTTTGAGCCGTTTAACCTCTTGAAGCAGTTGCATGGAAAATTCGTCACAATAATTAGTTAGTACAGTATATAAATATATGTGTGTATACATATACATATATATAAATATAGTATGCTATAGTAATAAAAGGTTAGTATATTTTGAAGTTTGTTTCCCGAGTGTGTTTTATATCTGTTTAGTAGGTGGTTAGGGTAAGTGTGTCTGTTTTCTGTGTCATTGACCATCTTTTTTGCTTGAAGCACATTATTCATTAATAAGTTGCCCCATGTGCTCTTTTTGTCACTCAGTGAGTGTGCTTCCTTCAATATAAAACCTTTAGCAAAAGGTCAGTCCTTAAATCTTCAGACATGCCCACTCATGTCCGCAGAACAAACACATACTGGGACACAAGACAGACATAAAACCCAGCATGTAAGGAGCACACACACACACACACACACACACACACACGTACCTGTATGCAAGCAATAAATAATAAAAAAGAAAAATAAGTATTATCTTACACTATTTTCACATTTTTTAACAAAACAAGTACTAGTATTAAACTAGTATGCGAATACTAAGTGCAAAAATTGCAGTACAACAAACAAGACCTAGTTTTTCTCTGTAATGGCAGCTTGTCTTCACAGAGTTTTAACTGACTGCCTGAATCCACATATGTATTCTTGTCATGAAAAGTTTCTACCCTCAATCTTTTTACTCTCCATTTTCTCTTTTGACCTTTGCATTTGTTCACAATTGATGCTCAATTTGCTGGCATTTAGAGCCCAAATGAGTTTCACGGTAACCCTTGGTGACCCAGTCCCTGAACAATTGGATCATTTGGTAGCTGTCACTCTCTCTAGATTGAGGTAGGTCTAGCTAATTCTAAGAAGTACAGTATAGATCTTTTCATTAATTCATGTGCTCTAAAACGCAGGCAAAAAAGCTCCAACTATATCTAAATTGTTCAGCAGTGATCCCACTCCTGTGTGAGAATGACTCAGGGCATCATCCCTTGCAATAACCTGCCTATCATGTTTTTAAATAATATTTTTTAAAGCATCTAACAAACACACTTTCAGTAGCCCCTGAAGCCTGCAGAACCATGGGGGAAAGCTGTTTATTGTGCCGTGAAGTACAATGTCAGACAGAAATTAACGACTTTTCACCAGCTAAACAAAATCAAACAGTGAAAATCATTGCAATTTAACTTCTAGACTAATTATGTCTGTGTTTTATGCACTTCTGTCTACACTAAATATAAATAATTTATGTCATAAAATATACCAGAAACCTCCAAAGTACATCAATGACAGCGCAAGCCATCTATTGTTGGCGGCTACCATAAAATGCAGACACGACACAGGAACACACTCACACACATACATAAAACAGTCATTTAAACATATTAACATGCAAGGGGTGCATGCACCGGCTTCAGACTGGAAACCATACAAGAGAGGAAGACAAGTGCATTAAATACCTGAGCCTCTCTTAGAGACCACCTTCACACTCTTGGACAGTGTGAAGTACAGCAGGATCAGCAGAGGGCTGGGAGGTCTCATTTTCCCCCGTCCTCACAGCCTGAAGGAGAGGAGACATTGGCAGGGAGAAGGAGGGATAGCAGGAGTGAGAGAAAGAGAAAGAGAGTGATCAGTCACTGCTTGTACATGAGATCAAGTAACTCCTTGTTGCTACTAGACAAGAGTTAAGTGTCAGTGTGGATGGATGTTCTGTAATAGCCCAAACAGTACAGCAAGTAAGCACACACTGTATTGAACAAAAATTGGCAGATACACACTTGGACATTCACATCAACATACCATTTTGCACAGTCCCCTGGGGGGGTTTTCTTGTAATGATTTTCTTTCATGATTGCAATTGAGACGGATTATCATAGCAGGGATCTTTTTCATGAGACACCATTTCCTAAGATGCTGACGAATCAATAAAGAAATAATTACATGTGTAAGAAACACCACTTTTAATCGCCATCTTCATTAAAAATAGGGGAGACCTTGAAGGGAATTTCAAATTATCACCTTGTGACTGGCAAATATCCCACCCATATCCCTTATCGACTCATATATCATAATAATTGATGGAGGTGACTCATTCTGTACTCCTCATCTTCTTTGAGTAAATGACACAATCTAACATGTAGTAATTACCCTCTAATAGCCAGCTACTGAAATAGAGCCGTTCCTGCTGTATAAATTTCATGTTAAATGAAAATAAAATACACTCATAAAAGAAACAGTTTATTAGCTGACGGTACAAGTCGATGGAAATACCCTTCAAAATAAAACATTGTCTAACTACAACGTAATCACAGATATAGCACACATTTGTCAAGGTAACTTCATGAATTTATAGCATCAAACTTTTTATCTTGCTGGATAACAAGTACATGTATGTCCACTTCTGGAGCGCCTATAGTAATGAGTTTTTATTTGGTAATGTTTGGCCAATCACAAACAGCTGTGATGCCATTTCTAATCAATATAGTGGATTGGCAGATCTTAAATTTCATCATGGGGGTGGGGGGCTAGCATGGCAAGCATGGGGTGCATATTTGATAATTTATATCATATATAATATATAATCTATTATCGATTTTCAGTGTGTTTTCTTGCCAGAATCGCTCGCGGTGAGTGGAAAAAATAGAAACACCATCGCTGCAGATCGTGAACCGGTCGCGGAGGTCAGCACTTCCGCCTCCTGTGTGCTCCCAGCATAACAGAAGCTTTACAGACAAAACTAGAAACAAATGAAGACCTTAGAAAGTGAAATTGATAAAAGTTTAAAATGTTTAAATGACATGTTAAAGGAAAAAGATAAACATTTTGGTCTTCGGTTTCTTGCCGAGAGTTACATGAGAAGATTGATGCCACGCTCGTGTGTTTCTACGTTGAAGCTGCTGCCAGCAGCTGTTTAGTTTAGTTTAATTCAACTATTTCTTGGTCGGGAGCCGTAACTTCCTGGAGTCTCTGCTGGTCGCCTGGCAACTGCCTCTGGCCAAGACATAGTTGGGCAGATAACCGCTGTGTACGCAATTGCAGTTTTGTATGGATTAAACAAATAAGAAATAACAGGTTCATTAGTGAGCTTGAGAGGTGCTGGCGGGCAGATTTTGTTGGACAGACCAAATCTCTAAGTGCTAAGTTTAGTTAGCTGGCTGGTCTCAGTAGGTTCATCTTCACAATACTGATACGTGCGTGGTACCAATCTTCTCATCTAACTGTGGGCAAGAAAATGTCAAACTTTCCCTTTAAGTTGGGTAGAGACCCGTTGCCTTATTTTTAATTTTAAGCGTTGATGGCAACAGAGGGGCGAAGGGTGGCTGAGGTGGCACAATCAAAGCTCTCACTCTACTGAAGCTGCCAGTCTGGGCAGTTGTATGTCTCAGAGGCATCAGACAGCCAAAAAGAATAAGGAGATTGGAGGAGAAGAGCAGATTCACCAATAGCCAGATCCATGTTTCTGTCAGTCTAACTATAAGAAAAAGGGGAACACAGCACACAGCAAATTAACCCAATGAACCAGAAAGAAGAAGGCGAGGGACCCTGGCCTTTGGAGACGGAAACCAAAGGCACAGAGAGCCGGAGCCAGGAGGGGCCCTGCAGTCTGCGGCAAGTCATGTGGACTCCAGATTAGCATAGCTAATGAAAGGAGCCTCTCTCAGTGTGTGTTTACACGATACTTGCAAGGCTTTCTGTGAAAAGGAGCCTTTCTCTTCTCCCCGATCACATTCTACTAGGAACGTTCAGTCGATAAACACCGCTCTGCCAATAACATTCTGGCAAATGCCACAGCTGAAGGTTTGGCTCCTCTTTATTTGGCTAAAAGGGCTTTTTAAAACACTTGCCAAAAAGCCGGTCAGTTCTTTTCAGTGTTTTTAGCTGCAGCTGCAACCCTAAGGTCAGTTTATGGCTATGTGCAAACGCAAATCACCAACCAAAACACTCTCAAAGGTCTACATCCTTTAGAGGTACATTGAGATTCGGACTGTACCTTTTCTAACTTATGCTTTATAATTAGTTAACTGGCTGTCTTTCTATAACTTCAAGGTAGTGATGTCAACATTGTTAATCCGAACATGTCACTTCAGTGTTAAAGCATTTTTCTACTTAAAGAAAGTAAGAAATAATCTGCTAGTGGGGAAAGCCAGTTTGAGTTTGTTCCGTGTGGTTTGGTCTGTTTTAAGAGTTCTGTATAAAATAAAATAAAACCCAACAACAGCAACAACAATATTAAATGAAATAATCACACCACTTAATTTAACCAATTAACCAACCAAACTATAATTCAACCACTTTGGAGCATCCAGTGGCCCTGTGGGTTAAGACGTGGATGTCGTGGTTATACAGTATGGTGTAAAACCGCAACATCCCCAGTTCCATTGCATTGTTGCATGTCTCCCTAAATGTATTTTCCTGTCTTTAGCTATGTAAACTGTCCAATAAAGGCAAAATGCTTAAAAAAACACAAGTTGATTTACTTAACATAACTGAATGATTGGCAGGTTGTGTTTTCTGTTGCTGCTGGATGGCCCCCATCACAGCCTGATTCAATAGAACAATGTCAGCGACATCCTCTTTGTCCCAATCATGTCACGCCTTTTCAAGCTCAGTGGGCTTTGGTTCCTGCCATCCATGACATCACCGGCCTGCCATCCTCTCACACACAGAGAAGCATTGTGCGCCTTTCAGACCCCCAAGAACACCCAACACACTCCGTCGCCCCTCACCTTTCCTCTTTCTCCACTGCTCTTCAATTCCCTGCGTTCTAATCACAAATAAGTTGAAACTGCAACACAAAAGGACTCAAAAAAGCCGCTTTTAAGAGTTAAAAGGGTCCCAGGTCAGACTGACTTCTCAGTATACTCTCCAGGACAGACTGCTTGTCTGCATCGCAAGAAAGTATTACCACCAACACAAAGTATTAACACAAACATCAATCTGTAGACTCAGTAAAGCAGCGTTTTCAATTGCCTCCATTTAATTCCTGTAAACGATGTAGCTATTAAGAATTTGCAGTAAGTGGAGAGTCAAGCAGTTTTTTTAATCCTGCATCACTCCATTCTTGAACCTCCTCTCATCATTTTAGTGCTTAGAAAGAGCATGCACTGAGTTTAAATTATATACTAGTCAACTTCAAGGTAACTATACAAGACAAATGTCTCTCAGTGTAATTTACTCATCTGGCCTTGTTGGAAGGTATCTGAATACAACCTGCAAGTTTTATTGTTTCCAGGACGATATGGGAGAAAACACTATGATGCTGAGCAGCCAGTGCTCACTGAAACGATCTCCCTAAAACATAAAAAAATCAAAATCGAACTCATGCTTGATAAAAAAATGTAAAAAAAAAAAAAAAAAAAGTACTGTACAGAAGCAAGAAGTAGTACAGATAAATGTTCTTACTGTAATATAATATTCTGGCATTGTTCGTATCATTAACTATAGCCAAGCTTTTTCCTCTGAGGCGTCAGGAGCAGGTGTGTTTGAGGAGGCACACACAGAGGCATGGCGTGATATCCACGCTTCACCGATGCATGAAGCATGCACACATCATGACACACAGTGGCACACATGCCGTTTGCCTGCTGCTTTTTACCAGAAAATGAGGGGCACGGCCCTGCACTGCCTGCTGACTCGCCTTGTCAAAGGAGCAGAGCAATTCACTGTCTGTTGCCATTGTTGTGGGACTGTGTCTCTCAGGATAGCTATATCTCTTCTCATCTTCCCTTAATGTTTCCCAAATTCAATTATCACCTCTCGCTGTTTGTTGCTAGCACACTCCCTCTGCTGTGTGCATGTGGTGTGTGTCTGTGCACTGTGGCTCAGGGTACGTTACTTTTGCATTTTTATTTATTTATTTGTTTTTATCTCTTGAAACTTAACAGGACACACAGATTCACAAATCACATGCAGAGAGTAAAGCCATAAGCACTTTGATTTCCAGCTCTGTTACTGTTGCTATAGTATGCAGTTGTGCCATCTTAACTCAGGGAAGGAAACCTCCGCCATCTTGGCACAGCAAGCTGTGGATGATTGATCATGTGATTTAGGGATTTAATCCAATTTGAAGGCAGCCTTCGCTGTGGTCTGAGGTAATGTACATCTTCATAGCATTTACTACGTGGCTCTGTGCCCTGGCTTACCAGAAATGCAGACAGTGAAAATGTGCATCTGCAAAGAATTCATCCGAAATATCTCACTGTTTCCTTTGAGTCACGCTGCTTGTTGATTCCAACATAAACACTATACCATCTAGTGTTTTTACTGTAATACATACTTTGTTCAAGTTAATTTAGTACTAGATGTAAAACTGATTTACAGAAATGTGACTCACAAACCTTGTATTTTTTATAGTGTTTAAATGGACAAATAAAGGTTCTGTTCATTCATTAAAGCATGATGTTCATTAGTACTTGAAGAGAAAACATAAGGGTCTGTGTTTCAGCCATCTCTGCTGAGTTATAGCAAGGTCACAGATCTAGGTAAGGAGTGTACCGCTGTATGCACACAGCTGTAAAATCACGGTATTAACTTTTCTCTCACACGCACATTACACGACCAGTACTGGTTTTTGATCAATATTGCATGAGTAATAACTGCTGAATATTAAGTGAGAATTCGGCAGGTGGAAAAATAGTCTTCAGCTGCATTCAGATCATAGCCTTGGTGTCATGAGATCAGAATGAATATATATAGTGTATGTATACCATCCTCCATTCTATGAAATACTACATTATTTATAGGCTTGAGCAGTACAGAGTATCCTTTGAAGCTATGTTATGGGAGACGCACAATCTGACAGCTGAAATGGTCTGGAGTCAAACACAGCAATTAAGGGTTAAAGTCAGAATTATTCATAGGTGAAAGTAAGTTTGTGTGTAGGTGAAACTCTCTCACATTCAGTGTTTTTCTCTCTCCATCTGTAGTTTTAGCTATGCCAACATCAAATGCGACACCAACATGCAGAGCGGCCAGAGACAAAGACAAAGAAGAGTAAGCACAGAAAGTACAAACACACAAACACACACACACACACACAACAAGTGAGTAGTGAGTCATAGGTGTTTCTGTGTGTCACTGTGTCAAACAGATTCATGCTGGGATTGCTAGTAAATGGCACAGCACACTGCAACTATGCTTACTGTATGTCTACCTGTCCCTGCATCTGTGCCATGTGGCTTGTGTGTGCGTGTGTGAGTGTTTGCTCTGCTGTTTGCCAGATGTGTCACAGTGTGAGTCAGGACCCATGAGTATTATTCTGCAGCAGTAATACAAATCACTGCCTCAGAATAAAAAAAAACTAAGCTTGGTGGTAGGCTGAGTGAGCATTCGTTAAAACACATTTGACTGCTTTTGACCATGGGCAGCCTTCGTTAATCTCCAGAGGCTGGCCATAGGTGGTTAGAGTTAACAAGCAAGGTGCGGTGAGCTATGCCCTGCCTCAGTCCCAACATGCACTTCCTCACTGAGTGAGATTAATTACCACACGAATCCGAGCCAATCCGCACCCCTGCTGTTCTCCCAGCCCCAGACATAGTCGCACGGATACTGTACATGTGCTTAAAAAGCACATTCAAGCACATAAAATGCAACACGGTGTACATAATTAATTAAGAGAGCTTCAAGGCAAACTAAAGCCATTTGCACATGATCGGTCAAGAGCAGAGCTGTGGCTTGTTGCGAGTGGGGTCTGAGTTCAGACACATTCCACCAGCAGTGAAGCATTTTCCTCCAGTGGTTGTTGATTGCTTTCAGCTATATCCCCTGTGCCCAGGCCCATTGTCAGCTGTCCAAGGATGACTGGCTGCAGAGACACTCTCATGCTTCCAGTCAATACTGCCTTTGATGGAGAGCATGGGCCGACACTCTCCTCACCCATTTAGTGAACACACCCTGCTGGGGGCAGCTGGACCACTACTGACACACAGATGGACTAAAAACACAAGCACATACCCATACACACAGACTAATTAACACATTCAGGTATGAACAGCTATCACATGCAGTTAATGTTGTGTCATTTAAAAACATTTGTCTTGTTTTAGATTTGTTTTAAATTGTTCTAACAATATTTATCTGAACCTATATCCTTGTAAATCCTTGTCTTTTTATAATTTATTGCATTCAGATATTATCTCCAGGATAGCTAAGTGTATTTGTATTTAGTAATTGTTTATGTTGATATCACATTTTTTTCATTGAAGTTCATACAATAGTATTATGCATGATCTGAATGGTGAATTATAGGTGAACTCTGCAAAGGTATATTTGGTATTATTCTTTCCTTATGTGCTAGAATCCCAGTACATATATTTTTTATTATTTACACTCTGTGATAGTGCTGTAAGACTGTAAATGTGCATGTGTACAAAAGTTTAAAGCAACAATGGTTTGGGAGCAAGCCACTATAACAATGCAGCACTTATCATGTAATTCACAATTACAGTAGAGTAATTATATTATCAAACACAATTACAGTAATACTGTTTTATTGTAACGCCCACTTATAGTAAGGCTTTCTTACTGTATAACAGCAAAGTTATTGTAAAACCTTAACTGTGGCAATTTACTGGCTCTGTAAGTTTGAGTAAAAGTACAATAAAATGTCTGACAATGTAGTGTTTAATACAAAATACAAGTTGGTAATGGACTGTGCTAAAATGTAGCTTTGGTTTGGATAAGATGCACCTGCTGTGCATGTAATGGCCCAGTCTTAAATTAACCCCTACAGTACCTAATGTTTTCTCTGTCTTCTGCATTTGTGAGTAAACTGGTCACAAGAAGACAAGTCAAAATTATGCCCAGCAAGTGGTTTTGGAACATTAAATATGGTAAACGAGTGACTAGATAAACCACTTAAACACTGTAACATATAAGGGAGGTGCCATATAAATAATGTTTCTTATTATTAGTAGTAGTAATAGTATATACACCACATCAACCAATCATATATATGGTGCAATATATTTCTATCACTTTATCCAATCACTTTTCTTTTGTAGTCTTTAAGCAGTCCTAAACGCTCCTACAACATGTATGTAGTAGGACTAAGGTCAGCCTCTACCATAAAAAAGGCTGCCCCTCTGTTGTGAATCATGTAGCTGAGTATTATTGTAGATTTGTTAAATCGTATTGTCTCATCAACTAAAGTAAATGAAAATACAACCAAATGGTTGTTGGTTAGTTTAAATAGTTTCTTATTTTATCAGGCATACGGTAGCACATAATGGCCTTCATTTGCCAAATCTCAGTCTGATATTGACAGCTGCTATTAGAGGACATCCAAATGTTCAGTGTAATGCCAACACAGTTTTCTAAATGTCTAACTGTTGTTTCCTTCCGCTAATGACAATGTGTATCCATGTGTATGTGTCTTGGCAAGTTTACAAAGTCACTTGATTTGAACTCTTAGCTATTTTGTGAGATCAAATACATCCAACATTGAAAATCTTGAAGAGGAAACTTTAATGTTCAACGAAAATGTTGTGTTGGTTTAAACTACGGGTGCATGTATCCTTCCCGCACCTCAGTTCTGTGGTGCATACATAGCTTTCCCTCTCATGCAACTTAACACATGCCAGCTACCTGACTCCGAGATTTAGGAAATGTGTGGTTTTCTTGGACACAGTATCCAGAAGTGGATCTTTCACCCTCATCAGCCTAGTTTAGTCACTACAAAATGTTCCCATCTAGGATAAATTATAGCTGGAATTGCAGAAGCTTTCCTGAAACCTTTAAATCCTAGAAAGAGAAAGAGGACTGTGATTGGCTTTGCACACTTGAGCTGCCTGACAGATGTAGCTACTATAGAGGAGCACAATCCCCTGAAGAGGAATTAGCAGTCACTGTTTACAGTAGAAACACATTGCCATATGTTGCAGACTGCACAAAAAAACTATGGCGGTGATGAAAAAGTGAAAAGTGCCATGCAGTAAATAGCATGGAAAAAAGTCCATACATTTGCTATATTCCTCAGCCTGCGGCTTTGAAATATGCTGGATGTGCCTGTATTAGTGGTGTGTGTGGAGAGGCAGTGCAGTCCATCTGCTCACAGCGACAGTGGTTTCTTAAAACAAAGCTCCCTGAGGATAGGAAATGCTGGCCTGAGCGGTTTTCAGTTGGACTGTGCATTTACGCTTTGGTATCCATGACAGAGTCTATCCTATTGTCTAGAGGAGCCATCGTGGTGGCAATGGAGCCTAAATGAGGCCAATAATGGTTCTCTGCTCGGTCCCCAGAGTCTTGCCTGCTTAAAAATCGATTCTGTGCTTGACTAGCGACAGGCAGGGAATAGAGAGGACTGGAAGAAATGGAGAGGAAGTGGCAGAAAAAAAGGGTTGGGGGGTGGGGGGTTAAGAAAGGTTACAAAAGATAAGCAAGATACAACAAATAAAAACTCCAGCCACATGTCCAATTATCAATTTGTTGCTATATCCGTGCAGGGAAACAGGTATGACAGCATGTTAATGAGAATATTATAAAGCTACCAAGCTTATCAAGCTAGATTTGCTCATTTCCTGCATGCCATGTCTGTTTTACAGTAGTGTGGATTGTTCTCCTGGATTTCTATCATGTTGTTTTACATTGTTTAGGCTAAGGTGTTTGCATTTTTGTTGTTTGTTTTCCTGTTTTTTTTTTATTATTATTTAAATCACTGTTGAAAATGGAAATTCTAATGAAATCAATTTCCTTGAACTGTACAACTATATGTTCATGTACATTGATGTTATTCACCAACAGATAGAGACATATAGTAAGATCTGTATATACTGTACAGTGTATTACTGTACTACACCGCACAGTGGTTATTCCAACATTCCTTTGCACTGATAGATGCTCTCAGCCTATTTGTACAGAACAGTTGCCAATCAGACCAACACCCTGTTGCTGTCCAGCTGTTGTTGTTATATGACTTCTTGCCTTTACATAATAGCTATATCTTTGGGTTTGTTTACCTTTGTTTTTTTGTTTTTTTTGTTGGGCTGTATGTTTGTTATTGTTTTTGGCACTGCATGTTGAAAGCTACAACTGGAGTCAAATATGTGACAGAATACATGGCCAATAAACATGGCCAATAAAAATTAGCTTTAATTCGTCTTCCTAATTCTCTGGCTTGCATCTTGCTTTGGATTGGTTACTTGTCTGGCATGGGTTATGACCTACAAAAGGCGGCTCCAAAAATAACCGCAGGGAATTTTAACTATTTGTTGAAGGTCTAATTTTATTTGAAATCAATGAATCAGGAAGCAGAAGTTAGATGCTGCTTCACATCTATTCTCAGCTCTGTTCTCAAGTGTGCACATTAATATGAAACAGTGAGTGGAACTTTAAGTACCAAAACTTTATGATCATTCTGATGAAACTTGGCAACAATTGACTCCCAGTGATGGATTACTTCCACAAACTCAATAAAACTTAAAATGTTTTCACTGATTTAGAGAAAATGAGCATAGGAGTTTTATAAAACTAATATAATATCTTAAGTCAAGCACTGAACACTGTGGAGATGTACTACTGTATATAAAAAATTCTGAATAAACTCAAATCATTTTGAAATGATCCGTTACGATAACATATCCATGTTAACTTCTGCTGGAACAAAAAAAAACAATAACTCTGTTCATGCCAGAAAAGAAACTTAAGCAAACACCACAAATACATCGTATGGTAACTTACCAAAGTGAGAGTAAACCTGTCACAGACTTGCAGTGAGGTGAAAAGTCTTCTCTCCTACTTTGCTGCCAACAAAGAGCCCCAAACGCAGTCAGTTTTGGCAGGGAGAGATATAAGGGGTTCAACAGCAACTGGACCAATGAGAGCAACTTGTGGGTGTTGCAGATAAATAGCTACAGCCAACCAAAACCCCCAAACACACACACACACACAAAGAGAACAACGGAAGGTGTATGAAAGCCCAATTAAACAGATGACGTCTTATTGAGCGGATGGTATCTCACACTCGCTGGAGATGAGGAGGTGGATGGGGGGATGGATGGAGGGAATATGGGGAATCAGAATGTTTTATTCAGCATGTGCTCACCTCCTCATCTGTTGCTTTTATTTACACCACCCCATCTCACTCACTGTGCTGTGTGTGATCTACAGTCTTTAAGTGCATCTCAGTGACCTTCAATCGTCTCCTGCGTTTCCAACACACTCACCTGTTGTTCTCAAACCAACCCTAATGTACAGTCCACCATATGACACAATGGGCCTGAGACCAGATCTCTAAATAAAGTAACACTGGGGACACAGTACAATATACGGCTCAACTACAATAGATGATACAGCTATAGATTTCTTCTTTCTTTGCAGAAAGAAGAAACATGCAACAACAATGCTATCCTATCAATAATAATGTGAAAGATATTGGAAGGATAACTTCTTTGTTCTCTTTCTTACTTATTGTGTATGTCTCTCTTGAGTTTATATAGTATACAGACTTGCTGAAAAGAATGCGATCAAAATAATCTGTCTTATTTTAACAAAATTGTTTTGGCTGTTGTTAAACTTTAATATTGAGTATCCACTTTGGCTGGTAACTCAAAAAATGTATTTTAAGTCCTGGATACACTCACACAGACACACTGAAAACACACACACACACACACACTCAGTATCATTGATTGTTCTCCGACCATTGCTGTATCCATTCTAAAGTGCAGCTGCTGTGGGTCTCAGGGAGAGGAAAGGGCCCTGCGGGAAGCAGTCCAGTTATCTCAGACAGAATCTTATTACAGAATTTATGTGAACAGAAACAGAACTGTAAGACAGTGAATCAGTGTGTGTGTGTGTGTGTGTGTGTGTGTGTGTGTGTGCGTGTGTGTATGCGTGTATCACTGCTGTGAGGTTATTCAAGGTTTTGTCAAAGGAATATGGAGAGGGCTTTGACAATTGCTATCCTGGCACGAGAGTAGCCACAGCTCTTCACAGGCCATGTGTTCAGCATCTTTTGTGTGGCATATTATAATTAGGTACATAATACTGCCATATTACTGTCATATGATAGCAAAGCACTGCAAAGAGAGCCAGAAATGGGGAGGAATACCGGGAGAGCCTGGGTGAACGTCCAGTCAGCTCCCTTTCTCTTTTTTTCCTGACAGCCTGCAAGGCTTAGGCAGGCTGATCTGCACTGGTGTGTGGATGGAGGGAGAAAAGAAGGATGGGAAGAGGGAGGAGGATGAGAAGGAGAGAGAGGGAGAGAGAGAGAGGGAGAGAGAGAGAGAAAGAGACAGAGGGAGAGAGAGAGAGACAGAGGGAGAGGGGGGAGGCATGGCAGGGGCTGCAAGCCTAGGAGAAGTGCCAGATCACTGCTGGAGCCAAGAACAGGACTGACTGGGCCTATGTGTCAGATCAGTGTGCATAGGCATACAGACACACACACACACACACACACACACACACACACAAAAGCATATGCAGGATGAACAGACACAAAGATGTCACTGACCTTCGACAAACACACTGCAATGTCAAAGCCCCAACAAACTGAAACACTAACACTTAATGATCATTGTTCACAGTTATACGTACTTAAAAAGCAGTTTGCCATGTTTGTGCTTGTTTATTATGAGCTCTCTATATCCAAAAATTTCAGATTTTAGCTTATCATCTAACAAGGGGGACGTCTGCTGTTCTTGCCATGCGTGTGCTTTTGTGTGAACTCGACTGGACGAGTGTTTGAAGACTTCTAACAGTTGGCTGGGACTCGGTACCCACTCATTACTGACCAACGGCACTAATAGCCAGCATCTTGTCCACAATGTGAGCCTGCATCAGAGACGGCTGTTACACATGGTGCAATATTTACGGCAGTCCTTACTCTCTGGGGACTCATTGCACCATAACACAGACCACTGCAGCTGACAATATAACAGGGCTGAGTGTTTCCTAGCTTTAGGAAACAGTAGAAACACCTCTCGTTCTCTCTTTGCCTCTTACAGCTTCTTTCTCTTTGCCTCCCTTGCCAATTCTCGCATGACCTCGTCTGCGTTTTTGTCTTTCCTTCTTTATAGCTCAGAGCTGGGGCCATCTGAGTCGATTTCAGAGACAAGTTGACAAGCCAAGCAACAGCAATGAGATAAAGTCCCTCCTTTCTCTCCGTCTCTTTTTTTGTGGTCAAGTCCACCGAGAGATCACGGCTTACAATTTCACTGTTGTGAGCAAATCTGATCTTGAAAATTCTGACAACTTTCTTACAAGTAGCCGCCAGCTCCGAGCTTTTCAACATCTATGTCTCCAAGGAATGCTACAACGGTGATTCACTTTCCGCAAGGATTCTACAAAAAAAACTAAATGATTAAATTACACCTTTAAATGCAATATCATCCTGTAAGACAAGGCAATTTGCCAGGACTAATCTTGTGTGTGTATCTGTGTCACAGAGAAAGACAGAGGAGAAAGAAGCTTTCTCTTTACATTTGTGTTTATATACTGCACTCTCTTCATTTCTGTTTACTGATGTGCACATGTGTTGGAACTGTTCATTTCTCATCTCTTGCGCATTCGCCCATGGGACGTTGGCAAGATTTTCTCAGAACCAATGCAAAGTGACAGCTGAGAGAATGATTCCATTACGGCTGGTGTGGTATACCCTTCCTGTGTTATGACAAAGCTGATGGCAGCATGCGAACAGAGAGAGAAACCTAATAAGAATGAAGTCAGAAGTAAGATCTATTCAAGCTTGTTCCAATACCAGATCATATCACACATACATAATCATGAGAGTCCATTTTTCCTCCTGACGGGCCTTGTAGCTACTTTCACTTACATCTTTGACAGAAAAAAATTGTGTGTTTATTTAGGACCTCATCATAAAATATGTTTACTGGGCCAATACTGTAATTTTTCTGGTGAAGACCGTCTTGAAACTTAAAACACATTACATTACTTAGCTAGATTTTTTGCAATTGCAATATAAATTACACAAAACAACACAAATCTATCAGTCGTTCTGATTTTTCTGAGGTGTTGTTATTTAATATTGGGCCTCTGAATTAAACAACAAAATCAATGTTAGTCCATGTCCACAATAATGACAAGAATTTTCTGAACTGAAGCCACTAGGGGACTAGGTTTAGGCACAAAAACATCTTGGTTAGGGTTAGTTAAAGGTCCATTAAGGTTAGGGGACTTTTGTTGTCATGGTTACAATAATAACAATTGAGTTAGGGTAAAGAATGATCATGGTCATTGTTAACAGAAACAAGCGATGACTGTCTGTAGGAAACAGGATCGGAACACCAGTCATCTGTGTTTAAGTCTGACATTTTGTAGACCCATCCATCCACCCCGACCACCTTCTTCTGAGGACTGACTTGTGGATTTATATATAGTCTCCCTGATGCTATTTCTTGGGAGGACAGTTTCGTTTGGATACAATGATTTGTGAATAAAAATAGCATTAATAAAATTGCAGCCCCGTTATTATAGAAGTGAAATACTTACATGCATGTCTACATTCAATCAATTTTCAATTTTGCAGTCCCACTTTAATAGAGCATTCTCCTCAAAAATACGTGTTCTTGCCAATTTCTTTGTGTTATCAACCTTGAAAGTCTGTCCATCTCTGTGTTGTTTGGGAAAGATTTAAAGTCAGTGGAGCAAATAAGAACTCTGCAAATGAAATAAAAACAAGTTTGAGGACCTTCTTTTAATTTACTTCTTTCACCTTTCTTTAACCTCTATCCGCTTTCCTCTCTTTTTCTATTCCTTGTCCATCCTCTTCTCTAATTGATTTAAACGCACTGGTCATTTTGCGTGAAAGCTCTGAATAAGTGTCTACACATGAATGAAAGTTTCACCTGGTGAGACAAATGACTTGAAGCTAGAAAAAAACAACCACTTTGGTCTAAACACTGTAACTTCTGGCAGCTTAGTCTCTCAAATGACTGAATTGACAGTGACTTTGACAGGCATGACTTTGTTTACCACTTGACAGTTGTCAAATTACAGTTAAAGACGTTAAAGTGACGTTTTCTGAAAAAGTGCTCCAGGTGGGAACTTTGGGCAGAGAGACAGGAGTTAGAAAGCCATCAGTGGAATCTCTGATATGTGTTGAGAAACTGATGGTGTCAGAGAGATTATCAGTGAAGAGATGTCAGTGGTGGTCTTTAGTTTCCCATTGCTTGGCCACTCTGAGTCCCATTTCGTCCGCTCCACCTTCCCGTGACTAGACATTAGCCAGGAGCTGCCTTAGGTCCAAGCTGGGTTAGTTTAGCTCTTATCCCGGCTCTCTTCCCTTTCCTCCTGGGGCAGTCGCACCACCCACTGTGGCGTTTGGTCCGGCTGGTCTGGCTGGGGGACTAAAAGATGCTGTGGTCAGCGATCGTCTAAAGGACTGCTGCTCTTCATCCAAAACCCATGCTACATTTTCCAATGCCTATGAGTGTATTTCAGCAATAAAGTTCTGGCTGAGATGGCCGATGCCCTGGATGCTCGCTTGCGCCTACTCATTGCGAGTAACAGGATGTTGACTGCAGTTCACTTAACGGCCACAGGTATCATTAATAACAAGTATTTTCTGAAAGTTACATATAGACCTTTATGTCCTCTCCTTCATCTGACTACAAATCATTTTGTCTTCTGATTTAACTGTTAAAAGGGGTTTTGTGAAGTTATCCTATTGTCCACATTTGTGATAAAACGTTAATATAGCTGATATTTCAGGTTAGCTAACAGGTTTAGTTATTTTTCGTTTATTTATAAGGGACTATGCAACAAACTAGACAACACTATAAGCTAATTTAAATAAATCTATAAAAAAAATATCAGATACTTTGGGATTCAGGACTGAGGATTAAGTTTGACTATATTACAGCAATTACTATTAAAGCTATAGCTAGTCTGAAAATGTCCTCATTCTGGAGGAAGTTCTTCCAAGTAATAATTTCTGTACATTATGATTGGGGTAAAACTAATCTAAAATCCTGTATGTTTAAATGTCTAAATGTCTCACTCATGTTCAACCGGAGCTTATGGATCACCCTAGTGCTCTATACCAGTGGTACCCAACCACCAGGTTTGTCCATCATTTGCCCAAAAAAACATATTATAATGTTACAGACATTTATGGGTTATTTAGGCAGCTGAACTTGGTCTGCCTCTTGAGGCAGAAAAAGACCGTCATTTGTCCTTGAGGTCATGATTCCATCATCATCCAATTAAAACTTGATCTGTGTGTGCTGGGGAGCTAATAGTGTTTTTAACTAGTTGGCTAACATGAGCATATAAACATTTTACAAATGATGTTGGGGAAATAAAAAGCCTAACGTATGTTCCACCCCCCAACTGACCAATCTGCAGGAACATTGTGCAAAAAAGGTTGGGGACCCTTGGCTTACATTTAATTTATGGCTCGTGATTTAATGACTGATTTAAAGACATCCTGGACACAGATTTCAGATCCCACACCCCAAATCAAATCACCTCCGCAACACTATTAACATATATAGTTTTAAAATCTAAATTACATTAGTGCTCTTAACCTCTGTATCATCACAGGGCTTCGCTATCATTGAGATCTTATACCTTAAGAGTTCAAACTTCAAGGTCTTCAAACCAGCATATAAATGCCATCGTCCTAATTTGTGAGATGGAAACCTGATTTATTGCACACGTTTGGTTATTTTGAAGTGCAGTTAATCAAGCAGTATTCTCTTTGCGCTGTTTATTGTTCCTTTATTGTCAATCAATGTGACAAGGAGGAGATGGGGTTTTAAAACATGACCCTCCAGCAAATATCAATTCCAATAGTTCACTGATGAAAACAATGTGCATGTGAGTGTGTGTGTGCATGCACACAGGCTGGCGAATTAATGAATTAGCTCTCAACCGCAACCTATCCTCAACCTTTTTCTGCACAAAGGACGCAAATCACTGACCTGTCCTTTCTGCTGTGATCTGCAGGGCTTTATCAAATGACAGACTAAAAGGATAAAAGCCTCTATTCCCTGACGCTGCTTTGTATTCTACATCTACATGTTATTATGTGACTGTATGCATCTGTGCATAATTGAACATTTTGAACCCTTGAGCCAATATGCCTCAAATGAATCCTCAGCTCCCACATCAAAATGATTATTTCTAAACAAACCGTGTTTAATCGACTGCGTGCCTCCGCGGCACTCTCCATCTGGAGGATGCTGTGTGACAGCTTCCCTTAAATTACAAATATCAATCTGCCACAGTGGGAGCTCAGCTGCCAGTGGCCTCATGGGGGTCCACGTCAAAGCAACCAGCCTTCAAAACAAAGCCATCAAAACGTTGCACTTGCTAGCTGCTTTGTTCTGAGACAACCGCGTTCATCACCTGATCACAGTTCTATTGAAATGACCAAATAACTGAGTAGCAAACTGTGGAGCACAGATTCAAGGTTGATGTGACAAACTCCAGATAATACAAACAGCTAAACTGAGCTGGATTCAGTAGGGAAGCTGAACTGAAGTTGGCCCGTTGTGTGGTTCTGGGTCGGCTCTGTGTGGCTCCACCCCTCTCTCTCTCCACAGCAAGGACCGACAGACGCTAGCACCGAGGGCTCCCAATCTGCTGTGTGATCAGCGGTACTCTCTCTAAGCGTGTTCCCCCTCCTCATCACCGGCTGTCTGGCCGTGGCAACACCACCACTTACACTCCATCCACCCGCTTATTGATACACTTCACCGCAGGATCGCCTTCCAAGTGCTCCTTGGGAAAGCAATAGGTCTGCGGGGAGGCCTAATTCAATCAACGATAGGGGAAAACACACACATCATTCATCACCAACACAGGACTAGTCCAGGGAAACTCTCTACCAGCTCTTCCTTCTTACTACATGACCATCAACACACAAATGCCTTGCTGTGGTCCCATTGGGCACTGAGCAGCTTAGTGAACCTGATAAGGGTTCTCATGCAATGTTATCATGTAAAAATATTTGTATACACACTGGATCATGCACATACACAGATATTAAACTAAAACAATCGAAGAAAAGCAATGTAATCAAATAATTAAGCGCACAGTGGACATTATGGCTCCCCCAGGGTTAGTTTGATTTCTACCTAGGTTGCATATCGGTTCCCCCGCTGTGTCTATAGCAGGCATGGAGTGCCCTGTACATTATAACAGGCCCAACTGGGTGTTTAACCCTGTGGAATCCAAATAGAAAACTGGCACATTTCTGAAAACACAACACTGAATATGATATTTGACCCTTTTAATGTGCCAGGAATGCGATGTCTGTCAGGAAGTGAATCCCTGAATTCAACATTGGCAATACTGACAAAACTCCAACATTGTCTTTAAAAGTTGTATGTTCTGTATTTTATTTTTGCACGTTTTGTACAGTTTACATGAAACATGACCATGAATTCTGTGATAACCATTTGCATTAATTACTAGCATGAAAAGCAGAGTACAGACACTTTCTTTCAGATGAATACTGTATAATTAAGAAGCATGGGCAGACATAATTGGTGCTCAAGTTACTACGTTTGTCATAATTTTGAAGTACTTTTATATAGTGCTGACATGTATCATTTTCAAATGGCCAAGCAGCACTTCTGGATGTTATGTCATGTTATGCATTTTAAGAAACACTGTAATGCAGGGCTAAAACTGAAACTGTTTTTTTGGATACATGGCACAATGTGTCATTTTGACCAGTGCAGAAATGGGATTTGTCAATTAAAATGGGTAACATGTAATATATATTAAGCATAGAAGCATAATGTATATGGTGGTGCAATGAATGCCATGACAGACAAATATGACTAAACAACACAGTTGGCCTCTCCAAATGTATTTTAAGTGGTTAGAGCTCATTACGGTAGCTAAAATATCAAATATTTGAACCTAAAATGTAACTAAAGATAGTTACTGCAGCCAGTGAACATTTCAACTTACAAAATCAGCCCAGAGTTGAACAAAGGAGCTGTCTGTTTCAGCACCACGGACAGTTCCTGTCATCTTCCCTATGACGAGGCGCTTCTGGCAGCAGCGACGGCCTGCCAGTTTTATCTGCTGCACTCTGTAACATCAGACAGAAGTGACTTCACCAATTCATTAACGCAAGGCCCTCATGCTCATGCGAACTGCACCGAAATCCAAAGTGACACACAGACATACTCGTCCATGACTTTCCACTGTTTAGCAACAGGAATTGGAGATGTGGCCCACCTCCAACTGGCCTCTGGTGCGTCTCTGCCAGCACAAATACATATAGGTCACCTGACAAACTACAAAACACTGTGTGCTCTGATTAACGGTATATGGGCTCCGGCTTGGCGTCTTCTCAAAATGCAGACCAGCGAGCAACCAGTGAAACAGCATTGGTGGGATTTAATTGGGTTTCAAGCAACATAAATAGTGTCTCTCTCTCCCTCTCTCTCTCTCTCTCTCTCTGTGTGTGTGAGAGTGTGTGTGTGTGTGTGTGTGTGTGTGTGAGAGAGAGAGAAGGAAAGAGGAGAGAGAGAGCCTACCTTCACACAAGCATGCGCTCACTTACAGCACATGTTCAGGCAACTGACCGACGGACCACCAACAATCTGTCTTCACAACGACTTGTAGCAGGTCGAGCAAACATGACATACAAAAAAAACAACCGTAAATAAAAGGTTGACAAATCCTGGGGGGGGGGGTTTCCACTAAGAATCAAAGTGGTCCGGCATTTCTGATCCAGGCGCACTTCCAGAAACAGGATCATAATCAATCATCGCTCAGATTCCTGCGTCATGCGTCAGTATTCGCACGATGCCACCCAATGGACCGCGCTGTTCGCCCCCATGGGAAACTCGTGCTGTAGGTCGAAATGGCAAGAAAAGCCCCGAGCCTGTCAGGGTGCACGCCGACGAAGCGCAGAGTTGTCGTTCTAACAGGGTTGCATCGCCGTGATATTGCGCACACGCAAGTTTTTGGCATCTCGTGTGGTGTCTCGAATTTGGAGACTGCAACTGCAATCGATCGCCGTGAGAGAGAAAGAGTGTGTGTGTGTGTGTGTGTGTGTGTGTGTGGATGGCTGGGGGGGCTATAGTGCACGTGAGACACGCACCCACAAACACACGTACAGAAAGAGAGAGAGAGAGAGAGAGAGAAGTTATTCCTGTGGCGGAACCATCACAAAACTTGGGTCTATTTTCTTGTTAAATCGTCGGCTCGGTGCAGCCTGCAGCCTGCAGCCTCCGCATGAAGCCAGGATTGTTCCTGTAATGAGGCTCACTGGTAGACTACCTTCAGGGAGAGCCGCGGCTTCGTTTACACCTTTATCTAAATCCTCTCCTCGGTGAGCTCCAGTGAGCCCGGCCGGCCGGCGTGTGAGACCCGCACTGCAGAGGGCTTCACCGGCATCTCCACGATGGAGCTCATGAGCAACACACACCGTGAGCCAAATACACGAAATAGGGGCTTCTCTGTCCCAAAAAACAATAAAAAAAAAATAAAAAAAAGAGAGACACACTGAGATTCCCCTCTCACACTGCGACACATACTGTTAGTTTAATTATTGATGTATTTCTTTCTTGAATGTTGTAGCCTATAATAATCTGCATTAGACTTCGTCTCAGTGGCAGGTGCTGAACTAGTGAACTTCCCCTCCTTAAAGCGTTTGACTGCTCAGAGCCTTTTTTTTTTTTTAAAACTGATGCATATCACACACATTGTTTTTTTTTTTTTGTTTTTTTTTAGGATAACTGCTGCAACTGTCCGATCCCCCAGAGTCACAGGCGATCAATTCATTGCCGCAATAATCAGAGAACCAGTCAAATCGAGGTCCGCCAACTTTATCGAATGCGCTGAAAAACCGCGTTATGTCGGCGAGCCAAGAGGAAAACTGGCCTACCTTCAACTCGATTCCAAAATGGTACGACGCCGTTTGTCAGTCAGCGGGGAAGGCTCTGGACATCACAACTCCAGGTCAATGGAGAAAAGACGTTTCCATAAAATGGGTGCAAGCCGGTGATAGTCTGTGCTTCAGCGAGGTCACCCATTCAGCCAATAGTCCGGTTTAAATCCAAACAGAATAATGGAGATCTTGTCTCTGTCCTTTGGGGGAGAAGTGAGCCAAGCGCTCTCCTACGCAGATGTGACTTTGCGCGCTTGAAATAAAACGGATGATGGGTAGAAATGGGAAAAAAAAAAAAAAAAAAAAATACTACAACCAATGAAAAAAAAAAAAAAAAAAAAATTAAAACGAGTGGGGGCGAAGCTGCCAAATGGTCACCCCCCCCTTCCAAAATCTAAACAGCTGACTTTTACGCAAATCGTGCTCAATCACTAATCCTCTCCTGGGTGCCTCACCATCCCAGACGCACTAGTTGGTGCGATCCCCACTCAGCAGCGCCGCGGTGGAGATGGGAAAAAGAAATGTATGGATATAATGGCCAGATCCGATGGGGGGTTTCCTCCACAGCTCCGCTCCGTAGTTGCAATGCACACGACGACAAGGATCTCTCCCCGGTCCTAGTGCACCACACGCCCGTCCCCCTGCTCAGCCTGACACACGCTGCGGCTGCACCTGCACGCTGCCATTTACATCGATTCAACAGTGAACGGATGAAGGGGGGGGGGGGGGGGAGAAATTCCAGCAGACGCCTGTAACTCAACTTAAATCTTCAACGCTGGACGGTGCGGGGTGTACAAAAGGGGTTCTCACTTGTGGCAAGACGGGTGGGGGGGTAGATAGGCAGAGAGTGAGAGAGAAGAGGGGTAGAGGTAGAAGGGGGAGAGAGAGAGAGAGAGAGAGAGAGAGAGCAACAGAAAAAGACGGGTGGACCAGGCTTAAAATGAAACCCCCACTGTAGTCAGTCCCTCAAACTGCTGATGTATACCTGGTAGGAGAGGAGAGCTGGAAATAAAGACTGGATTCAAAGCCCTCATCCACGTTAAATGTCTGTGCAAGTCAAATCAAGTGCAAGACAGGACGGGGTCCTATTAAAGGGATTCATCTTTTTGAGGCTAAAACGTTTGTAGTTGTGGCATAATGAAAAGCAGCTGACATCATGAGAAAAATGGAAATCAGGCAAGTTAAATGTGTGAATTATGCAGTTAGGAAGTGATCAAAGGACCCTGGCAAAAGTTGCCTGTGGTGTTTATCAAAGTGGCCTGGATCCTTTAAACAAAACGGGACGAAATGGGGCCACTTTTCACCCGAATTATTTTGCATTGTGATCAACAGGCTTCTCATACAGAGTTATAAGAACACACAGGAAAAACAGCTTTAAGATTTTGAGTGATCTGGAAAATAATAGTGAAATGATCCCAACCCTTGTATATTATAGAAATTAATGTGTCTAAGATTTTACAACTCAGTGGCAACTTTTGCTGCTTTAGAGTTTGTATTTGCATTTATATGCACTGTCTAAAAAAATTACAAGGGTGCAAAGTAACCTCTACCAGTGCATCAGTCCCTCTTTATGTTTCCCCCTTAAAATAAACAATATGCACTTCTGTTTAGACTGTGTACAGATCAGTGGAACTACAGTGGACTTATTGAAAAGAAAAAAATCTTTGTACTGAATGAAGACTAACAGACACAACACAGGTCCATTATTTTCAATTAGATGGTGAATCACAAAACATAATATCTAAAACCCCGGAGTATCATACTTGGTTATTTGCCTGTCCGCTTCAGTAAAAAAACTGCAGTGATGATGTGATGTAGTATCATAACACTTTTACCAAAGCCCTGCCTGTCAGCTGCTGTCAGTCAAACACAGACACACTGCTCCAGCTGGCTGAGATAAAAAGAAAAAAGTGTATTTCTCCAAAGACCCTTTTAAATCATTTCAAAAGTATAAAAACAATTAACAATACATTTAAACAAATGACACCTCCATCATTCTTTTCAGTACATTGAGTCCAGTGACATCACAATATTTCCAGCATAGTTCTGCCACTTTTACCCCGAACAAAGGTCTAATCAGCCAGATCTAACAGAACACGTGTGGGTGTGCAGGTACAAAAGGAAATGTGAATGATTCAGTTCTGCTATTCATCTCTACTTGTGGCTTAGTATGAGCCATTATTGGTGATGAGGAGATATATCCTTCTCAATCCTGTTATTTCTGTCAGAAAAAAATGACACAGACGCACACAAATAACAAATGGTGAAGACTAGCGTGATTTTATATTCACTTGAGTAATACTGATTGTACCCTCTGTGTCACTCTCACTATTTTATGTGTGTTTATACCTTCTGTTTGAGGCTGGTTTAACATTATTTGGGATAAAAATTGCTCTACAATAAAAGAAAATTTGAGACCCAACCCAAAACAAACAAATCTGAGTATATATGGGTACAGTTTTTATCATTTCAAAACCTCTTTTTCCTTGTCAGTAATTTAATTCACCACTCCAAACTCAATCTCAATTATAAGACTGAATATTTGTAAAGCAATTCAAACTCAAAATTATTATCTTCTTGATAAACCAACCAACCAAGCATCTTTTCACTATTCCATGTCGCTTCTGCGTGTAAATGCGACAGCTGTCTTCTATATGTTGATATATACCAAGTCATTTTCCCCTCCTCTAATCACCTATCAATCACAGCAAATGTACACAAATACAAATATATACAACTCTCAACAACAAACTCTCTTTTTAACACATGATATTTCTTTTGTAGAAAATAATAATAAAGTAATAAAAATTGTCCACAGCATGTTCTTTGGATTATTCTGAGGGAAAAGGATTCTGGAAAATCTCTTACTGTTGAATTTTTATAACAGTGCTTCGAACACCACAAATAAAATTCTATTCACCTGAGCCAGCTTTCAAACAACTACGGGCACATGTAATTTTGTTTTTTTCTACATACACAAAAACTTGACTTTTGTGATCCCCCATCTTGTCGGAGCTATCACCAGTGGAGTAGAACGTATTGAGATTGTTTCCTTAAGAAAAGGTGGTACTACCACACTGTAATCACTCAGCTGAAAGTGAAAGTCAGTATTGAAAATGTTACTCAGTTAAAACTGAAGAAGTAATTACAACGTAGTATTTTACTGTTTTTGTTGTAGGTCAAGCTGGAACTAGTTGTAACTTTTTTACATACTGTTGATAGTTTCATCTATAACAATGTAACTAATATATTAATATACTATATACACATTTTAAATGTCAAACAAATGTAGTGGAGTATAAAGAAAAAAACTGCCTCTGAATTGTAGCTGAGCAGAACTAAAATGTAGCTTAAAAAGGAAATACAGTACTCAAGTAGTGTACAAGTACTTAAAATTTGTACTGAACATCCCTTTCCACTTTAAACATTCACATTGACAGTACAGTTCTCTAACAGTTGATCAAAGTCATAAAAAATAATTTATCTAAAACGGCCACTCCATCCACATGCCCCATTGCAAGCTTTTGATTTTGACCTTTGTGGTTTTTTTGCTTTCTTTAATTCCCTGATGGCATTTTGCTAAATACATTGCATTGAGTCGTTGTATTAATTATGATCTGTTGATATGCTGCAATGCAGGAACGATGCTTAAAACCAGTTTTATCAAGGCCAAGCCAGTATACTGTGATATTTTCATAAAATAAAATGACAATGAAAGCTGACAGAGAATATCAATTTTGGATGTCAATCAGTTAAGAACATATCAACCCTTTTAACTGAAAGTCCTCTCGATTATAAGAGCAATATTATAAGACTATAAAATAAATGAATGTTTTCCTGAGTCTAACAGCTCAAGGACATACAGTACGAGCGCACTCCAGACGCACCTTTGTGTTTGTGTGTCAATATGAAGACAAACACCTCTCTTTATCAAAACCCATCAGGATCTGTGCGGTTAACTAGATGGGAAAGAAGAGGGCTGTCTTGTATAACCACACTTGCCCAGGGCTCAGGAAACTCGTCACAGACGTATCTGCCTCCACAGTTTTTCCTATCAGAGTATGAGTAGGTACCTGACCGTTTTCCGTCATGCAGAAAATATAGAGCCTGACTGGTTTGACACAAATCCTCCTCTTCATTCTCCTTAAAAAAGCTCACCCACTCACTCGCTCACTAACTCACTCACTCGCTCACTAAATTACTCACTCACTCACTCGCTACTGTCTGCTGAATATTCAGTGGATAAATGGTGTGTGAGTTATGCCATAGAAACTGCTGAGCGATCACACGACCCCATCACATCTTACTCCCACACTTCTTTTTTTTTTTCCCCCAGCTGCTTTATGTTTCAGCCTTCTTCTACCAAATGGCTCTCCACAGCAGCTACTCAAAAATTAAAAAAAGCGCTCAGAAATTACAAAAAGGGACCAACTTTGCTTTAAAGAGCAATATCTTGAATTAGCATCATGTCCCACTTTTCCGCACAGACAGAAATAGACTTTGCATTAGAATGCAATCAGATAAAGAAACAATTAATTCCTTGGTTCAAATTGAAAATAAGAAAAAAATAATGTGAATTATCATTGGGACACAGGCAGCACTAGAACAGATGTAGCCTCAGCTTGTGAAACACAGATAAATGGATCCTCACTCTATTCCTTTCCTCTTGAACACTGTTTGAAGTTTTGATCTAATTGGACAAGGACATCACAATGGTTGTGATTCAATACATTCAAGCCCATCATTGAATAATAATGAAAAGTGTATTAATGCATATATGGGGGTGCTAATGCTAAGGCAATACAGCTTTGTTAACCTTCATTCAGCCTTCATTTTGAATGATACTTTTGTCCAGCAAACAAATGACTGATTTGATATTAGTCCAATATCCTTTTAGCTCTGTTTTTGGTCTCCACTAACTCGTTGGGTTGATATCTGTCTCTTTATCTGCTAAATGCTCCACTTTCTTCACCAGCTAGTGGCGAATTTAGTCTCTTTGCTGACTGTTGCAAGTACAGGTAGTGTACTAAAGGTTTATAGAGCTTTTTACACAAAAAGACATCTGCAGTGTCTGGGAACGATGCCGGAGTGTTAAGACTGAGCCAAAACAGTAAAACCAAAACAATGCACTGAAAGACGCTAAAACGCCCTGTGGGTTTGTCAAGTTACACATAGTGATTTCATCCATTAATACTAATATTTATATGAATATAAAAATGTTGATTACAATAGCTTTGTAGCTTTTTTCAGTGTAAAGGTGGGAAGCCAGTGAAGGATCATGTCCAAGCGATTCCTGCTAGTTATTTGGGTCACATGGACAGATGGATCTAAAGGTGATATCATGAACCTCATGCTGCCTTATCCTCCTGGTGAAGCTTCTCTGTGGAGTGGCAAAAAGGATCAAAGCAAAAGGAGCTGGGCGTTCTGAATAGGCAAGAAGAGTACCACAACTGTGCTTTCACATGAAAGTAAGCCAGTTCTTCAGTTTTGCACTAATTATTGTCAAATACATACAATACAAATAGCTAATCATTTTGCATCTCAGCATAACAAAATGATTCTTTGTCTCTCATCAATCTGTTTCCTTTATGTCTCTCCTATAATCTTTCTTACTGTGACACACACACACACACACACACACACACACACACACACACACATATGCATGGACAAACACACATGCACAGTCACACAGACAAGCAGATGTTTCACAGAGTGTGCTGACTGATACATGCCCATTGCCTAATTGCAGGTTTATGAAATCTGCAGGTTGCGGGTGCCAAGCAGTTTGCAAACGGATGCCAAGCGGTTGCCTTGACAGCAGGTCGTGACCTTCCTGTAATTGTAGAGATGATGCCATTTCCCCTGCTCATCTGGTAGGCACATCTGTGCCAGCACAAAACCACTGACAGCCAGAGCACACAATTGAAATAAAACCAATGCATGAGAATGAGAGTTTGTTTATTATCAGGCCTTCAGAGGTTTAATTTCCAAATTGATAATTCATTTTTCAAAACCTTACCTTTATGCCTAATTTGCTTTATCAATAAATAATACTGATACTGCCAACATGTACATCTGTGACATTGAAAACACAAAATTCGAACCCATACAGTTTCCAACAATTAAACATCTGATGTTTAATTGTTTTGCCCGTTTTATCCCCTTGATGTTCTGATCACCTCCCCTGGCAACTGGCATACAGCTTTCCTGATCAAAGTGGCATATTTCCATATCACAGTGCCATGACCTTCGAGCTAGACAGTCCAGTTCAGCTGTGTGCTGTTGAAGTGTGAAATGACAAATGTCAAATTTCACCCGATCAGCTGTTCCATCAACGAGAAATCAAATGTCTCATTTTAAAATACAGAAAAAGAGAGGAGAGTACCATCCAAATATTTCTACAACTTGTATTTTGATTCTTTGGCAACATTGTTTTTGAAACATTCACACCAATAAAGCCCTTTGAATTGAATTTAATTAAATTTAAATTTAAATTTAAATTTAAATTTAAATTTTAATTTTAATTTTAATTTAATGAACCTTGCAGAAATAATCACTGTATTAGAGCTTTTTCACTGCCTTGTTATTTTATGTGGTGCTGAGAGTTTGTGAGAAGCTCAAGTAAAATTCATGGCATTGTACAGCTTAGCTTCTTCCTCCATTCGGAGTGCTGCTAAATTTTTCAGCAGGGAACTAGATTTTCTCCCTCTGCAGCTCACCAACAAACCATCCCCAGCCCACAGAAATGATCACAAGAAATAAAAAAACAGTGAAAGCACAATCTTATCAAAATGGGGAGGAAGAGAGGAGAATTACAACCTCAGTGGTAGCTCTCTGAAAACCATTAGAAGGAGCATAAATCTACGCACATCTGACGTAGGTGCAAGGCCTGCGCTATGACGTCAAACCACAAATTCATTTCATAAAAAGCTACTGTAACAGCTCACTTGTTTAGTATTGAGCAGGTAGTGTACAGTGGGGTTTTTTTTAGAGCTTTTTCACTGAAAACAGCTCCCTGCTGCATCCAAAATTAACACAATGAGATCATTGAGAGTGAACCAAATGAGTAAAGTTGCGGCCGGACAGCAAAACAATGAGCTGATCGCTACATCATTCAGTAGTTCATCACTTCAAGCGCCCCCCCCCCCCTCCCCTCCACATAAATAAATAAGCATGTTCTGATGTTTTGGTGTCAGAGTTTGAAGAGTTAAACAGTATGAGTGTGGTAACCATTTACACAATTTGACCTTGACGAACATTTGATTGGTATCGAAACGTTGTCTATCTAAATGGATGTGAAGTATAGAGTGAGTGTGTATCATCAACGCTAAGAGACTTGTCAACATCATTAGCCAGTCTTATTAAGGACTCCCATCGAACCTGAATTATACATCAAGCAGCCAATCAAGAGCCTGCATCCAGAGCCGACATGGGAGCATTCCTGATGATTCACGGGGCAGGCTTTTCCTTTTAATCAGACGACTGGAGCAGGATCAGCATTTTTTTTTCATCTAAAGGAATATAGGGAAAAGTAGAAAGAGAAGGAGGAAGACAGAGAAACAAAGGGAAGAAAAGAGAATGAGAGAGGTGTGGTGTAGGAATCCCACAGGTGCAGCAATGTAAAGCTTCACACGCACTCTATCAACATCTCTTCATGTCTTGCATACGTGGTCCGGTTTACAAAATACAATTTAAAACAAGGTTATATCCTGTGCAGGGGCAGTTTTATATTGGTTTGTTTGAAAGTAGACATTTATTTCCTCCAAATGTTAGAGAAAAATACAAATTAAAGTGATCTTTCAGTGGTCGACTCCAAATAGCAAGAAATTAAGAAAATATAAATATAAATATAACTATAAATATAACTCCCATTTAGAGGTTGATGTACATATTTAATACAGCATTCAAGCAATGTTGGCAGAATGGGAAGAACAGGTAAAACCTCACATTATTCTGACTTGGGAGTGTTCCCGAGATGGTTACCCCCACTGCTACTTTTATCTTTCAACTTTCTTTTACTGTCATCATTTATTAAACAGCCTAAATTAGCTGCATTTGTTGTGTTACATTATTTTAGAGGTTCTTCAACAAGTGAAATGAGATACAAACAAAGTGTGTGAAGTTCTTTTTAAATTAGCTGAACTTATTGTAGTGTCAATATTGAATTTTATTTAGATGTATCTCACGCTGATGGTAGTTTCACAGCCAAGACTTCTCAGCTATGCTCCTCACAGGAAATGTTTGGCTAACCTTAAACAGTGTTAAAATGTGCTGGTATTTGATTGTGAAAATTTGAGACAGTGTATAGGTTTACTATACTATAACACAGCTATCACAACACATGAAGTGAGAACAGCACTACTTTTGCGACCCAGGAGAGACAAAAATATATATGAGAAAAGTTAAGCATTTGAAGACATTTGTTATCTTATGTCTTTTTTGTCTCTATCTTTAAACACAAGGTTACTTAACAGTCTTTTAATTATATAACTCCTCCTCGGAACATCAACTTTGTCTGAAAACAATTGTCCCCTCCCTATTCCTCCCCATTGCCTCTAGTGTTCATTAACATAGAAATTGACGAGCCAAAATTGATGCTCTAAAGCAAAGTTCAGACAGCAAGGTCAGCCAAGAATCAGTAATTAAGCCAGTCCTTAAAGTGTGGCGGATCTGCTTATTAGTAGTGCAGGCCAGGACTCATCCACATAGAACTGAAAATGGATATAAAACCCGCAGGATGTCAGCACTCAGCGTGTAAAACTATTACGTTGGGCATAGAGGGTTGAATGTGGAATGTTTCCTTGCCTCTTTGTCTCTTATTCTATGCTTGTTGATGTCTTGATGAAATGTCTGAATCTGTCTGCCTAAAGTTTACATACAAAGACAGTTCCATCATTCATAAGAGCGAAATTACATATTTAATCGTGTAAAAGTGACCTAGAGAAGACATGAAGGAGCTCACCTGCTGCAGGCTCAAAGCAACAGGAAATCCACGACCCTTAGCCCCAGTCAGTACAAAGTCTGGCTTCTGATATCCTACTAAGATATGCCCAATTACCTGTCATTTCAAGCCCAATTTGGGACAAATGGGGGGAAAAGAGACTAATGCTACATCCTCTACTAACTTTTCCCTTCTACTGGGTCTCTCTTCCTTCTGCTCTCTCACATTAAACAGCGATAACAGCAAGTGTTTCAATGGTATGAAGGACAAAAAGGGTGCTTTTAAGTACAGCAGAGATGATTTATTCATTGTTTTAAGCTCCATTGTGTCAGAGGCCCTACCGCAGGTGGTAGAGGCGGGCTAGATCTGCACTTAAATTGTCTGACAGAGTCGTAGGCAGGAGTGTTACAGTTGCTCTTTTACTGTGTATCTTTCCTTATTCCTTTATCTCTGTCATTCAGTGTTTTTCGAAGCTGCAGTATGTTGATGCTGATGTAAGGACATGAGCATGTAACTGGAGTTTTTTATACCATATGTCTTCGTTAATTTAGCTTTTGGCCCAGCGGCCTTCTCTTGCCTGACTCTCCTGTCGAATACACTGCTGTTTTTACTAATTTAATCCACTCTGACCCCTTTGCATACTGCAAAAGGATAAACATGAAGACTGTAAATTATTTAGCCGGAATATGGAAATCATGCAGAGAGCAAACATGCTTTTCCTCACATAAAATTTCAGACGTATATCATTCCTACTTTGGCCATCGTTATTTGTCATAGTATTAGAAGACAGACAGACAGACAGACAGACAGGCTTTGTTGTCTCACAATGAGTTTTGGACAAACTTGTCACATGTACTCCCGTTGGGAAGGGAGAGTTGCTGTAACAGCAGAGAACAGCAGAAATACATTAAGAACTTAGTGACAAAGCAGCAGGACCCACACAGCTATGAGCCAGACTGTCATATCCATCCACTCTGTACTTCAACAGCTAAACACTCAGTTCATGACATGATGCCAGTTTGTTGTTACATAAATTCCTGGGGGGATGTTTGACCCTTTAACCTCTTTACCAAGAGACGTTATACTACTTTGTTCCAAGAAACCCCCACTCCAAGATCTTTACAATACACCTACAATATGGCTACACAATGATGTTAATGTTTAGACAAGACCAAGTGTTCAACATATCTTTTTCAAAAATGTAATTACAAATTGTATGTATGTAAAAAGGATGCATTCAGACCAAAAACAGCCTTGTGTAAAAATTGCAACAGGCTGCACTGATGGAGGCATGATGTGTCAAGTACCAGGAAGATGATACATCAATCCAGATCCAAATGCAATCCAGAAATCTAGTTTGAGTGAGTCATGAAATTTAAAGGGATAGTTCTGAATTGTTTAAGTGGGGCTGTATGAGGTATTTACAGTCAGTGTTACCATTACCATTACCTACAGTAGATGGCAGTCGGCGTTCCCCCAGTTTGGAGAAGCAGATGGGAAGATGGGATGCTAAGCAATGTACTGCTGGGGACGGGGTCAGCTGCAAAACATGTTTTAGCCACAGCAGCTGACCCTGTCCACAGCAGCACATTGCTTAGCGAACGCCATCTATTGTATACACTGAATGCAAATAAGGACCTCATACAACCCCCACTTCAAAAAACTGAACTATCCCTTGAAGGTTTATTATATGCCAAAACACTGTCCTAGTTCATAATATTACGAGGAAGGATTTTACTGCTCTTGAAAGTTATCATTGTTGCATTTCTTTTATCTTTTGTCACAATGACTGCAAGGTAAATGGTAGAAAGCTATTACCGTTACAGTAATCTGTAATCCAGGATTGCTTGCATGTATTTGACTGGCCGATGCAGGGGCTTGCCGGATGACTTCACACTGCATGTGTTTTTTTGCTAGAGCCTCTGTGTTGGCACCCCCACTGTGGCAATGAAGTGGTCCAATTTAAACAAAAGGAGTGCACTCGATCTGAACTTGGTCAGTTCAATGTAGACAACAAACTCTCCACCACACCACTATTAGATTGTACATTAATTGTTTTTAAGCTTACTAAATTACAGCACTTATCCAACACACTTTTTTTCCTCATCAACACAAAAGAAGCCCCGAGTCTAATCAGCTAGTGTGGAAATAGGCTTCTTTTCTCTCTTCAGTATAAGCCGGCAAAAACAACAGACAAAAGACAGAGACTGAGGCTACGTCACGGAAAGGGAATGAGAACATCAGCATGGTAGTAATGCGAGAAGCAGCAGCAATCAGCCAACAATAACAACACACAAAGTACAAATGCAAACACAAAACTTTGTGTACTGTAGTAGTGGAAGGCAGAAAGTTATTAAAGGTCATAAGACAGACTGAGAGAGAGAAGGACAGAAGGAGAGCACTATTAGCCTAGAGTGACAAAAGGAGGAGTGTTAGATGTGTGCTGCTTCATTATTTTGCTGTGAATGATTTTGCATGAATTTGTGTGATGACTCATGATACTCTGTGATTGATTTGCTCTGCAGCTAAATGCTTGTAATTAATTACTGAAAAATCCTTCTCAAAAAACATTGAAAAAATCAGCCATGTACATGACTTTCTTATAAAAGTTAAAGTAGTTGTTTGTGTCACTCTGTCACTCTATTTTTGCTTACCTACCTCACGTAGAAAGCTCCTCTGTTCACAGTTATAACACAGGTGTCGTTAATGGGCCAACATATTAGATACATGCTCCACATTTATGCATGTCTGGTCAGTCAAGCGGTTACAGTTGTGTTCATTATGGTGGGATGGAAAGCTGGAGTGGGTGTGTCATTAGTAGTAAGCTGATCTGGACTGAAGAAGCAGGAGTCTCCCGTGGCTCGTTCATGTCTGACAGCCAGAAGATTAGTATGAAGGATGTTCTTCATTTGTTAAGTGCTGATACTAATCCCATCTATCGACGTTATGAAGTGACACTCTGTCTTCATATGGCCTGGACAGCATCACCAAGATCAACACTGACGGAAATTAAAACCAGAACCTGCTGCCCTCATTCAGCCATCAGTTATTCATGTCTGTTTGGTGTCTGTTATGACAGCACAGTGTTTTGTTTTTTGAAGCATGTAGCCTGGCATTGCCAGACTAATTGGCAAATGAGAATTAGTCTGGAACCTCTCAGTTCATTTTCAATTTCCAAGGGGCGTTATCAACGGGCGCAGACAGCCAATCAGGGCGATAAAGCGCCTTCCTGACGTACGGTACGTCCTGTCAGAAGTACGGCAAACACATATTTCCTTTCACCATAACGTTTAAGTGCAGTTGTTTGTTCTTATAGAGAAAATTTACCCTCCAGTTCGTTTAATACTGCAGCTATAGCCGGCTGGGGAACTTTCTGCATTAGCGGCTGCCATCTTGGTTATTTACAGAGATGCCTCAACGGTGCTCCTCTCTGTCAGTCATCATATGAAACCCGCCTCATATTACATAAACGGTTGTGATTGGCTTGCCACATACCAGTTCTGGGGAAATGTGAATGAGAAAGGGGCCAGACGTATCTGGCAGAGCAAATAAAACATGAGCTGGCAGATTTGTCTGGTACCCAGGCTAACTTGTGGCCACAGTTCAGTAAAAGTTTTTTCCATTTGGGTTTTTGGTTTTCCCATTTTGACACAATGGGTAGGAAAATATTAAATAACAAATTGTACTCCTGAGACCATTAGTCAACAGAACATTACATATACAGTTTCTCCAAAGTGAGAAGTATTGTTGTGAATTCAATACATTTGGCTTTTTAACTGTTCAAACTAAATATGAAACCAATATGAAAGATATCTATGTGGGCTCTGGTAACTGAACACGTTTTATAGACTAAACAATTATCAGTAGATTCATTGGTAATAAAAAACGGGTCAAACCAATGTCATACAATGACAAACACAGTGCAATGCAGAAACTAAACAAACTGCAGAGCATCCATTACTTCAAAATGCTCACGTTATAGTTCCAAAGGGACCATAATATTTAAGTAACTGAGGGCGTTGGGATGTTAATGTGCCGAACGATGGAGGTGGGTTCATAAATAGTCTTGTACTCTGACACACTGAGCTGGCTGAGGAGGTTTGCAGGGCTGCTGAACTTGGAAGTTCCTTAGTGAATGAAAGTTCAGAAAGTGGTGAGGCCCTCCTCCACTCTGCAGCCCACACAGCCAGGCCTTCACACCATTTTATGTAACCATAGGTGGAGAAGAAGAGAGGCAACAAGAGAGGCATAGAGATAGAGAGGTGGTAAAAGAGGGAGGTAGGAAGAGAAAAAGATGGAGTCATAGAGAAAAGAGAGGCAAAGGTATATATAGAAACAATGAATAAGATGCACGCTCCTTTACTTTTCGTAACTCTAAATAGCATAATGAAATCTTATTTCTGGAGGCCTTTGTCAGATAATATCACTTTTAAGTACAAGGCTGCCGTTATTCTATATTTTTCTTATTGTTAACAAATCTAATGAAAAGACCAAAACCAATAATGCATTCGTCTGTTTCTCTCTCTCCATTTTATCTCCGCTCACAAATGCACAATTTAATTTTTTTAAAGGAGTAAAACAGCCAGGTATTGTAGTTTTTAGCAAATGTTACTAAAAGAGGAGAAAATATTGCAATTTTTTGGTAGCTATATTCAGCTGCGGGCTAGTACACATTGGTGCATTAGGGAGTTTAAGACAGTACGATGGTGTTTGTGGGATTGACTCAAATAAACTACAGTGCACATGTTCATCATAAATGAGGAAAAATGTCACCCAGTGGAGCGTAATGGATCATAAATGTTTTTAACTAAAGGTCTATGGCACAGAGGAAAAAGTTAAATCAGGCTTAGGCTACACAGGCAGCGCTTGAAGCACTTTTTCTTGAAGTTGCCTTGAAGTTGTAGTCTATAGAGGCCCTTGAATCACTCTTTGTGTGGCCCTTCCAGGCAGTTGCTGGAACAAAGCTTCCAGGTTCCTGGGGCATGTGAACCCCTCCACGGTGATAAGGTGGCAATTTCTGGAGGTGAAGTGTATATACAGCCTGCAACCGAATATATGAAATTGTTGAGCAGGCAACCGTGTGCTGGGGGCCCTAAACAAGGCTGCACCAACATTACAGTCAGTTTAACAGGGTCTGTAGGAACTATGATAATCGGATTAACATACAATGTAGATTTTTCATCACAACATAACTGTTTTCCCTTAGAGAGTGTGACAGTGGGAGAGAGAGAGAGAGAGAGAGAGAACAACATCAGACACAGCATGGATACCAACCAAAGTCAAACCATCCTATAATAACAGTGTCATACACGGGGTTCTGTATGTGCCGGCAGGTTGACTGCACATAGAGAATTCAATCTAATAGCAGCACCACTGGCTATCTACAAGAGTGGTGAGTTGACAAATCTCCATGGCTCAAACTTCTAATGCACCCTAAGCTTTGTAAAGTGGTTATAAAGAGCAGGAGTCATGGTTTCCAGTGCATGGAACAGAAACATTGGCTCCATGGAGCCCTAAAAATAGGTCATGCTCTGCTCTCTGATCTACTCCGCACTGTTACATAAATATACTCTGCTTTGTACAAAATCCCCATTTCTTTTACTCACTCTCAAACAGACATACAGTACACAAACAGAATTCACATGCAGCAATAGCAACATATGCAGTATGCTGTATTCATTACGAAGAACTAATACTGTAGATGTGAGGAATTTAAGGCAGGACTTGACAGAAAAAGGCATTTATGCTTTTAATATTAACACTTTGCAAAAGATGAGTGTCATTACCCAGACAATAAAAAATAGCAGGAATGGTTTATCTGAGATACAGTAGGTAATTGAAATGCATCATCTGTTCATGCAAGGTTACGCAATAAATTTTTCATTTGTGGTGATGGGATAATATCAAACACGGCTGGGCAGTGATGATGAATCATGCTGATAGTTACCAGGATGTGAAGCATTTCTATGGACTTTTAGGACCACAACAAAGGCAGTGTCAATACACCTCTGCTCTTTAAAATTCTCTGCCATTTGTTCTCGACGCTACACTGTTTTCTTTGTCTTTTAGTCCTATTTTCCGTTACTCAAACATGGCCTATACACTAATCACAGCCATAATTGGTAATAATGCTGCTGTTTGTTTTTAGATGAAAGAACTGAGATGAGAGGCCAGCTTAATGCCACTGAAAAAAGATCATCTGAACCTTTCAACCTTTTCTATTGATCCCTGAGCAACATGACTCCCATTGACTATCAACACTCAGAATGACACCCTGTAATTCAAAAACAGAGGATTTTTTTCTTTTATCTTAGTTGCATGGTATTATTTAGGGATCATCCATCTACAGTAGCCAGTCAGGAGACATTTGTGCCCCACATCCATGCTTGGAACATGACATTTGCTCAAATTCAAACAAATTCCTTTATTTCTTGCACTTAAAACATCTATTTGTATTTAACCACTGCTGCCCGGGTCTTATTAAGAAGACGCTCCAAAAATCTATGTTTTGACAACAGAAGCGTAATTCTGTCTAGAATTGGGCCTCTGTGATGTTTCAAACATTAACTTTAAACTCTGTCAACACGCTATAGGTTCAACTTGTGAATATGAGGTTCAATTAAACATTCATATAATAGTATTTAAATTAGATGCGTGTGGAAATTATACCCAAGAGCATTCATGGAGCGACTGCTCTATCTTGACAAGAAGATTAAATTAAGGCCTGTTAAGAATCCAATGTCAAAATCCAAACCGAATGAGTGAGTTCACTTTTAATTATTTCCAGTGTGAATCTTGCACCCAGGGGGAAACGTAAACATAATAGAACACCAAATAAACTGAAGGAGCCAGATGTCTGACAGTTTGAAGGCCAAAGAATTATGTTTACACCGAAACACAGGTTTAAAAACTATGATTTGTTAATACATAGATTTTTATAACTTAAAATGTGAAAATAATGAAGCACTGTGGGTAATCATAATAACTTTTCTAAAGTAATTCTCTGATTTCTTGATGAGACTTGACTAGATGTTTCATTTCTTGTAGACACAATGAAGATAATGCTGGAAATATGTGTAGCACAACGCCTCTAATGCTGCCGGTGGAAATTCAATACTATCTGTCATTTACAAAGGTAAAGATTCATAAATTATATCACAACATGAAAGTCAGTAAAAAAAAATTTTCTGTGGTAAATTCATGAATAATGATACCAAAGACAGAGAGGGAATTTAGAAACAATTTTCTGGGCTTAACAGTGTTTGCACAAAGTTTTACTTAATTTATTTTAATGTTGATACCCAACACATTGTTTGCTTAGAGGTGTTATTTTGTGTCAGTATTGCCAAAAAAACTGCATACGACATACATACAAACTAAACATTTTCCAGTTCTGTGCTGTTTTTTTCCCCTTCAAAACAATGCAATGGGGAAGTTGTCTGACCCAAAATATGTATTCAAATTCTACAGACTGTGTGATATTCTTCATCAACAAGATTGAGTATTTTAAACCTATTCAGTGGTTTTATGAAACACATCAAATAAAATAAAATAAAAACATTCACATGCTTCTAGCCTAAGCTTATAGATAGATGTTTAGGAGCTTACTAATATATATGCTTACTGAAAAAAGGGTTCCTTTCATCTCTCCATTTTGACTCTGATGAAGACACAGTGGTGTCTGTTTGCACTACAAAAGGCTGCAAATCTATCAGCGTGCTCCAGTCCCTTTTTTGCCTTGATAATATTATAGCTCATTCCTACATTGGATGTGTGCAGTATCTCCATTTTGTTACGTGTTGTCCTATTAACCCAGAAGCTGCGGCACATCCAGACGAATGATAACCATCCCAAATCCCCCAAACCACCTCCATTCTCACCCCAGGCAAACCCTCCCTCACCACTTCTCTCCCTCACTTCTCGCCACAGGTTCGATTAACAGCGTCGCCTTTGTTCTGAGCCCCTGGGGATAGTCCTATTGCAGGGTACCTGTGTGTGTGCTTGTGTGTGTATGTGAGAGAGTGTGAACGGAGTGTAATGCAGGAGAGTCTTTGAAGAGTGAGAGAGGAAAGGAGGGGTGCAGAAACGGATAAACACAAGAATACCAAGGGACAAAATAAACCCGTGCTGTTGAAGTTATTTTACTCAGAATAGGGAGGGTGAAAAAAAAAATTCAAGAGAATAAGAGCGTTGCATACAGACGAGGGTGTAAGGATCAAAAGGATACGAGGAAGGGGACTTACATTCATAGTAACAACTCACCTTTTATGTCATTTATATGTGAAGTGTGCCTTTCTTACAGGTTAAAGAATACCTCCAAATAACAATAACACGTTTAGCGCATGTGCATTTATGCATGTGTAGTACTGTTCTTAAGATCTTAGGAAACTGACATGTAATCTTATATCTCGTAACAGTGTGTGTGTGGCTGATGTAATAGGTTGTAAGACTAAAGGTTGTTTACTGGTAATAATATTCACACACTATCTGCATTGGGTGTTTAACAGGCAGTCAATGTTCATGAAGTACTGGATACTTGCAAATGTGGAAATTTTGCAATCCTTGAGGTGCCTTCAACAAATGGCGAGTGATCAATACAGCTCCATGTATGTGTGCCTGAATATGTAAATGTGTGTGTGTGTATGTACTGTATGCACATGTGTGTGTAATGCAGTACAGTTGAGTCAATCAGTAGAATAAATCATGCAGTGACCACCTGCAGAGACATTACTATTTGTTCTATAGAGGCATTGAAGGCCTTCTGCTTACGGGCACAGCAGGAGAAAATATGAAGATCAACAAAAATGCAGTGAATCACAAAGACTTTGGTTATCTTTAACTTCAAGTGGAGTTAGTAATATACATGTACTGTAGGCAACAGTGTCAAATAAATACAATAAGTACAACTTCAAGAATAAGAAGTCAAACACAAACATGAGGACCAACAGGAAAAGAGGAAAAGGAATTTTCCCACCCAAAGTCCTACATATATTTGTGCGGACCACCTGGAAAATTTAAATGCAAACTGAAAACCTGTACTTGTAGTATTTATTGATCAATTTATAAATTGTTTGTCATTTATTGATCCTTTTTTGTTCCATTTAAATGTCATGATCATTAAGGTAATGATCATTTAATATATTTTTGAAGTATTAATGGATTCATTTGGAAAAATCTTTTATGTTATATTATGTCCTCTGTGTGTTCAATTAAATAGAAGTAGATTAACTGCTTTATAACACCAATAAACAAAGTATACATACATAATATAATGAATATATATTTTCTTTTCACTCATTTTATTTTCTTCAGAAGCCATTATTCTGATGCACAGAGAACACAGTATAAGAGGAGTAATGAGCAAATGTGTGTTCAGGAATATACAGTAGTGCACACTCATGTCATTCATTTCAAACAAATTCTCAGTTATTGTTTTCATCTCTTCCTAGGTTTCTATAGAGAGCTCTAGACTGTGTTTGACAGAGGGATAATGAGCCACTGGTAACAGAACCATGCTTACAAAGGTACAAAGTATTTCCATCCTTATCCATTACAGTGTTGTGTGCCCCGTGTGATTACCAGAGACGTGTGATTGATAACCTGTGTTCATCGTAACCCACTCATAGTAGTCAATATGTCCTATATTAGAATAAATGGGTGTCAGGGCACATATCAAGACCATTTCTCAGGCCAGATCTCATTAATGTTCTCCCCCACTCATAACACACAGAAACACATGGACCTGGAGGTCACACACAGATCAAAGCATAAGCATGTACAAAAACTGCATATACTGTACCTGTAGATAAAGGCACAGAGCAAGGAGACATGTTCAGACACAGAGAGAAAGGCAGACACACTTTCAGCATCATTACTCAAAACAAATGTTTCTATGTTGTGTGCCCTGTGAGACTTTTGTGTTGAATCCAAAGAAAATAGGTTTTTACAACACTTTTACAATACAACACAGTAAATGGCCTTTACATGTAGACTGACCCCAGCAATAAATATCATATATACAGTTGCCTATACTATACAGTACATACTATATGTCAACATCAATAATTCCTTACATTAAGATTTTTACTGTCTGTAGCAATACAATTTATTTAATGGCTTTATATGTTTTTTATGAACACAAGAACTGTTTAACTTTCAATTCATAGCCATGAGAAACATGTGCTTCTTTACTAATGAGGAAAAAGAAAAAAACAACCCAAAGTAATGAGGTTTTAAACATAGCAGCAATATATAATTACAAAGTTAACTGGTGAGGTGTGAGTTGGTAAACTTCAGAGAGCTTTTACTACAATATTTTCTCAGTTAAAGATTCAATTAATGATTAGTTCATCAGTATAACTTGCCTTCTGCCACCCCTGCAGGCAGCAAGCTAAATTACATATGTTACAAACAAAAATATCAAAAGCAGAATACAACATCCTGTTTGAAAAAAAAATGAAAAGAAATGTTTCCCATCTGTTTGCAAAACAAAAGTATTTTGGTATATTTCGTTAGCTTATGTAGGGCTTTGGAAATGTTGCCACTCAATGCCAGCCAACGTTATCTAAGTTAGCCAGTAGCTTACCTTATTGTTGTAACCCAGGAAGGCTGTGCAGCTGTAATTTCCATAAAATTACGTAACAATTTATTTAAATAATAATAATAATTTTAAAATGACTTCGTCATTGTCTGAAATGACTGGGAGACTGGAAGTCCATGCTGAAGACATGCTAGGCCGAGTGGACAAGGAGCTATCGAAATAACTTTAAGTTACCAAGTCTAAATTTATACCTCAAAGGATTCAGAGTGCAAAATTGGTGTCAGAGTGTGGTTTAAAGAGAATATCACATTCCACCAAAAAATATAATCTTTCCATCTAAATATTGTAGCTAATTTATTTTATTTTTTTCTTGTTCCCCTTAAGTATTACTGTAATCAGAGTGCATAAGTCAAAAGAGTTTCCAAGCTTCAGGCTGGCTTCAACAGAGTTTGACTGCAAGTGCACGTTAGTGTTCCTGCCGGCACTGCCTGCATGTTTCCATTTGGCCCATAGACTTTACATGGGGATGTAGTCACACATGTAAAAATACATGTGTGTATTTTACCCACCATAAAATATTTCCCAAAATGCCTTGCAGATCTCCAGAGCTACTGTTGAGATTCTAGTATTAATGCTAAAACAACATAATTAGGTTACAGTGTATACTATGCACAGTATACTATGAAAATTGAAAACAAAATTCATGCAGTTCTTACATTTAGCTTTTGTTGTTTTCTGTTATAAGGAATTATCTATTGCCAGCAGATCAAGCGTAGGTCACTTAAAACAAGAGAAATTTGGTATTTTTGTCTTTGTCTGTGTTTAAATCATTACTGGCCATTTTGTTAGCCGCTGGCACAACACAATGAGTGCTCTCCATCACCTCTAAAGCCAAGAGATCCACACTGTGGTGTATCCTCTTTTGTTTGAACATGGCTTTATATAACTTAATGCACGCAGCCTACATTTGGATCCGCTGATTCATTCAACTCATTTACATTTTCCCAGTGACCTTCCCTACTCTCTCCAATCCCACGCATCCTTAAATACAGAGCGCTGTGTCCACACATACGTAGGACAATAGCAGAGGAGAGAAGGGGCGGCGCTGAAGTCTCTCTCAAATGCATGCACGCACACAGGCACAGGCTGATGTGTACAGGAAAACGTGACGCCATACACAAAAGAAAGCCATTTTCTGCTCATTTGTCAAAGCAGCACTAATCACTTTCATGGCACTTATAGCGTCTCATCTTACAACATACTTCAGAGGATGTACATGCATCTGTGTGAGTGTCTGTGCATCATCCCAATGCACAGCCAGATGTGTGTATATGTTATCACTGCTGGGCCAGCCTGGCAGAGCATTGCCGTAGGCTGACATTGTGTGTGGATAGAAGGAGTAATCCCTGATTGTGTAGGTGTGGATAAGTTCTGAAAAGTCCTCTTCAGCTTCATGCACAGGGTGAAATGAGAATGGTAAGCCATTTCTTGTGACGTGCTTTTCTTTTCTTTTTGCCTTTTGGTTTCCGTGTTCTGTCTTAGCTCCCCCCACCATCCCTTACCTTGGCTTCCCCCTGTCATGCCTGTATGATCTTTTGACATACAAACTCGTTTCTCTATTCTTCCCTTTGTGTCTTTGCTTTCTGAACATACCGTCTTCCTTCCCTGCGCTCTCTCACTTCGCACTCCACTTTTTTTTTTTTTTAAAGAAGCTACTCAGCTGAATCCTTTCCATTAGAGACTGTGAGAGGAAGATTAGGGTTGTATCAGTGTGTATGTGTGTGCTAGTGTGTTTGTCTTTGGGGGTGGAGGGCCGGGAGAGAGGATTTCCAAGGCTTTCTTAGTAACAGTAAGACGACAACCAGGAATGCCATCATTGTCTGCAGGGGTTTGAGGGGGATGTGCAGAAGCCGGTAGATGCTTTATTTGTATCTAATGTGGCTGCACCCATTTAATATTGGCTCTATCATACTGTGTAATGTTTATCATATACATCATCACGTTCTGTAGTCATCAGGCTTGGCTGTTCTGCTTCTGCTCAGTTGAGTGAACCGATATATTGTATGTGTGCATTGGAAAATAGACACAAATGCTCATGCACACAGGTGCACTAGCCACAAACACGAACAAGTATATTCGCAGGGAACCAAAGTCTTTTTAGATACACATCACACACACACACACACATGCTTCCGCATCTGCAGGGGCCATCAGCCATGAGACAAGCGTGTTGCTTAGAGACCAAGAGGTCACCTCGACAACAGAGATCACACAAACCAGGTGTGACATCTGTTATAGTGTGGTGGCCACAGCCAGCACTGGAGCCCTGCCTGCTTGAAGCATGCAAATGTAGAACACCCAATGGCTGCTCGGGAAAGGACACTTGACACTAAATACATTTGGAGGCACCGTAGAGCCTTTTTTTTTTGTAAATGCTTTCCTAGTACTATCACCAAATCACAAATCACTGACAAATCACTGAACAAAATACAATAGATGTCTCTCTACCTGATTCATCACTGAATTTCATTTTGGCTTTCCACCTATGAAGGTAATTTGATTATTTTAGATTTTTACATTTCAAGGAATTAATTTTTCTTTTGTCTAGTGCACCCCGTGGTGTTTTTTTTTTCATCTTCTGGTAAACATGAATGAAACACTCTGGATAAAAGTGTTGGACCAACAGTCCGACATCCCTAGAGCCACACTGCTACACATAGCTAAAAGGGGAATGTCTTTTGCTTATCAGTGTTTCCAATGAGAATGCTTGAGGAAGTCAATCCTCACCAAAGTTAGGCAAATAGCAGTCACAGCTTATATCTGCATTCAGCATCTGTTTGAGCTCGTGAATTGGCATGCTTACTGAAGCATTTGAGGGACATCCATCTGCAGTGCCACTCCAGAGCAGTGAAGTGCAACTGCAGTGACAAACGTGCTGTCATCCAGTTTCCCACACGCAAACACACACAAGACACATACATACACACAGATGTGCCCTCTCATAAATGTTTGCTCGGGGGCTCTCCTCTCACTCTTACTTCTTCAGTTGGATCATTCTCTCAGTTCTCATTTCTGACATAATTCTTGACAGTAATGCAGTGAAGCATTTTTCCAAAGTAGCAAAGTCGTATTGAACAGTATGACAAGTTCCATAAAATTCCACACAATATACAGTACATCACAAAACTGGTTCCACCCATGTGGAATATCACTAAAATGTTAACAAAATCAAATCCTGCTTTAATACATCGATATATTTCGATCCTCCTGGGCATGGATGATACCAGTGTTCCACAAATCTGTGAAAAGTTGTTGTGCCATTCTTCACATTTTTTTCCAGCTGCTCTTTGCTGGAGGGATATTGTTGCTCTACCTTATATCCCAAAGGGGACATACTTTGGTCACAACAGGTCATAGTAGTTCCTTTTTTCCTCTTTAAAAACTCTTGTCTGTTTGGGATCATTTTCATCCTGAAAACATCCCTCTCCTGCCAGGCTTCTTGAGACTGGGAGCCATCTTTTCATTCAATATTTGGATATACAAACATGTATTCATGGTGCCATCTACAAATGTCATCTCCCTTACACCTTTGCACTCATGCAGCCCCATATCAGCACACTCCCACCTCCATGTTTCACGGTCGGCACTGTGCAGTCACAATGGTAGTCCTCGCCAGGTCCTTGCCAAACATGCTGGACTCCATCTCATCCAAATTGATTCATTTTGGTTTCATCTGACCAAAGAATGTGCTGCCAATATTCATCAGACTTCTTTTCATGTTCTTTGGCAAAGTTTAATTTTGCAGTTTTGTGAGCAATGGTTTTCTTCTTGGATGCCATCCATAATGGTTGTATTCATGCAGTGTCCTTCACACTGTCTGAGCAGTCACTGCAACACCAATTTCCACAGATAATCCTTGTGCCAAGTCAGAAGCACTTGCCCGTCTGTTTTTCAATGCAAGGTTGCATAGCTAGTGAATTGTCATTCTTGTGACAATTGTCAATTTGTGGTGTTCACTAGTTATTTTATAACCTTGGTCATGCAATTTCTTTTAATTGGAAATCACAGGCACTTACTCACTTTTGTTAGGTTAAGTTTGTACTGTGGGCCTGTATTCAGTGTTGTCTATCTAACCTGTTTGTTTTTAATTTAATATAAGACCAAATACCCAACACTTCAACTTAAAACAACAATTTTGAAGGTAACATTTCAGTGATATTGCACAGGGGTGTACCCAGTTTTGTTATGTATTTTATGAACATAGTATATATACAAATAAATAGTGGAGGTAGAGGTGATAAATATACTGTAAATATGTAGATATATATTTGATTTTTTAATGGGACTCTAAAATCATTTTCTAAATTGTACTGCAAATATTCACTTCAGACTAATGTAATACTGATAATATGATGAATAAGATTTGTAGCAATTAGCTACTGCAGAAACTTGGTAATTGTGACTCATTGATTCATCAGCAGTCTGTAATTTCTGAGGCTTTAGTGAGTAGTTCTTTTCGCCTCCCAGCTTTCTAGCTTAAGCAGCTCAGTTTATAGATGATTGCTGCGCCTCTCTTCTATCCATCCAACCATTTATCTCCAACAAACTTCTATTGTATTGTATTTGTGTTGGCACCTTCTGTCCGTCCAACATGCTTTGAAAAGTTGAGCCCCCTCTTTGTGACCAAACATATCGGGGTGAGTGTTTTGACCTCCCTCTCCTTTCTCTTTCACAGTTTCTTTCACTCTTGTTACCTCTCCCTCCTCTCGCATGTTTCTGTCCAGCGCTCGCCGTGACATCAGACCAGGGCCACCAGGTGACCCCACAGATGGCACTTTGACACTCAGATGTGAAATCAGGTGTTGTGCTGTACAGATCTGCATATTTAGTGTCACATTATACGCTATATTAACACACAATGTTAGCAATTCAAGGTAATGTCTAAGTCAACAGAGGCAGGGTAAGGAAGTAGAGAGGAAAAAGAAAGAACAACTTTGTGAATAAATTGCTTCATTCCTCCTGTTGTCTTTTCAAGGGTAAGGCTGGCTTTGGTGTCAGGAAAACAGGAAGTCTGGCTGCTTCTTGAGGGATTGTTTATAGATTTCTAATCTAGGCCAGCAAGTTGTAATTCTCTCCGTCTTACTCCTGCTGTGCATTTTCTCATTAACTGCATCAATGCTATGCCCAGCAAGCCACAGCAGGAAAACAAGAGACCAGGAGACAATTCATTTTTAAAGTAAAGTAAAAGATTTAGTAACCTCGACACTGAGGTCATACATGCTGACAAATGAGTTAACAGCAAGGAGTCTGCCTGTGTGTCACACACTGATCAATGCTAGCAGCATTTCAATGAAGATCAAACAGAGAGGAAAGGTTGGGACATAGTTCAGGAACTTCCAATCAGCTCTTCTCAGGAAGAAGACAACAGTTACAACAGTTATTACAGTTATGATGTTGCTGCTCCTTGATTTTATGTTAAAAACTTGCATATTATACCCATTTCAAACTGGTTTATTGAGACTGTTGTCTTGATTCTGCAAATGTAGTTCCTGTAACACATCAATACTTAACCTCATTACATAGAGCTACATCTCGCAAGTGCCAATAAAGGTTAAGTCTGAGTTATCTTCAAACACGTATTCCCTCCCACTCAAACTCGTGTGTTCTGTTTGTCTCACTCTGTTTTACTCTGTTTTTTTAGACAAGTCTTCATTAACATTCAGTTAAATTTCATCCTTAACAGAAGCCCCTGTTCATCCAGTCCTGTCCAGTGCTGAGATGAGTCAAGTCCCTGAGGGTTTAACCCACGTCACTGTGTCACTCTGAAAGAGATAAGGCTGTCCACAAGGACAAGGCAAAGAAAGATTCTGTATAATATTTCTATCAAAGTTAAAGAAATTGACGCACAATTCCTGATGGCTGTCTGACCACATAACAATACACTTTTACCACCTATTTAGTTTTAACCTGCAATCAGATGTATGTAGTATGAGTGCAACATACAATACAAAGACTCTTAAACCTCTCATCTACTAGCAGCTGCTACTGCTTCAGACACAAAGCAACATTATCATTCATTTGGAATCATATTTCCACCCACCTAATGAATACAGATTCAATATTCACTCTCCCTGTTGCTCTGTTTTGGTCTCTCAATCTTCAGTCTTGAGCAGCTGGGTGTTCTTCACCCACTAGCTGCTAACTTTTTCCTTCCGCTGTCTTTAAAGGCACAATGGGTTCATCAGGTATTTCTTCAGCTGTCTGCAAGGGTTAATGAGAGCAGCCAGACTGAACAATACAGTCAATTTGTGGGCTAAAAAAACAAAACATGTAGCTAGAGGAGGCTTAAAATGTCTGTTGAGCTGCGGTGTTGTGATGCAGTTTGCTCTGATTTTGGCACTATGAGCCACCTTTCACATTATACGTAAAATATTCATTATTATATAGACTAAATCAATGCAGGTTTAAACGTGTATAATCTGGTATTATCCAGAACACACTGAAATAAGTTTGTAAAAGCTCTCAGTTCTTACTGTAAGCCTCTGAAAATAAAGCCTGATGGTAACCAGTGGAGCCAGATAACTTCATGATTTAGAGACCGGAAAAAAATATGTTTCTGCTTCAGTAAGACAGAAACTGTAAAGTGAGCCAAAGATTGATGAGATGAAACTCTTCTAGCCATTCTCTATTGTCTTCTTCTGGCAGATTGTATATTCCTGTCTCCCTGTGGGCTTGTAGGAGGTTTCAGAAGATTTAGATGAGAAAGCATAGCTGTTGGAAACACCTCACTATCGCACTCCCACTGGGTGCTCCATCAGCAGCCACATTAATCTATATGCACTTCATCATCACATTACCTGAGGTGGTTCTTTCAATAGGAGATACGCTATAGAGCGAGAATGAGAACGCTGTGATATTGGATCTAAAATTGATAGCTCAAGCCTGTGAACATACTCCAACGGCGTGGCTTTAACGCTTAACTTAACTACAGCAGGTAAGAATAAAGCAAGATGACTGTTATCTCATCTAGAGACATTTATTTTGGAGTTTTGACAACCAACTGGCAAGACAAAGCCACATGTATTTTATTTTCTGTGGATAGCACTCAATAAAATCCATCAGAGTCGGTGTCTTAATCAAACTGAAGGTTTACAATTGCTTTGCAGCTGGTTCGAGAAAAAGATGAAACTTCTATACTAGCAAACAATCATTCATTCCTTCGTAACGTCCTGCTCCATAGATCTTGTTATGCCAGTCACCAGCCATGGTGAAGGTTAGGTATTGGTTTGATTGGAACTTGTCCCTGCCATACTGAACTCTACAATCCTGTCACACTCTGATTCATGGGTTTGTGCCTGCTGTCGCTAAAGTTTTACGGCCAGTATTGGCAGGGTACTTTTTCACACATTCAGAGCCATTTTAAGGCCTCCTCTCTTTCTGTCTCTCCCTCCCTTTTTGCCAGGGCCATTTCTGCCAGCATGAATCAGCAACCCACTCTCTTTATGTACCTGAATCCGAAGGACTTTGATTTCACTAACAAGTTGTTTAATTTACTACACATTATTGAAACATGATCGTTGTATTCTGTAGTCGTCCCCACTGAGTCGGGTCTCGCCAGATCCCGCACATGGCGCCCCTTCATCCGCGATGCGAGAGTTTCCCTGAGTGATAGCCGGGAACGGTCAGCTCTCAGCCCGCCTGCTGCTTTTCCCAATGCAAAACAGAGGTGTTCAGACAGTTCTAAAATGACAAGTACCGTATGAGGAAAATGAAAATACAATATGGGGATGTGGAAATATATTTCATAATTAATCATATGCCAATATTAAATCAATTTGATGCTTTGAACAATAATTGCATCGCCAATGAATGTTAGGTTAGAAAATACGACATTTGCCTGATTTAACGTGACGTCTGTTATAAACCTCAGGGTCTGCTTTCCGGATACAGACTGATCATTTTGATGGTTAAACAGATGCAGATACAAATAAAGACAATGACATGTCTCTACACATCTACTCTTTACCGATATACATGATGATGCACGACAGCGTGAGGACAAGGGAGATGAAGAGGTAACCTGCACTCTACACTTTGCTTTCCACCATCAACAATCCCTACTCTGCCTCCACAGTTTCAGTGTCTGACCTTTTCTTGCCTGTAAAGCATGTGCATGGCTGTGGAAAGCAGAGATGATGAAACAGGTATGCTGCTGTGTGCGTCTGTGCTTGTACATTCACTCCAAAAGCCCACTCGGCTCTGACCTGCGGTTTGGCTTTAACTGCTGCGTAAATCTGAGCAGCACTTTAATGGGTTGCTCACCCCTGATGCTCCTGAGACACATCAGCTCAGTGGGACAGCGCTGGTCAGTGTGCTGCCGGCACACAGCAGCATCTAACAACTCCAATAATAATCACATTTTAATCACTCAACCGCAACAAACCTGCCTGTTGGAACCACATCCCAACTCCTTTAGCCCTGTGCATTACATTTGTGAGAAAATTGGCCCAGTGAATCAAGCAGAGGGGGGACAATTTAAGGATATTACACATACACTATAGAGCTTTAGTACTAGGGTTAGTGGGGTGCTAACATGCTTGGCACTTAGCAGCCATTTTATCAACATTAAAACTAGGATCAGGCTTGCCTTGCTAACTGAGAATAATTGAAAGACAGTATAAAACAACACCTGCTTGAACTTGCAGACAAACACTGTTTATGGAAACTGTAATTTATCATCATCATTTAGCATCAACTACTGATATGGCTCACTAGGCTTTTTTTTTTTTTTTTTTTACAGATTATCAAAAAGTAGAGCTTTACCATTTACCAGTAAAGACAGATAAATTACCAAAATGGTAACATGCACTTTAATTTTTTGATTTATGTTGATTTCAACATGCTGAGAATGAGAATGCAAATACAGAAATGCGCTGCAAATTCCGAAAACGACAACGTAAGTGTTTTCAAAGGACACTAGTGCTGAACACGGCTTGGACACCCTTGTTGTTACAATGGTTTGTAACTCATGAAGTTTTGAAGTCGGGTCCGTGTATCATCTGTTTATGTTTATGCTGTGAACCGATTTCTGTTACCGATCTGATCTGCGTATGCGCAGAAAATGACCGCTGCACACAATTTTCAGGACCTTGCAGAGCTAAAACACGGAAATTCTACCAGTCATTTTTATGATTTCTGAGGAGACTTAGTGTTTATGACAGATATGAACCTTTACTGTCCAGTTCACCAGTGTTGACACACGGCGTCTGAATGATGTGTGTGCGAGTTTTTTTACGTTGAAGCTGAGGTTATGTCATTATCTTTACAATACTTGGCCTACTGTAGCCTATACCTCAAGATATTTCTGGTCTAATATTGCCTAGAGGATTATTAAGCAGACTACAGAATGCTGTTGCGTGCAGCAGTCACTTTACATGCATGCGCAGAGTAAAGCAGTGGCAAGAGTCAGTCGACAAAATAAACATAAATGGATGATATACGGACCCAACTTCAACTTAATGACTTAATGAGACGGTGATCGGTTTGATCAAGTTACCGGTAATATACAAATCATTACATTACAATAACAAATGCATTAGAAGATTAAAATAATTAGGCAGCGATAATGAATTCATGGACTGTAAGGCCAGTTAAAATGCAGGAAAAAGAAGAGGAAGAATTACTTAGATAGGCCTCTGGCTTTAGAGAAGAACGAAAGACAGCATAATACTGTTCAGTCAGAATGCATTTTTTATACTCCAAAAAATACAGTTTTCATATGCATAATCATTTTTGTAATACAAAATATAAAGATGAGGAGATAAAAATTCAGTCAGTGTATAATGGTGAGCTAGTTGTTACTCTAGCGATCAGGCCTGAGTATTGTGCAGCAGCCTCCACTCCTACCTTTGTTTATAAGGGCAGCAATCATGACTCACTAAGGCCAAGTTTGAAATGCTAAATCTACCCAGCATCACAGTGATGTAAAACCTAATGTACTGAATGTGCACAGATCATTCTGTGACCAGACAGAAAATCCATTTTTATTGTCACTAATCAGAAAAGACATGAATGGAGGGGGGTAGGGAAGTAGAGAGACCCTGTATGTCTGAGCACTGGGCTTCCACCCCAGATCAACTGCCTCCCCGTCCCAAGCCTTATGCCCTCCCAGTACCATAACTTGTCTTGAGATCACATACTGATTCCATTACTCTGGTGTCACACAAGGGTTCATTTCCTTTAGATTACAGAGTGGTTAAAAGTGTGCATGAGCATGTGCATGTTTACACACACAAGTGCTTTGTAACCAGATGGCAGCAAGTTTAAATCCTCAAACCACCTGAGAGTAAAACAGCAAGGTCTCCTTCAACCAACAGCAGTAAGCTTTTGTGTAAGGCACCAAACCCCAGTAACTTCAGTGTAGCTGCTGAACACAAACAGCACCAGATGTCCAAAACACCCCATCTAAATCCCATATCCTCAAAGACTCTTCTGTCCTGTCGGTGTGAAAAATTGTCAATCCACTGCACAGTAGACAATTGTTAAGCCATTTCACAAGTTACCACTCTTTTGTCAAATATACAAATAAATAAATCAGGTTTGGGGATGTGGAATACAAGTTAAGCAAGGAGATATGTCACGTCTGGTTGCTGGTATCTTTGGCTGAAGGAATAACCCTAAGCTTGTGAAATAAATAAAAATGTACCTAAAAACATTTTTTTTGTACAGGAAGGATAGAAGAGTGTTTAAGGAGTCTGTAAATGTTTAGAAACAACCAGAAAGATTTTTTCAAACCTTGAATTTACTGTAGGATTTGTGGTGACCAGCTAACCCCTCCAATCATATAAAACCATACTTGACTTTGTAGCTTGTGGGTTGTAGAAGCTCGAATAGACTGTATCAAAGGCTATAGATACATCAATAAATATAGAGGCACAATGTTACTTAGTGTCTTATTGCAATATATAATGGAATAATTAGATGTATGGGATGTGCTCTGCAATTACTGGTGCAGATGCTGTAAATGCTGGAAGAAAGGATACAAATTGCTTTTGTTTATCGACTTCCTAAGATCTACTGTATGGCCTGTAGGGCCTAAATGCATAGAGTGGAAAGCTGAGAAGAGGAATAAAGAGCTGAAAAGAGGAACAAAGACCCCGATATATGGAGGTGAGGTCCCTGTCTTATCAAAAAAATAGCCAGGGGCAGGAACATGTATATTGAACGCTGAGCAGATATCATTCTGACTTATTGCAGCAAGGCTATCAGAATTAATGCTTGAGGGTAAAGAGGGGGAAGACTTCAAATGTGACTGCCTTACAGAATTAAACCAGATCTGAAAATCTGAAGAGAAGCTTCAAGAGAGGTTAACCGATAATTAATGAAATCGATGTAGACAGAGGGAAGATAAGTGGTCTTATGAACACCCCCTCATACTCATGCACACAATGACAAACAACTCAGACACACAGGTGACCAACATACACACCTAGCTTTTGCAGGCACGTTAAGAATGGATCGGCAGCTTTCTCTGGGTTTGTATAATTAATATTCCACAGGGACTCTTAGTCTAGTAATTAGGAGCTAAAACTCCACAGGATTCCATTAATGAAAAGTCAGTCCCAAAGCTGATGAAAGATTGATCATCTCTTACATTGTCAAGCATGTTATCCAGTTATTTTCCTTGCTTTGCCCTTTAAAATATCCCATGCTCAAAAAAGTGTCTGTTGGGAGCACCTGTTTGTCCTTGATAGATTCCTTCATAGGCCAGAAAAGAGTGTCTGGACCTTGAACAGTGGGACAGAGGGGAAGTAGAGGGAACAGTGAAAAATGCCCCTTGTCATTGGACACTCAATCCTGCCTCGTTTGTGTTGACATATTAAAGCAAGGACCGTAGGGAGGCCATAAATAAAGTGGCCATGTCCTGACCCAACACTGCTAACCCTTGACCTCTCCAGAGTCCATGGAGGGAAGGCAAAAAACCGCTAAAGGAATAAGAAACCAACTGAACAGGGAGATGTAATTATAATACTTCTTAAGGTAAACAGGTATATTCATACTTGGCAGAAAATATAATTCTCATTAAATTCAAAGCCATTCCTAAAGGTCGTTTATCAACAAGGAGCAGCAAGGGTTTAAAAAAAGATTTTACGACTGATTATGATGGTTTATGACTGTTAGTTCATAATGGCCGTTGCGTGTTAAAGGTGTTGGATGTGTGAGGAGAGCTGGACAGGGTACAGTGAGTAAGCTTTGCTGCCAATGTGTCCAAGTGGCCAACTACAGTACTGCAACAACAAAAAAAACAGTTTAAAAGGATTTTGCATCATAATAAAAGAGAAGTCTGTACAATTGTAGACAGTAGACCTGGAACTGAAAACAAGGTCGGTTAGAATCTTTATTTTTATTTTTTACAATTGAAGGTTTGATATTAATATTAGTACAACTTTCACTTGTTCTTACTTTTCTACAGCTTTGTTTATGGCATGCCACATGACACACTGAATTCTAATGAAAATGTCAGCTAGTAGCCTATGAACACTAATCCGGATTACACCAATAAACTTCTTTTTGCAGGTAGTGTGAAATTGCATGATCCCCACAATTCCCAGACCACAAGATTAAGGGCCCTGACACACCAAGCCAACTTTGAAGAACTTGCCCAGACATGGAGCAACTGATGCGTTTGCTCTCATTGCCCCACATTTTATGTTAAAAGTTGGGCTTGAACACATCACAAAAGCTACAGCTGATAGGCAGCTGACTGCTGACTTGCAACAATGTTCTGAGCCTGCATAGGAAGACTAGTAAGTCAATTTGTAAACCTGTGGTTTAATATCTGTAAGTCTGTATTTGTACCACTGCTCAGATTTACATAGCCAATGACTAGGGCAGAATAGAGCCATCAAAGCTGGATACACCACAAACACTACAGGTGTCAGTTGGCCAAACACAACACGACCTAAACAGATGAATGTCTGTTTGGTGTGCCAGGGCCTTAACATAGAGGCCCCTTCACCTTCAGTACTGATAAAAAATTCCCAGAAGTTTTTCAGCAACATATGCCAGATACTACACATAGACAAAAAAAAAGCAAGAATTACAACAAAACAATTTAAGACACTTGCAATTGTAGTTTTATACATAAATTAATTGTACCGATTCATTAACACAAAAGAAGATTCAATTACATCTGTGAAATACTTCATACTGTACCATCTGTGTTTTGGACCTCACATTGGTGACTGAAGATGGGAGTTTCTCTGCAGAAGTTCAATACACTGCCCATGGATTCACTAGCACTTAACACTATACAGATGGAGATCAACAGGGAAATATCCTATATCATGCTTGTGAATGGGTATGAGATAGTGGGCAAGCTGCCTGATAAATCCACACATCTGACAAAGAAGCCTTGTAGGTATACTAAAGTGAGCCTGCATCCCGAATGAAAACAACAAAAAGAATTGCATTGGACACAGTATACTGAAGGTATGCTGGAAGGGATGTTTCCCTCTTTGGATATTGAACATTTTCCACCCATCACTTTTGCAATTTGCTCAGGTTAGTTTTGCACATCTGCTTTTCAACTCCTCCAACCATTAACGCTCTCCAATACACTGTTTATTTTCTCCCCCTACCCCCTGTCTCCATCCGTCCATCCATCCATTTTCTTTCTGGTTGCTCACACATTCTCTGCCCTGTGCTTTTGCTCTCTATCTTCCTCATACTCTTTGGAACCAATCGCTTTCTTTCAGCCATATGGGTAACTACTTGAGACCAAATAACGACAGATGTTTGTGTGTTCAAAGTGAGGTATCGTTCTGCAACACTCTAGGAGGCCCGGGAGGTGGAGATGGTTCGGTGGAGATGAGGGAATTCACCACAGTCACTGATAATCCCACAGCCTTTAACAGAGCTTTTTAGAGCAGGTCAGTTCTGAAAAGGGGTGAATGATATAGACAGCTGGACAAGAAAAAAAGGGGCAGAAAAGAGATAACTCAATTTAAGATAAACCTCTGCCGTTTATGTCCACAAATTAATTTGCAGTGACAAGGCTGTCTCTGTCTTGTGGACAGATTTATTGTAAGAGAGCTGTTTTGAACTGAAGAATCTGCCAACAATTTAATCCCTTTTATCATTTAATCGACTGAAGGACTCCTAAATAGTCAAGACCAAAATTAACTCTGAGAATGCCAAACTGTATTTTGTGTTTTTTAAGTTGTATGTGGAATTGAAGCTGTGTCCTGTATTTTCAGACTGTAGCAAGAATACTGCAGCAAGTTTGGTGGTGTAATATTGTTGGTTCCAGGCTTGGTTTTCATGTGAGAGCAGCAGCTCTAGTCCAGGGTTATATATAAGGGTTGTAGGTGAGTTGAGGGGGCTCGTTAGCCTGTTTGTTTTGTGCAAGATCTCAATGTCCCAGTTATGTGTGAAATCCATGTTTTAATAAAATGAATCCTAATGTTTTTTCTGTTTCTACTGAAGGTGATAGCAACATAATTAGGTGACAATATGTCAGGGCTGTCAGCCATTTGCCCAAAGCAGCCAGAAAAGTCACATCTCTTTAGATTATCTGAGCATTCATTTTGAACAGATTTATTTAAATAACTGATTTTGTGACTAGCAAACTGTAAAATGAGCCAAATGTGGCCAATTTTTGTAATAGCCTTAACAAGATTTATATATTCTAATATTAAATACTAATATTTCTGATGCCAACTGTCAGAATCTCATTTTAAACTCTGACCCGAAGTAATCAAACATCCCAAATTATGCCATTGACATCATAATCAGGTCTTTTAGAGAAAGAGTTGGCTGAAGTGACTTGACATCCTCACATGAGGACGCAAAACGCCTGCTGAGGAATGTTTTGAAGCACCACTCTAGTTGAGTGGAGGTACTCTGTTAGCATCCAGAGTGTTTTGTCTTTTCAGTGTTTCCAGCTCTGTCTCTTATGCTGTATGTGCTCTCCAAATTTTGCTGCCATGGAGGCATCAGGTCCTCCGAAGGTGAATGTCTGTTAATGTTCATATTCGACCATTTCGAGGCACCTTTACAATCAAACATTTCCAATGTACAATAAACTAAATGGCAGACAGAAGGCAATACTTCATACTCAGACTGACCTTGGGCCAACAAGTGTTCTATAAAACATTACATCAGCAATATTGAAATAATAAGGAAAGTTTTGGACTTTATCCATTAAACATGGATTTAACCAAAAAGCGGTGTCTAGTCTGCTAGGATAATTTTTTCCTTTTTTTATTTGAAATTTAATTAGAAGATAAACCCCTTGAGATGCACCATCTTGTTTTCAAGGGGGTCCTCGGGCACAAAAACATGGAAGTTAACAAACATTTAAACAAATAAATAAATAAATAATAGTAATGATAATAAATTAAACAGGCCAACGACAACAACAAGGACATACACATTAGGGCTGTTAAGTGTCATTCGCATAAAATGAATGAGAAATAAAATAAATGAACCCAAACTCCAGACACAAACTTAAAACACTGACGATTAACACAAATGCAGACATTTTGATTTCATATTCTGTAATATGTGTCAATTCATGATCACATTACTTAATTTTTGTACAGTAAGTGATGTGTGCAAAGGCCACAGAGAACGTTTTCAAGTGTGACACACCCACAGTTAAGAAGTGGGAGAGGTGCAGAATTTGTTTGCTTGCAATGGGTCCTTACTCTCAAACCTCATGCACACTATACCAGGTGCAAGTGCAATCTGGCTAAATTGCATTGAGACACAATCCACATTTCAGATGCATGTTAATTTTTTTCCCCCATACATAATAGAAATGTGAAAGAGAGACTGTGTTATAACTGTGGCTACAAATAACTCCCACAGCATTTGTGATAAAGACAAGATTTGAAACGATAAATGCCCATTTACACCTACACACACTTTCTGTTGCTAAGAAACTTTGCTTGTGAGCCGCTGAGCTACCAGGTAATCTTCATAGCATCACTAAGCAACCACTCAGCATGATCCTTGGATGAGAAGATCCTAAGACCTCAACAAATGTGTTCATTGCAAGGTCACTTACTTTCTTTTGTTTCTGTTTACACTTTAACAAAGCTACAATATGCTGATTAGGGATGTATCATACTGCACATGATTGATCTACTTGCTGTTTTGGCATGAACTAATATGGGTTTGGAGTTTCACCTTAGAGTTACTTTATTTGATTTATGTTGTGAAATACTGTATTTACAATCACTAACCAGAATACACAGAACAATACATCCTTTTTTATCTCAAAACAATAGAGCCTGTAATCTGAACACAAACACAAAGTGGAATCCCAACCTGTCAATCTTTTTGTCATTCTCCTTTTGACATTTTGACTTTACCTTCTTATCTGGTAAGTATTGCCAAAGCCTGGTGTTTGCCCCAGACATTTCAACGCTCGACCAAACGGAACTGTGCGACAAATGCAAGGTAAGAGAGATGCCACTGATTGAGCATTTCACCTTGCAGGATGAATGAAGAGGACAAATGTGCAGATATGTACATACGGCCGTACATAATTTTACCCATTCCTCCTGCCCTCCAAAATCCATGCTTCATCATCTCACCCAGGTCAGCATGGTGATTTGTGACAGATGCTGTTAGCGTTTGCACGAGCGGCTTGGGTTCAGCTGTCGAAGCCTGATTGAAGTTTGTACTGGAGAGGGCCGACATAATGCTGGGCGGGCACACAGGTGTCACACTCCAGACCAGCTGTTCACTGTTGTCAGGACAATGTTTGCCCTTTTCTGGTGCGTCATCATGTCTCCAAACACCTGCTGACCTGTCATAACCACAGATATCGCACAGATAGCTTTGATCTAATTATGATACAGCAGAGATAATTCTAATGGAATTTTTGCCTTACAAATGTGCAAAGATACAAAACAAAAACTTATAATCTAAGTTCTTAGAGAGAGGAGGTATATTATTTTCTCCACTCACAAAACTAACTTAATAAATGTAGAACAAATAAATAAATAAAAAATATAAATTGGCATTCGTCAGCATCCTCTTGTAAATAAGGTGTAAATGAAAGTTTCTGGTAACACTTTAAACCTCCCTATTTAGCATTTAAAATAACTATTTAAACAGTTAATAAATGATTTATAACACATTATGTTTATTTAAGCACATATAGGCAGATTTTATTGTTATTGTTTTATTGTTACCTAATGTACATAATGTGTGTGTCAGTGATAATAACTTCTCCTATGAAGATGTATTTTATAATATGACTGCTGTGCTTTACTATATTGTCATTCATTATCTGTTTATACAGCAGCCCCAAGAGTTAGTTGGAATTTACATTAGTCAACACTTATATCTGCTTAAAGCTACATTAAAGTGTGTTATAAACCATTAATCAAATGTCTATACACTGCATATTAATGCTAAAAATGGGGGATTCAATTAAAATGTATTTCTTTACCGATCTTTTACTTTTTCAAAAATATTCACAAATTTATACTTTTGTGGATCCTGTGTGAGAAAGGGTGTGTGTGTATATGTGTGTGAGCGAGAGACAGAGAGAGTCCGACAGAGAGAGTCTAATTGGAAATATTTTTAAGGAGGAACATTTTTCATTCATTTTGAAGAGTGTTTACAGGTCCTGTGATAGCTGAAGTGTATCTAAGCTGTGACAAAACAACATTAAACAACGACAGATGTTTGTACAGTGTTCGATCGCAGCATGTTTGTTATCTTTGTGAGCTGGCACACTCTTTTAACTACACTCCAAATGAAAATAAAATAAATGTTCCCCATCCCAGCTCCATCCAAGTGAATGCCGCCATTTTGGAGTCCAGTATCCAGTTTTCATCATAAATAAATCCATGGCCGTAGTAGCAAGCAGAGTGTTATATGGGTCAGAAGAGGGCGTTTGTATTATCATTTAGTAAAACTTTGTTCACAATGTTGTTGCGGCCTAATTTATTCATAGTGGTCTGTCCTCCACCTCCTGATCTAGCAAAGTGGATAAAGGTGATGTGGGTGGAAGCGAACAGTCCTCTACAGCTCCATATCACACCACACTCATTTCTGAGCAATTTAAATCCCTATCAAAAACAAAACCTTAACCGCTCGTAAATATGTCACATTATGGAAGATAAAGTAACACTAACTTTGGTTTCACCGAAACCTTATCTGGTCAATCTGTTATGACCTGATGCATCACACCCATTAAATGCAACTAGACTGTAGTTCTTATTTTTGGGAATCAACATCGGCCACCACAAAGTGCAGTCGGTTGCAATAAATAACAAAATTATTACAGTCACAATATTTGCATGCTTTGGTTGTGCTCATTTCTAGCTCCACTTCTATTTCACCCTCCCAGCAGGGGATAACTGCATCAACCGTGTATATTATGGCCCTTCGACAAAAGAGGGATGCCGCCTTCAACAGTGTCATTACCGTAAACAGATTGATTCAATTTGTGTGGTCATGCAAGCAAATAGAAAGACAGGAGCCTCACTGTCTTCTGACCCGCTGTCATTTGCTGTGCTGATGAAACTGTAATGAAATCTGTTGCTATGTTATTAGCACTATAGTTAATTCAGTGCCTCTTATTGAAAACTACCCACCAGCCAACCACTGCAAGGCCAACACTCACTGAAGCTACTTCACAAGCTTCAGTGAGTGTTGACTTAGTTGCCAAGGTTAGCAGAAGAAACTGGTCTATATCTAGGATGGATTTTTTTGTTATATTGCAAGGGATGTGTAGTGCTTTTCCCTAAAGGAAATCCTTCATATGATATCCTTTGCACAAAGTTCAGCATCACCAGTAGTAATAAACTATCTTAGATTAAATGACCTTGTAAGGAGGTAACACATTTGGTTATTGTGCTATTTCGGTCCAACAAAATTCATTGCCAAATGTAAAAAAAAAAAATGTAGCTCAGTGGCATTTAGCAAAGAACCACATAGTGATAGTGGAGGACAGGAAGGAGTTTGGCTACATGAGAAAAACCAACCACCAGCCATTCACTTACTGTACATGTGCAATATGTGGTGACATGTATGCATCATGGAGGAAACTTCCGACAATGCAAGGCAATCATTCAAACCACACGCCAATATATACTTAAACAGAAAATTTTGTTTTCCTGCCTGATCAAATATACAGTATATGAACCTGTGAAAATCCACAAAAATGTGGTGCAAAGCCCTAGCAGGAGTTATAATAAAAATGCAGCCTTGTTAACCTTATATCAAAGTTTTCAGTTATTTGTTTCTTTTTTCATGTTGCACTGAAATTTGGAAGAAATAAAAAACAGTCTGGAACATTTCTTATGTATGGCTTCAACAAGCTGAAAGTGTCTTAGGCTCCAGCAGAGGTAATCTCAAACAATCACATGCAGTTTTATCATCCCTCATTGGTAGATGTTTTATTGTTTTGACTGTAAATTTATAGCCTGGGAACCAAACAAATCTGCGAGCTCATGTTTCATTTGCTCTGGCAGATATGTCTGGCCCTTCTACCATTCAAACTGACATTGTTGCCGTTTTATCAGGCGAAACAATCACAAGTGTTTATCTAGTAAGAGGCTGGTTTAATACTTTGACTGACAGAGACAAGCATCATTCAGGTATCTTTGTGAATATCCAAGATGGCTGCCATGTTCCCAAGCCGGCTACAGCGGCAGTATTAAACGGACTGGATGGTAAATTTTCTCTACAAGAAGAACAAACAACTGCACTTAAACTTTATCTTGATAAGAAATATGTGTTTGCCGAACTTCTGACAGGACGTACCGTCCGACAGGACAGCGTTACAATGCTCTGATTGGTTGTCTCCGCCTGCCGAAAATGAGAGGTTCCAGACTAATACGCATTGGTGAATTAGTCTGGCGATGCCAGGCTAGTAAATTTATGCCCACTCCCCCAGAGAAAGAGATTTAAAAAACAAATCATGAAAACTGTCAATCCAAATTGTATTATTTCAATTGATCACTGTCACGTGTACTTTTAGACTATGCATACATTTCTTTTCTGTGAGGTTTTAGGTCATTATGTGCCAATACCTCACAGGCTTGTATTTTCCTCTCCTCTACAAGCTTTTTACTCCCAGGCATGGTGGGAAACACAAAGATAAAGACAAACACTTCTAGTTTAATTGTGGTAAACTGGCAGAAAGGGAAGATAATCTTGCAGCTGTGTGTGTTCACTCCAGCCTTATAATAATCTCCTTTTTGCTTTCATCCACACCACTGTGCTGATTGTGGAAGTCCTGATTTTGGTGTGCTACAAATAGTCCCCCTGCACTAATCAGCTTTGACAAGTGCATCACCACCTGCAAGACACCTGGCAAACAAATATCTTAAAAAAATCTGAAACTCTTGACAGGACGCACTGTTGTTATATTTTACTTACTGACACCATATGAGAAAAATATAATAAACTCACAGTCGAGTGGCTACAACAGAACATATGTTACTAAATTATATGATACATTTGAATAAAGTCACAAGGTATAAATACTTAGGAGCATTAGGAGCATTATACTGGGCCTTAAATGATACATTAAGTACATTAATGCTTTTTTAAATGATTCAGTACTTGATAGTGTTTCCCATCTGCATATTGCTTATTTTTTTCATGCACTCCTGTAGAATAATACATCACAATCTGAAACAATGTCACACTTAAGGTAGTCCCCTATTTTATGTGCACATGGAAATGCAATTGGTTAAATAAGCTAAAAACACTAATTTGACAGCGTCAGTGTGTAAACTTCTTATTTTTAAGTGTTTTTCCTCGGATACCTGTAAGCAAAACCAAAGTCGTAAATAGGTAAATAATTTGTTTAATGGAGGCTGATGGATCTCTGTGGTGAACCATCAGCTCTTAAATTCTTGAAACTAAAGGCAAGAGACTAAGTGAGTAAGACAGGGACCATATGTTGACATCAGACGTTCACTATTTGCTGATGGCGGAAAAAAGCTTGCCATGGTCACTGAAGACATAAGAAGCTGCAGCCGCAGTGTGTTGAGGTGTGAGGGAGAAGACAGGGTCACACCACTACACAGATGTAGGCAGATAAAGAGACGGAGTGAAAACGCACAAGAACCCCTAGGGAGTTGAGAACACAGGGGCTTGAATATCAAGTTACAGGCAGAGGCCCTCAGAGCTTTGACAGAGATGATAGAGCCAGCCCCACATCGGCTGGAGCACACAGCAGCCATCCAATGAGACCTCAAGCATGCATCAGAAGACCTCTCAGCTCCAGATAAGGCTGGCAGCATTACCCTTCGTTTGACATGAATCTGTATGCTCATTCACCGTCTGTTATTCATCACTCCCTGCACATTTTGTCAAGATAACCAAAACTATACATGAATACAAACTATTATCATATATGTTTTTTTCAATGTCATCATTGTAGCTTACATATATATATAAAATGTGGAAATGTATCTTACTGTTAGATTGATTTCAGCTAAACAGCTGAGAGGCTATGAGACACCTTATTGTCTGCTTTCAACTTGTCTGAAGGTCTCACTTTGCAAATCATCCGGGAAATAAAAGCTTTTTGGGGGGGGATAATCCGTCTTTCAGTGCACCCTTTAAAAAGCATCAGTCATACAAAGCTCTTATGGCATTTTCAAATGGCATGACAAACTTATCCATTCACTGATGTGCCAAACATGGCATAATATACTTATCCAGTCTTTTCTATTAATACAAATTTGAGGAGGCTTTGAGACAACGAGATAACGTGAACGAAGGATACACAAATCTGATTGTAAGCCAACGTTTTTTGGTAGTTGTAAAGTATTGCAAATATATGCATTAAGCTATATTTGACGAAAAGGCCAACCTCGGATGCAAATTTGCACCAATAAGTGTATGAATTTGTTATGGCCCACATGTTTGCAAATGACTGGGTACCTTAAATAGAGCTAAATCCAAGTCCATTAATCCTTGGCGTTTAAGCTATTGTTTGGATTCTATAAAAAACATCTTTTAAGCTCTTGTGCTGAAAAAGGCTGCCCATGGTTTTAAATATTGTTTAGTCCATCCAGCAAACAAAATCAATGAGTGCAGTTGTCTGAAAGCTGTGTGGAGTCCGTGGTGTTGATTCTCAGTGGGATTGGAAGAGTTGGCAGCCCTTTTACATAACCAGGACTCTTAATTCAGGTTAGATGGGTTGTATTCATTGGAATATTAATTTTTTTCAGCTTCATTTTTATTTATATTGATCATTTTGAGCAATGTACTAAAATTATTTCAACATTTTGACTGATAGTTTTTATTTTGACAGTAACATTGTCAACAATCGATTTAAAAGATGGAGTTTTAGCAGAGGAAATAAATAACAGTTTCATGGTGCGTGACCAAAAACAAAATGCAAATGTGACTGAGTAATAGCATCCTCTCATGTTTCTGAAGATGATTTACCCAATTAATTGTGTAGAATCCTGCATGTGGAGTAGTCACTTTCAAGCATCCCAAAGTGTTTAAAATCTCTTCACATTTCCTCTGAGACTGTTCATTAAAATAACAGAACTCAAAACTCAAACAGCCGGCTTATCAGAGACTGCAGTAGATGACAGTATATGGACAAATCGAGGTGTAATTAAAGCAATGGGTTGCAAGATATTTTTCATCACTACTGAAGGCTCTCCTCGCAAACTATTGAAGGGGGGAGGTGGACAGGAAAGGTGTTACTTGCTGATTCCAGTAAAACAAGCGCTGAGCTTTTCAGCTTCAAATGCCTGAAGATTGGGAGCCATTTGTAAACAGGATCTCTAGAGAGGGTCATATTTGGAGAGAGAGAGAGAGAGAGAGAGAGAGAGAGAGAGAGAGAGAGAGAGAGACAGACAGACAGACAGAGACAGAGAGAGAGAGAGAGAGAGAGAGACAGACAGAGACAGAGAGAGAGAGAGAGAGAGAGAGACAGAGAGAGAGAGACCGGAAAACATGTAGGCATCAGATCAGCTTCTTGCATTACCACACTGATATCTTTCTTAGAGAAACTCTGTTAGCTTCATGACAAATCCGACTTCAGTTCAATCATCAAGAGGGTTGATAATTAGAAGATGTAATCAAAGTTTTCATCTTGATTAAAAATGAGGCAAAAGGTGACATCCATTGCCTCATCTGCCTATAGCAAGCATCACATAGGACATGAAAACTAAGATTTAAACATGTTTCATTATTAATAACCAATAAAATTTGATAAATAAGGCTAAATATAACTTTCGAGGCATTGTTATCTGTAACAAAAATGCCACTAAAAGCTGATATATTTTACCCTATGGTGTTTAAAGCTGCACTAATTAGAATTTTAGATCAAATTTCTATAAGTAATATGAAAGTGGTCACTCATAGTGATAAACCTACAGAGAATTATTGCCCGAGCTTTCCAGCTCTACAGTATGAAGTTCATCATATTCCGAATTTGTTGACATTGTGTTTATTATTTTGCACAATTTATTCTCCACATTTAGGCTGCAGCTAGTCTAAAGGGAAGGGAAATTGTAGGTGAGGGAGAACATGGTAATAAAAAGGACAAAAAAATCAGGAGGTTGTTAAGTGTGAGTGTTCAAGTATGCCTGCACATGTTGTACTCACATGTGCAGGCGCAGATGTCGGGGGGGAGGCAGGGGACACGTCCCCCTAAATATATTCAGAACACATGCATCTTCCCCCCCCAGTAAAATCACAAAAGCTGCATGGGACTTTTTTGATAAACCACTAGAACACAAGTCACAGACACTGGGTCTTTTTTACTGCCAAAATATTAAATATGAATATGAAGTATGACCTCATACAACCACCTAATCTTATGTGGCAAGCGTAGCTATCCCCGCCACACACACACACACCCCAACTTGGCATCTATCATGCTTGACTTATCGACTTAGCACAAACTTTTAGTGACTTTATTTCTAAAAAGCGATGAGCGACAATTCTAGAGAGATATTCAGACCATCACGGGGAAAGTGAGAAATATACACAGATTTATTATGTTGTAATTTATTATGCATGCGTGATCTTGGTCAGCTGCGGCACAGCTATCTCCTTCGCCTCTCACACTGTGCGCACGCAGGTAGGTGAGAGTGAGTTACTATGGTTACAGGACGCTCTGTGTCTCGGTCACTCTGACACTTTCTCGCAATTCCCATCCTACTCTCACATCACCCACATAGGCTACGGCTGTCAGTTTTTATAATGCCATTACATAGGTGCTATAATGCGGTTTCATCATAGTGATGGAGAGGTCTAAATTTGTACAGCTGACCACACAGGTGAAGATGGAGGAAGACAAAACCGTCATTATATAATGACCATAAAATTAACTAACAGGTAGCAGTACAATTACTGTCACTACTGTCTTTGTAAAAGTATCTTTTATCTATGTATATATTTATCATAAACCAAGACTCCATTGCAACAAAAATAACTTCTAACTTCACTTCGTTACTGTATGAATTGTGCTGTAGTTTGTCACAGAAGTGAATCAGACATGTTGCAATATGCTTCAATAGGTTTTTTGTTTGCCATTTTGCAGAGTATAATGCTACGTGCACAAAATGAAACTAAAGTAATTCCAGTAATGCAATAAAAAAAACTATATATATATCCCCTATACATACGTGTATAAGAGAGCTACAGATACAGAAACACAACAGTGCTGAAATCTTGCTGAAACACATACGAGCAGCAGTGTTTTATAAATTAGGTTAATTAAAGTTAATGAAATTATAATTGGGCAAAATGTGCACAAGGCACTTATTCATGTCAAACAAAAGACACAAAATAGTGCAGAAGAGTAAATCATCAATCATCATCTTAGCCGGGATAATATTAAATGAGAAATGGTGATCTACAAGTTAATAACCATTGTCACCTGGGGCCTGAATTTTGTGTTTGCTTAATATAAATAAAGACATTTCCACCATAAATTGATGCCAAAAGGGCTCAAATTGGCGCATTAAAAAAAAAAAAACAGAATGCAAGTGCTCAGAAATTGCTTTGGGCCCCCAGACAATATGTGTCCTCCCCCTAATGTTTAAATAAAACCTACGCCCTTGCTCACGTGTTTGTAGGTTTGCCTCTGTGTTAGCATACCTTTGTTAAATTTGTGGAAAGAATCTTGAGAACAAGAGCTTATGAAGTTACAAGCAAAGAGATGGTAACAAAAAGAAATGCGAGGTGGAGGAGTGGGGGCAGGGGGATTTGGAGAAAGGCCTTTGTTTCCCTGAGGATTGCAGAAGATACAGACCTGAATATTAACTCACAGAGACCCTATAGAGCTTTAATTATTGATTACCGATGAGCATTCACTGCCAAAGCCAACACGTGCTCAGCTGAGAGGAAATTATATATAAAATAGGAAGGGATCTGAAGTACACATAACCTAGAAATTCAAAGAGCAAAACAAAAATTCCTGAAACGTTTCATACAGCACTCAGAAAACTAAAATCTTGAAGCAAAATCCCGAGTAATCCAAAAAAGAAAGCTGTGAAAGAAATGCTGCTAGATAGTACAAGATCACCGCTCAGGTCACTTTTGATGTGATGATTATTTTCCTCAGGGATGGATTACAGCTTGCTGCTACTGTAGAGTGGAAGGTGACTGATGAAGTGGTTGGATTCCAAAGTACTTTATACAACAGTTAGTTCCGACCAAATCATTTGATTGGTCGTCCTCTATCTTAGATTGGAACAAACTTTGCCCCGCAAAGATGAACATATCTCCACAAGTAACATTTGAGTTAAATTATCGGACACAACCACAGCCTGGACTCGAGGCGAGGGAGATCATGGCAGAGAGTGGGCATAGGTGAGATATAAACATACAGAGACCACAACGTGAATTGTGATTTATAATGAGTTGCGGAACATTAGAAAATCTAAAAAAAAAACTTAAAACTTAACAACAACGTTACTGGAGATCACCTATGGAGAGCAGGAAACGATGGAGCAACGTACTTTCACACAGGCCACTAAAGATTGTCAGCAGACTCTTATTTCATTAATTGCACAATATATGGAAACATACAGATACTTGTACATGATATAAAGTAGCTGGCCTGCGGTAACGTGTAGACCTAGCAAAGTAACAAGCTAGTTAGTGTGCAGGAAAATGTTGCTTGGCAACAGTCCAGTCCCAGTCCAGTTGCGGAACTACTTGTGTTGGCGGAGCCAACAAAAATTATTAAATAAACAAACACATCATGATCTGATGTCGCTTATTACTTTTAACTAATAAATGGCGCTTGTAGAACTGTTGTATAAAAGCAATATCACACTCAAGGCCGTGCTGTTTTACTGAATATCAGCACGGCTGTGATTATCTTTGGCCTATCTACACCTGAATCACAGCCATGCTGGTGTTCAGTACAACGGCACTCCCCCTCATGTGATATTGCTTAAATAGTTCTGGAGCAAAGTACCGTAATACAAGGAGTTCCTGGTGTTGGTTTCTGTGCTGTTGGGACATCTGTGACTATTTCCACTTCTCAGTTCTCTCTTATTAACCTACTGGATCTGTCACACTACATCTTGGTGGATGATTACTAACACTTAATTTATTTTGTCTAATTGGAAGCTAATTCTGACGCGCTGCAGACAGAGACTCAAAGGCACTGCGTGGCCCCAAGGTAAGTCAGTGGTAACCTCTCCATTTTATTCCGTGCTCTAGTTCAACTTAGCACTAGTGACTTCATTTCACACTTCATCTCCCTTCCAGTTTCCGACACACATCACACAGATGCACACAGGCACACGCACACGCACACATCGATATGGATTCAAGTCCAGTTGCAATTTAAGACATTTCCAGAGAATGTTTGAATCACAAACAATCAACCTACACAAATTAGGCTGCCACGCATGGTGGAGTAAAGCTTGATGCGTGCATTATTACATTAAACAGCTGTGAGTCTATTTTCCTAGCTGATACTTTCCTCTTTGACAAGGATTGCTTTTGCATTTTTTCCCAATTGAAATGAAATACTAACAGCAGGACAAGTGATATATCATCATCTTCAGTTCATGGTGTACAAGGAAAATACATGACACAATGTCAAACTTTGATTCATTTGGCATGATATTCTGTTTAAAATTAGTGAATCTACCAACTGGGAAACCCATAATGCCCTGTACTCCCATCCCATCTGTTAGAGAGCTCAGAGTAGCAGGCACTTGGACTTTGTCTCTGTGTCATCATGATGCTGAGTGGCCTCACAACACAGTACTCATGTTCAGCCTGACCTCAGCGTGGCCAAATCGGAATAGATGGTACTTTACAGCATTGAGCCACTCAGAACCCCGACGGCCCAGCACATAAAAAACACTGGATGGGAGTAGTAGAATTTAGTGTGGGGCTAAAAGCAAGGAACACAGTTATAATATGTGGTAATGTTTCACATCAGTGCAGTACTACATCCAGGAGAAAGCATTAAGACTTGAAGTAGGGGGAAACAGCTAACATGGCTCTGTCCAAAGTTTAAAAAAAAAAATGCCTTCATATGCATCTAAAGCTCACTAATTAAAATGAAGTTTAGTTATTCTGTACATAATGGGGGGGTATATGTGCTGTAGCTTTTTCTTGCAGCGGCACTTCCATGAAGTACTGGACTTATCTTCCTCTAAAAATTGTTTTTTTGTTTTCCCTGTTTTGAACTTTGGGCAGAGCCAGGCTAGAGGTTTCCCCCTGCTTTCAGTTTTTAAGCAAATCGTCTCCTGGAAATAGATTCGTACTTAATACAAAGATATGAGAGTGGTATGGATAATCTAACTCCCAGGAAAAATAACAAAACAAACTATTTCTATAAGGGTAGAAAAAAGGCAAAATCTGTATATTAAGTCATCTTTAACTGTATTTTCCCAATGTAATGACCCAGCAAATGTTCTGACGATGGAAATTAGGCTCTTAGATGTGATGACTAATCACTGAAAGGTGAAATGATTGTGCATTATCGGTACAGAGTTTACTACAAAGGCTCATACTGTTTGCCTCTTCTGTAAGTCTGTATGTTGTTTAAGACTGGTAGGGTGAGCTTTAGAGAGTCATATGGTGCCTGCGGTGTGTGTCCTTCAGGCAGTTTGCATGTGTGTGTGGGTGTGTGTGTGCTTGTCTGGTGTGTATGTGTGTGTGACACCATCTGTGGCCTGGTCACCCGCCCAGAGTTTTTCTGCCAATGGCTCCCTTAGAGGAAGATTGTTAGGGGGCATGTTGAGACTCATTGTTAATCCCTGCTCAACACACACAAGCAGGAATGCAGATCATATAAAGATATTTTGATGCATTTTAGGTGCAGCCTATATTGATTTTTTAAATCAATGTTTACAATGAGAGTCTGAAAATTGCTTCTGTGGCACAAACCTTCGAGGACGTAGCTGTTTAAAAAGCCTGTATTTAATTCCTATTGTTCTGTTTTCCTTTTACCCTCCCGTGTTTCTTCCTCTCTCTTCCACTTTTCTCCGCTCTGTGTTGTATGCTGCCAAATCCCAGAGCAAGATGGAAGTGGAAGACTTTCACCCAACTGTTCGTATCAGATCAAAGAGATGAATATGAGCTTTTAAAAGGGCTCAGTCCCTTCAATCCCATTTCAGAGATACAGTTTTCCTCACAGCTTTGAGGCTGAAGAAGTGTTTTGCTGAGGAACAGGCCTGGAAATCACTCTAATGCTGTGTCGGCTCATAAATATCGAGGAGCTATAAAGTTATCTTTTTACTGCTGAGGGGTGAACATTTACAGTATTTCATTATGGATGTTAGGGAGAGGACAGATATCATAATGTTATGATGCGGCTGAGGTTTTGCCACTGAAAATGAGAGTGAAGTCCCTGCTTTGTGTTGGGTTTGCTACAGTATGGTAATGGCCATCTGTTGGTAGTGCAGCAGTGCAGTAAACTACCTCTGATAGTCCGACAAGATGAGACACACACACACACACAAACCTAAACCTTCAGTCTACAAGGATGACCTCTCTCTAGTCACAAAAATATGTGTGTGTTTGTGCATGTGTGTTTTCATGGCTTGTCTATAATGCTCTGGGGTGAGTCAGACAGGGGACGGAGGAGGATTGAGCTTCGGCAGGGGGACGAGGAGGCTTGTGAATTCACATTGTTGACGCTGTAAAATGTTTAGAGGACACACACACACCCTGTTTGGTTGGCCTGCACAGGACTTTTTGGAAATCCTGTTTATATTTTACCAATTTGCAACAACAAGTATGTTTTGAAGAAAATGTAATGCTGCCCTGATTATGTTTTTAGCCATGGTCTATGGGTGCCAATGTCAACCTCTTGGTTGATCTGTCCACCACTTTGGTGCAGATTGAAATATCTCAACAACTGGATGAAGAAAACATTATACCTGCAAAACATCAGCATGTTAACACTGTCACTGTGAGAATGTTAATGTTAATTAAGTGCAGTAAACAGTAAAATAAAGTAAGGCTGTGCTAATACATGTAGCTCCTTTAATTGTATCCACACCAAAGAAAAAAGATATTTCATTTTTTCCCCTTTTAGTTGTACATTGAGGATTCAGACTGATTTATTATATGAATGAATCAAAGGTCACACTGACTGACCTGAAGCCTGTACTACGAAGCAGGATTTGGGGTTAGTGTAGTAACTTCAGGTTTGACCCTGGGTTTTCAGTCCTACGACAGCGGTTCACTTCTTACTGGGGGTACATCACCATGGTAACTTATGCTGTATGCCAATATCATCCAACAACAGACACTGACTGAAGTACTAAAGCCTTGTAGGCTACTTGTTGTACTTATAAGATATGAAAGTAAGTCTACTTGCCACTGTGAATCATGTTTTTTATTTCAAATCTGTTTGACCAGGGTTGCAGCTGAAAGAATAAGGCTAAAATTGTCATACATGCCATAAAAAAAAATGAATCTACTCTAAAAGCAACTGGATTCTGAATAAACTCATTTCTCTGTACAATTTTTGGACAATCCAGTAAAAATAGAAATTAAATATCCTTAATGGCCATATAATAAAGGCATGCAAAGGGTATTGGCACATTCTGACCATGTCCATACTTAAAATATAAGTATTTTACTGTATACATTGTAACATGTTAAATAAATGCTTATTTCTTTTACTATCTTTTCTTTATTTTTTAAATTTTACACAAAATAAAAAAACAGAACAGCATTTCGCTCTCTGTATTTAATTAGTGTAAGTTTGATGTAATGGTGTCACCTGACACACCTTAAAACTTTCCCGTACCTCAAAAAAGCAGCTGCATGACATCGCCTAATAATAAAATCTTTGCAGCAGTTTGCCCTGGTTTATCAGTAAAATGCTCTGTATTAGTGGCACATATCTTAAGCTACAATATGGTGTTTTCATAGGTAGATAATAGCCCCTTTTACACAGCCTGTTCGAAGAGGGAAAGATGCACCGTTATTCCACTTTCCGCCTTCTGTGGAAAAAGGTACGATCGCAGAACGGGGGGACAATGTTGTTCCGCCGTTTAGTCAACACTGTCAGTTTACTTTACTGTCAGTAAATTTTATTAATTTTCAAATGTCTTTGTTTTGTTGTTTTCAGTTGCTGCAAACAGATTTTTACATGATGATAAAACACATTTACTTTACAGCTCAAACTTTGAATCACAAATGTGTAGGGAACACTGCATTACAAACTGTTTCATCAGATGCTGCATGTGATATTCATGTATGCAGTGTACAGTATATAAGACTGTGTACTCGTGTATATATATGAGAGCATAGAAGAGAGAGAGAGAGAGAGAGAGAGAGAGAGAGAGAGAGAGAGAGAGAGAGAGAGAGAGAATGATAAACTTCTGCTACTTCTTATCATGGATTGAAAAACACTAAAGGCTATTTGGACGCATCTCACATCTCTATCTGAAGCCCTCAGCTTTGTTCTGACTGATGAAAAACTGATGAAAAGATCTGACAATGCTATGGTTAAGGTTTGGTTTAGGCACAAAAAACTACTTGGTTAGGTTGAGGGAAAGGTTTGGGTTAAAATAAGTTATTATTTAAGGTTAGGGAACCTTGCTTTAAAAGACGACATTGACTGTAAATTGAAATTGGAAAACGAGCAGTGTTCTTCCATGTTAAAGTCTGATGTTTTGTTGTGTTTGTTAAATTATGAGTGTGAAGGAATTTTCCTTCTTGTATGTTAAACTTCCCTCTTGTAGGTTAAAGGTAACTTAAGACAGTGCTTCACAGGTCAGGTCAACTGCCTGTCTCTGTTCGCCTGTCTCATTCTGTGTGCCAGACAAGGCCGAGTTGGCTCTGGCCTCTGGTAGACCAAGGTCTGCTAGATATCTTCTGTTTTCAGTGTTAGACACAACAGGCTGGAGCCTGGTTGTTGACGCTGGATAAGAGAGACTGTAGAGAGGCTATGCTGTTGCTAGGACAGCAATGGTTGACGTCTTTCCCTGTTTGGATCTGATATCCAATAGAGTCATCACACATGACAGACTGAGTTAGGAATAACCTTATTTGGATATAACGGAACTTATCAGTTCTGGGGAGGGTTAAATACTGAGCTTCAGGACACCATCTTCAGATTTGGGTAGCAGTACGCTGTGATTCACACATGGTGTTTCCCTTTTCTCCTCGATCGAGCTTCAATAAATATTCCTGTGTAAGACATCCCGGTCTCCTGAAACTTCTTGTTAGAGTGAACCAGCTCTAAGATTTCCCTCACAATGAGTAAGAGTTAAAAAAAAGAGTTTATTCAGAAGCAAGCTAATCAACACTTGTTAATCTCGTATATTTTCATATTATGTTATCTTGGTATTGGAAGGTATTTCCATACTCGCATGTCGGTACAATTTCTTAAACCTGCTAAAAACATTTCAGCCACTTCAGCAGAGACAAGTTGTGAACGTAACATTGACATATTATCACTTTTTGAGTTGATAAGGCAAACTTGTTAGCAAAAAGTTTCTTATTTTCACATCTGGAGCAACATTATCATTCATTTGAAATCATGTTTGTGTCCAGTATTCACTCTCCTTTTAGCTCTATTTTGGGTGTCCACCAACTTTTGAGGGAAATATCAGTTTTTTTGGTACTAAATGCTCCACTATGTTCACTAGCTAGTTACTAACTGTCTGTCTGCTGTTTGGTGCACAGAAGGTAGTGTGTACGGTGGGTTTTTAGATGTTTTTAGAGCTGCCTGTTGCAGCCGAAAAATAACAAGATGAGAGCGGTAAGAAAGAACCAAAACAGTAAAGTTGTGGGCCAGACAGCTAAACAATGAGCTGAAACTTGTTATAAAGCTGTGTAAAAGTGAGTGGAGCTGCAGATTCAGGTGATAATTGTCTGTAGGTTCATCATTACGAGCAACCGCTCACAGTAAAGGGGTTTTTAATTAAAGCACAAAGAGTGAGACAGCTGTATACACTGAAATCTATTCTATAAATCTAATTATATTTGTATTGATTTGTAAAATTATTTAGATGTACCAATCATTTAAGACATGATAAGTTTTGGTCGTGATTCCTTAATGCCAAAAACCTTTTTAGGGCTTTTACATACAGTATGCAAGTACAATTTTAGGGTTGATATTATTTAGCATATTTTGAGCATTTTCAAACTTCCCTTTATGCAGTTATCCGAGGATAACAGGCACTTTTCATATGAAATGTCACCAGATGACTGCTTCCACGGGCTAAAAACCTCTCAGTGAACTTTGTTGTTGCACTCTGTTCCCCATACAGCACTACTTACCTCATTCACAAAGTGTTTACAACAACAACAGGCTCAGTCAACTCCTTATTGCTCAACTGTTTCCAAACACATTCAAATTGAATAAGAGTGAGAAAAACAGGAGACGTTAGGGAAAATGTAAAAAGAAAAAAAAGGTCCAGCAGGGCATCAGAAGAAATGGAGGCAAGTGTCGGCCTAATTTCCCATGGTGGACTGCCTGTGCTGTGCAGGTTGTGGTGGTGTTGACTGATGAAGCCTGAGTCCAGCTTGTGATGGCCTTCTCAACGGGGCCTGAGCATTTCCTTCCCCAGCTCTGCCTACAACTAAAACACACACTACATCCTTCAATATAACTACACTACAGCCTAGTTTCCAGTGTCCCGCTAGCCAAACTCCAATTTCCCCCCTCTATCTGTACAAGAGAATATTGCCCCATTTCCCCACCTCTCAGTCCCATTATCATTACTGAGCTCTCCTTCTCCTCTCAGCCTTCTCCTCTTGAGCACCACCTAAACCTGAAATGTTGTCACATGCTTCCCTAGTCAACACCATGATTGGTAAATTTAACACCAAAATCATCCATTTGCATTTAAACTAACTCCTTTTAAACAATTTTTGTATTGTTTTTTGGCAATTTACCTTTATTTGATAGAAGCAATAGAGATACATATAGAGACAGGATATGCAGAGGATATGACATGCAACAAAGGTCTCCGACCAAAATCAGTTCAGGAACGTTGCTGTTATATATGGTCTGCGTCTACCACTTGACTCCAGATTTTATGACTTACTTATTACTTACTAATTTTATACTATTACCTGCAGATTCATAAAATTACAAAATGAATTAGCATCAACTCAACAGACTTTACTTTGTCAGGTTTGATAAACAGTGTAATTAGATTATTCTTGTCGTGTAGTTATGTGGGTCACTACTGATTCATAATTCTTGATGATATTTTCAAAAGAGTTTAAATACAATGCTGTGACAAGCAGGGATGCAATGATGATTTTAGTGTCTGTGTTCATCACTTTTATAACCAACAGTCAATAGACCCTTTTCAGCAGACTGTCAAAGCAGGAAATAAACACAATAATTGCTGCATTCCATTTAGGTGAGCCAGTTCCAAGGCTCTGGTATTGTGCATGCTCACTCACTGTCATGGGACACTGGAGCCTTTGTTAATGTTATTATTTGCACTGGTGCTTTTTCTGCTTGACAAGTCAAAATGTCTGCCGTGAAAAGGGTCTATTCTCCTTAAACTTACAACATATTCCTTTAATGTATCTTCTCCTGATCATAGTGTCCTCATAGTGTCCTACCTCTAAAATAAGGCACATGGTCACTCATCTCAACAAAAGCAAACATGAACTGAAATGATATTTGCGCACACAGACGCACTGTGTCAATCTGACAGCACGGGTATAAGCAGTCAAAAGGAGACTGGAAATAAATTGGAGGTGTCCTTTCAGCCAGCACAAGTCCTCTCAGGGTAAATATTCCCAGCTTCTCTCAGCTCTGACAAGCGCAATTATGCATACATGATCACTGGTGTTACGCAACTAAATGGGTTACTGGTACATGAATAATTTGTGTTTGATACTCAGCCATCACCCTCTGAGTTTTCATTTTTGCCATTGTTTCAGTCTCATTTCACAAGTTTCTGCAGATTGTTCTTTTTCACATTGTCATGGTATTATTTCAGTAGGTTTAGCGCTGCAATACTCTGGTCTTGCAGACTGATTGTGGCCAGTAAAAATATACTCACAGATTAGTCTCAGTCAGAAAGCGAATAGGTGTTTTCTCCCAAAATGCAGAGCTGTTCCTTTAAAGCAGATTTTAGACCTACTACACTTCATTCTACTTTGTGGGGTTATGCACATGTAACATACACAGTATACAGTGATATGCAGGGGGACACAAAATGCATACTGTACTTGCATTTGTGTTAGTTTGTCTCTCTGTCTGGCCACTAATGAGATATCCGACTGCGGTAGCCATTTTAATAAGGTGCTTCCTTTACCATGGAGATGTGAGGGAGACAATTTTAGCAACTAAAAAGACACGTGTCAGCAGGACAGTTGAGGAAAGACACACAGACACACACACACACACATTGCATCATCTAGATTTTGATTGTGTGCTGTGGGGAAGCAGGAGCCTCCCCTCTCCCTTTGCAGTATGTAATTAGCAGTGCCATCTGTATGTATGAGATTCAAAGGTGAGGACAGCACAGGAGCAGCACGGCTGTCAATCGTCATTTACACTCAAATCATTACTTCGGCCTATTCATCACCTTTTTTCATTACTCCTCTGCTCCTTTTCCTGAAAAATGCTTTCCCAGATTAAGGCATCAACTATAAACTGCTCAATTTCCTCTGCAGTGGAATCCTACCTCTCTGTCGTCTTTGTGTGTTATTCAACCTCTCAAATGTCAATTCACAGCTGCCGTTGTTTCACTGTGCCACTTTCCTCTCAGCCCCATTCATCCCATTTTCCTGCATCCGCTGATTTAACATATTTCTCTGTCTGTGTCCTGTTGTCCGTCATTCTGTCTCTCTCTCTCTCCTCTTTCCATCTGTCTTTAGATGTCTCTATGTTATTCCCTTGTTCACTCTCTCTCCCTTCCGCTCTTTGGGCTCCAGGCAGAAGTGTTGGACTCTCAGAGGAGAAGTACAGGTTTAAATGACGGGCTTGTTAACGGGGTCACTGATAATTCTGCTAATTAGCTGCCATATCACCTTGAGCTGCGGTCCCAGCAGCTAGATAAGAGAGACAGTGAAAGAGTGAGTGAGAGAAGCACCTAAAAACAAGCAACCATTACTCTGGAGCTTTTAAAAACCAGGTGCAGAACATCTAATAATACTAAATTCAACACTGTCCCTTTACATCATAAACCATCATTTCAAAGTTAATTGTGTCTGTAATAAGAAGATGGCACACATTGTTTCCTTTTAAAGTTGTCCCTCTGAAAATAATGAATCAATTTAATCACCATTAAAAATAGTCACAGAAAAAGCTAATTGTAATTTGCTTTAAAAAGTCAAATTACTGTTACTTTCAAACACGTTCCACCCATATTTCAGTTTGTGTAATAGATTTAATGCTGCACTGAATACTAAAACCTGATCCTGCACCATGGCCATTAACAATATTGATATAGTTATTTGTGTGAACGCTGACAATTAGCGTCGGTTGCTTAAAAAAATTGATGGAGCCTGTCGTTATGCCAGAGGGTAAAATCTTCACGTAATTAACCTGTTAAAAATCAATACACAGCAGACTGTATGGAAAATGTGAGGCCATGTCCCTTATTAGCAGCAGATTTCAAAGTGGATTCCTTTGTTGTACTATTGGCTGCTCAGGGAGTCAGCAGACCTCCTATTGGTCCTGGCAACTTGTTAATGAGCCTCAGATGTCCACTTCACTCAGTGGGATTATCGTGGTGTTTAATATTGATATCAACCATACTAATTACAGCCTATTAATTATGGAATAAATAATTGAAAGCAAAAACTATACTCCAGTTAGTGTAATTAAAAAAGACTAATTAATGCATTAATTGATTTTATGTTAATTTAATTTTCCATGAAATTAGAAGAATCTTGGGAGAGCGACGCAGAGTGAAGTACAGGTCCTTGGACAAGGTCGATATGATTTGGCATGATAAGAAATACTCCTGAAATGGCAGCACAGGGCAACATTGCAATAACAAGGTAGGAAAAAGTTACAGAGAGCAGTTTGATTAAAGAGTGATGAGAAAGTTTATGTCAACCAAGGCTCTTCTAAAGACACACTCTGTGGATACTCAACAAGCATACTATTTTTTTTGTTTTGCCTTGTACTTTTTCCTAATTGGGGAGCATGCTAAAACCGGATGCACAAACGAGTGGGGAAGGGAGGCTCATATCTGAGGGCTAGATGAGCCTTTGTTCTAAAAAGAGAGAGAGAGAAGATGAAAAACCTTCTACGCCTGAGATCTGGGTCAGAGCTCTGTGTTGCAGCGCCGAGTGTTTCTCTGTGGCTCTGTGCTGCACACTGTACTGACTGTATCTGTCTCTGGATAGGCCATGAGACGAATCTACCTGGCAAAGCATCACTGAGCAGATCAAGCACCCACATACTCGCACTCTACTGAAATAAGCAAACCGCAATCAGTATTAAAATACTCTTTTACACGCTCACAGGCACACATGCTAAGCCCTGGTCATGATATGCTGCCATACGGAGCCAAAGAGGCGAGAAGCCATATCAGGTTATTAGACAGTGAGGAGGCCAGCTGAGGCAGACTGTTCCTGCCGTGAAAATCTGCTCCCCTCTCTGCTCACCTGATCTGCTTCCCCTAAAATACCACAAGAGGGATTCTCAGAGTCAGCAGCAACACTCATTTCTTCTCTCCCTAAATTTTCACCTCCCAACCAGACTCAGCTTCGCCTGGCGTCAGCATGAATGAACTCCATTAGATCAGCCGTGCGGTGAGCTTGCCAAACCCCCTTCTCCAACTGCATTATGGCGAAGCATGTCTTCATACCACTTTGCCTTTGCAGGTCACTGCACCCATTTTTGCGGGCACAGGACTTAAACGAATACAAACTCAATTCACTAACAGATGCTGGGACATAAACACATGCAAACACTCCAGACACATACACAAAAGCAGCCGCTGCGGTATAATAAAAGCAACAGAGGCATTTGATTGACATTAGCACGGCGACTGTAGATCTAATTTTCACGGCTTGCTGGAGAGGAACAGCAATGGAGAACGCAGCAAATCAGCCTGTCAGTCAAAGTGGCTACCTGCTCCTGCTCTGGCGCCGTTAACATTCTCCGCAGCAGAGCTACAGCAGCAAAAACAGCAGCACAACAGGTACATCCGTCGTGCTGCTAAAGCAGAAAAGCTTAATCCACAAGTCGTTATTGCTAATATATTGAATGATTGAGCCATCATTAGCAGCAATTACAATGACTCCAGGAACACAGCAATATTTGGTAAATAGGAACAAACAAGACAGCAGTTATTCTTCCCATTTCAATACCAATGCATTCATTATGATCTGGTTCCACTTATTTGTTTAAAAAATGTAAAGGCCCCTCCAGACATGTTTGAAGACATATAAAATGATTATGCTTTGAATAATAATTTGGGTCTATTAGGTTGTTTTCCACTGGAAAAAACAATAAACTAGTTCAATTTCCTTAAAATTACATCTACATTATATGTTTCAATTAAAAAACTACTGGACAGAAGATGTCTCCTACTTCCTTGTTGTCCATTCTCAGAGTATGTGCACTGGAAGTTTCAAGTTTCCACATCACGCTGCATGTTGAATCACAATTGGCTTTCAAACTAGTTGTGATGTCACAAAATGTGCATGTCTTAAACTCAGATTTAACGTGAGCGCATGGAAACTTGCCTTCCATCAGCAGATGAATATAAAAACATTCTAGCGTCAAACTCCTCCCATACTGTACATCAAACTGCACAGTGAAGGTCAAACTTCCAAATCAGGTGACAAAAAGAAAAACTTAAAAGAGGGGCCTTTAAGAAAAAGCAAATTTCCCTAAGAAAATGTATTTACCCACATGTTGTTAACCTGGTTGTTGCTGTAAATAGCAAAAGTGTGTTTTTCTTTTCTCCCCCCATGACATGAGGTTATCATCTGGCTTTAAATTTGAATGGATTGTAGGTTAAGATTGCCGGTTGATTCTTAATCTAACAGAAGCTTCAGGGGGTTAAACAAGGTGTATCAGATCGATTTAGCTGCTTATAGAGGAGGGGACTTAGTTAGGAAGAGGTGACGCTGTGGGGCCTGAGGCAGACAGAATAAGATCTCAGTGCTAGGTATCTGCTATATCTCTGCTTGGCTGGCAGGAAGGAGGAAGATGTCATATATACTGTTATCAGTAGGTATGCTCTCCGTATCTCTGATATCTCTGTTTTATCATCAGTATAAAAAATGGCCTGAGGACGAGATTGGCTATCTACTTTTTTACCTCTCATACTTTTTTCCTTTCTTTCCTCTTGGTTGACACAGTGAAGAGACCACTAGATGAAATGTACCCATTCCACACTGAGGTCCCACACAGATTCTAATCTTTTGTCATTTTTCCATTACTGTTTAAAGAGCCTTTGTCACGGGTGACCACAAGTGAAGGACATCAGCTTCTCCGCTCAGTCTTGCCTCGTTCTTCTTCTCTTTTATTGATTGAAAGGTGAGGGTGGACTTTGCAGTGGTCTGGGTTTCTGTGGAAGACCCCGAAGTGGTTCAAAAATCTAATTTAAAATCAGATTTTGTGTTTCCAGCTTTAGGAGCATCCTAATTAACTAAAGACTTTTATTAATGGAAAGCAATATAAGGATTTTTTGGATTGAAAGAAATACTTCAGCTAAACAAGCATCTTTCTCTTTTGTTTCTCTGCATCTCTTACTCTCTTTTCCAGTATAGTTTGTGCCCGAAACTAGTACCTGCCTTTGCACGTATAGACATCTCCTTGACTTCTGCTTTCATTAACCTCTCAGTGTGCTCCATCAGAGAGAGGGGAATGTGCTACAATAATATCCCAGTGACGACACGTGGGTCAGGACCCCTCTGATCCTGAGAGGGGAGAATATCTCATTAAGAGAGAAAGCCTCTGGGACCATAAAGCAATTTGGCTTGCCCTCTGTTCTCAGGAACCAATTAAAACATTAGCCTAAACTATCGCAGTGCTCACAGATGTTGATACGCAGCCATGACAGTTGCGTGCATAACACTGAAAAGTCAAAGTTGTAGCAGTGACTCCCAAGGCTAAAATAGTAGTTAGAGAAGGTGACAAATAAGCTGCATAATGTAAATTAAATCAGCTAACAAGAGAAAATGAGAAATATGTTGTAGTTATAATACATAATGTGATATTTTAGTGGCTTCTGTGTCCATGTAGTTTGCATATCCTTGTCCCAAAATCCCAAAAGTTGGATATGCATTCCTTTTATATCTATATACGAGCATAAATGCAGTGAATAAACCTCAGTTCAGTCTCTAAAAGCTGCTCCCAGACTTCTTTCACCCTTTCTCACTCCATTTTCCATCCCACAATTTGATTCCAGCCTATTAAACTGTGCTTCCAGGCCAGCTGCAGAAGTCTCAACAGCTTCATTCTGTGCTAATGAAGCGCAGCCTGTCCATAACCAAATCTCAGTCTATGAAATCTCTGAATAACGCTGGCCTGTGTGGAGACTGGTCCTCAATCTTCCCTCCAATCTCTAACTCAATTCAACAATTACATGCAAATAATCCACAGATTCCAATCATTCTGACACATTACTGGGGAGAAAAAAATAAAGTTCATATCAAAATCACCCACGAGTATCATCTTTAAAATGATCAAAAAATAATAAAAAGGAGAACAAGATAACCTGATAAAAGCAGTTTCTGACTATCAGCCTTTTTTTTTGTTCATTTCAACTTGGATTCTTCTGGATTCTGGATATTTACTTGATCCTCTTTCATTTTTCACATTCATGACATTAATTTTGCTCCGTTATTCGCAATTATAAAAAATGTACACAAAAGGTCTTTGACATCATCTTTCCAGTCACAGCAAAGAAAAATCTGATGATCGTCATTCCAGAATCTCTCAGAAAATCTCATTACTCATGAATACTCCCTCCAGGGGTGAATATGCTTCGCTGGTGTGCCTTTCAAAAGCTATAATCAGAGGTGAATCTGTCTTTCCCTGGAAAATTACGAGGGAATGCAGAGTCCTTGATCCAGCCAGACAAAACCATGAGGACGTTCTTTTCTTATGTCAAAACAATATTTACAACCATTCAGAAACATCGCTGACAGAGTGTGGCAAAGAGAAAACATTTAAGCATCACCTCTGACCGCGGGGTCCGTCCAAGTTGATATGATTGACAGAAGATGAGTGTAGATATGCTGAGTCCACAGGGCATCTCCCTGAGCAGTGTCACTGTGAGGTCATGTGATGACAGTCCAGAGTAGTGGGTCGTCACCCCCCGACCCCTCAGCTGAATAAACAGAGGAGATTCAGAATGAATCCACACAAATCACTGGAGTGAATGACAGACAGAGGCCGGAGTTACTGGGTTATCCCTACACCCATGGCTAGCTATAAGAGCTACAAAAAAAGTGCCCTCCGCTGTTACTCAACATTAAACACTTCATCAAACACTCCAGCTGAAAGGCTCCAGAGTTTAGCTACTTTTGAGTTTTTATTAGCACAGTACATTATTTGCAAATAGATGATGCCCCATTAACCATGCAGTTAAAGGCTGATTGTCAGTCTGGAGGTCAGTGGTCCAATCACCCTCGACCTCATGGGAGAGTGTTAGTTGGATGCAGGCCAGTGCTTAGAGACAGGCTGGCATTTCACCCATAGCACCTAACATCACTGCCAAAAGCATGCCTTTGTGCAAGGCCCTTAACAGCTACAGATCAGTGCTCCAGACACAGTGGTTTTTGGCTGACCCAGTGTTTGGTGAACCTGCAGTGGAAGATACTGGTACAGTGTGCGTAAGTGTGTGTGTGTGTGTGTGTGTGTGTGTGTGTTTGTCAGTCTAAGAGGGACTAATGGTGGTGGAAAAAAATTTAATTGTAAAAGTATCAAAGTTTTTCCTACAAAATTAATTTTATATGCAAAAATCAGTTGTCAGAAGTAGCAAATTACAGAAAAATACTGCAATACTTTTTTTCATTTTACCAAGACACATACATTTAAACCATTTATAGCAAGAGATATCCTACAAAGGTTCCTATATTATTTGTTTTACCAGAAAATACATGAAGTGGTGCTTTGAGTGGTAGAATTTCATGGCAATCCAATAGTTGTCAGGACATTTCACTCTGGACCAAAGTGGTGGGCCGTGTATACATTTAATTTGCTTTGATCTTTGATCAACTTTGATCCCTGTTGGATTTTTTTTATTTCCTGCAGAGAGAATGGCTCTCCATGTGAAAGACAATATTAAAAACATAATTGGTTTTAATCAGGAAATCTGTTGCGTAAGTGATACAGGCACACGTGGCAACACAAACCCACGCAAACATTCACAGACCCTGACAAACAAACACACACACACACACACACACAATACGATCCCTCTTGGCAATCTATGACCCAAATCCTCTATGAGCCCCTCCCTCTTGGCTCCTCCAATTCTGTTTTCTCTCAGTCTGTCTTTCTGGCAAGGGATTGGGACCTCATACATAAACTTACGATTTTTTTCCCCCAATCTGTTTCAATTTTACATGAAGAGAGACACATGTACACCCGTTTCTCAGCAAACAATGAACATTATCTACCTCTCTCTCCAAGGACAAAAAAACTTGTTGTAACTGGAATGGTATCTAATTTTTCACATGTAAAGAAGATCTGTGTTTGTTTGTGGATAGAGGGGCGTGTGAGTGAAAGAAAAGACAGTGGCATCCTTCCTTGAGGCCCCGATTGATCTCATCAGTATAAGATAAAGACCTTTCTTACCTAGGCAACGTGCTCCCCAATCAGTCAGTGAGTCAGTCTTTTTCTCTCTCCTCTTCCAGAAACATCTCTACCTTTGTTTCATATCACTGGTCTCACCTTTGGGTCAACGGCTGCCTTCCCATGTGAAAGAAGAACAGGTGTCCAGGAGGGAGAGAGGCTACTGGGGCTACAGAGGGTTAAACGCTAGCTCTGACCCCCACTGATCACCCTGCTGAGTCTATAATGCCACCCATAGACCGAGGGCACAGGGAGACACACAAGGCTTGCATTGAGAATATAAACTAGATGAGACTTCTGTGGGTTGCAGGGAAAACGGAGGGAAGGGATTTCAGAGAAAGTCTTCTGAGAGTTGCCATATGCTCAATAAGCCCTTTAACGCCTGCACTCTTTACTATAAGCCGTCACCAGGATGATATTTACATAATGAACAGATACCTTTATCCTTCAGAACTTTCGTATTTTTCATTGCTTTGAGTGCCACAGGGTATTTTTTATACATCCCTAAAGCATTTGAAAGCAAGAGCTATTGCTTTTTTTGCCTTTAGTATGTACCAGTGGGGGAAGAAGTAACTGGTTTGAATACAGTTAGTTTTAACTAGTTTAATACAGTTAGTTGGTTATAGCTAGTTTTAATGCAGTTAGTTTTAACTAGTTTAAATATAGTTAGTTTGTTAGTTGACACATATTTATTGCAAAATCTTAATCTGTAAAGTAACCTGTAACTAGCTGTCAAATAAATGTAGTACAGTAAAAAATACAATGCTGTACATTTACTCTGTTATGTTCCACCACTGGTATGTACACACACTCTATTGTACTTGTGTGTGCCTGTTCCTAACTTTAGTGACTGAATAAGACAATGCTCACACACAGTAGGCCACAGCACATTTCAGTGTCTACAGAAACAAGAGCAAAAAGGTCAGTGTGGATCAAACACAAACACACACACACACACACACCCCAGCCAGACCAACAAAATGCTCTAATCAGCTGTTCAGCCGTTCTGGAAATTATTCCACTACATTGGCAACTCTCTGATGAAGTAAGGAGACAAGCAGCAGGGAGATAATACACTCTTGCAAACTGTTGCGGGGTTACTAATATCCACTCTGGACTGGCAGTGATGAATGAGATTCCTGGGCTCTGTGGAGGACTATTGAGCGAGGGTAAGAGAGAAAAGGATGGGGAGAATGGAAGAAGGCAGTTGGGTGATTACCCAAAGGTTGCATGAATAGCCCCTACGATGGTTATTTCAAACATGTATTGTTAGACTGGTGCTCTACAATGTCTGAACGTGGGGTCTTATTATTCTCATGGCAGATATCCAGACACTGCAGGAGAGGGAGAGTATTCTTTATGCAGACATTGTTTCACCAGGCAATCTTTTTATGCTGTGCTTTGTGCTAAGTTTTCTTTCTGTTTTCAACAAAGCCGTTGTTTTATATATCCACTCAGCGGCAATCAATATTTTATCACTCTATTTGAAATCTGCACCAGGTCTAAAGACTACTGAGAGCTGAAAAATCTACATTGTGTAGTATATTCAAAGTAATATAGTAGGGGAAAAACATCGATTCACTAAAGTATCACGATTTTCTTTTTTACGATTTTGTAATTGAATCTTTAAACCTGAATAGGTTGGGGCTCCACACGCACTCATAGAACTGGAGTTACATCTGGGTAACTACTTGTTTATATAGAGTCTGATATATACACATGCAGGGGCCCTGACCCAGAGCCCACAGTGCTGATGCGGTTTTAGCAGAGGAGACCCACAGAAAGGACATTAAACAGTGAAACTTACTAACATGGGCCTGACAAGTGGACCCGCTGCAGAAATTAGGCTTCGGTTGGCAGCGTTTTACAGCCGGTAAGTTATCTGCAGTCTCTGTTAGCGAGCTAAGTCTCATGTTGAAAACAAGCCGGGTTACACTAGCAGCGTCTCCTAAACTGCAGACTTATAATTTAAAATCCGATCGTCCTATAACTAAAATATTTTACATTGTTAAAAACTTACAGCTAAAAGAACCATAACCTAAAAGAGTGGCGTAAAATGTGTCTTAAAACTGGATAAAAATGTAAACTTATGACAAGTTTCTGACAGACAAACAACAACAACACTGACGCATGCGCCCTCTCCAATACTGAACCCTGTTATTGCAGATTATGGATCAGTGAGGTCCCCAAAGTGGCTACAGACTACAAACCACACAGACTGTAACACTGCTGCCTCACTCTCATCCTTTGTGTCACTCACTGAAGCACCGACAGCAGAACAGGTGATCTTCACCTGTCCACAGAGACACCCTCAAAGGCCAAAAGAAGCAATCATTTTTTCATATACTGTGTTATTCTGGGTAGTTAGCATCTTATTTTATTTTATGGCACTAGCTTGATGAGCAGGGACAGCTACATTTTGCAGTTTAAGTTTACTTCAAAGGTATGTATTTTGTATTCATTCTATTGTTACTATTCATTTTATTTCTCACTTTTCTATGCAGTAGAGCAATGATGCTGCTGAAATAAAAGTGAGAAAATGTAATGACGTGACCATATACAGTTTATGATTCAACTTTTTCCCATGGTCTAGTGTTATCAAACTAAACAAAAATCACAATAAATCGTAATATTGAATCGCAATACTTATCGAATGGACACCCAAGTATCATGAAAGAATGGAATCGAGAGAAAGGTGTACTGTCCCAGCCCTATAATATAGTTGAGCATAAATTGTTTAATCATTGGCACAACAAGCCACTGGTTAAAGTAACTAAGCACGTTTACTGTATTTAAGTACAATTTTGAGGTACTTCAATTAAGCATTTTCATTTTATGCTACATTATGGGAGGGAAATATTGTACTTTTATGCAGTTATCTGGCAGCTGTAGTTACTTTTTTAGATGAAGATTTTCTATTAAAAAACTAGCCAGTTTATAAAACACAATTCACTGTAAAGATTAAACCATATGTTTACATTGTTGTTCTGGTACTTTTACTTAAGTAAAAGGATCTGAGTATGTCTCGCACCACTGCTTCTAACCCAGGTTAAGCTGAGGAACTCATAAATGATGAAGGCAGATAAGGCGGAGTAGGAAGAAGTGAGCAGACACCTAACTTCCTGCGAGTCCTAACTTAACCTTGCACCTTTAGATTACAGTAGTATTAATGTTTCACCTGCTACACAAACCTCACCTTCATAATTACAAATATAGGGCTACGACTACCGATTCTTTCCATTATTGATTAAACTATGAATTATTTTTGCTATAAATCGTTAAGTCAATAAAATATCTGGCAACAGTTAGAAATCAGAAGGTCTTGTCCAGAATCAAAATATATTCCATTTACAATAATATAAGAAAAGGAAAAGCAGCACACTTCACATTTTAAAAGCTTCAAACAGGGATTCTTAAATATGTCTGCTACATATAGGAATTAGATTATGAATCGACTATCACAATTGTTGTTGATTCATTTCCTGTATATCGACTACTGCATTAATAGTTTATTACAGTACACAGCAGATTTTCATTGCAGCTCTGGGGGATATAAATCAAAGTACCTTCCAAATACCTTCAGCAGGTAAGTATTAAACAGTACAGTAGACGGTAAATTAAAGAAATTTGTCATTCAAGGCACAAATGTCAGTGCTTTATAAAGAAGCGCTGTGAGTGTGAAGCGCCACATATTTCAGCAGGAGTGCCTGGCACACTTCTGACTGTTTAAAGTAAAGCTCTTCTCAATTTGACCTCATGGCTATTCTAAGGATGTGAGAGCACCTTCTCAGATCTATAAATGGGTGTCTCATAATGAGTATGATGACACCAAGCAGAAATACTCCTCTGTTTCATCAGGGAGCTCACACAATCTGATTTATCCCATTCTTCTGCTGCAAATGCACTATAGGACTGTCCTATGTTTAAAAGGACTGTCAAATCACCTTTGGAAAAACTCTTTTGAGCAGTCTCCTGATTTCTAAAGTCATGTTACTCTGGTATGTTGCATCTTTGAAATTAATTGTAGAAGATACGCCCCCTTGTTTGGCCTTGTGACTGAAGAGACAGGCCTTGTGTGTTTACCTGAATGCCACACAGCTACAAAGGTAATGCGTTGTAGCTAATTCGCTCGACCTCGCTGAAGGTGGAAGGGCTAAGAGCTACTATTCATGGGAGAAAAGAAACTGTAAGCATGTTGTTATTATGTTTACATGTGCTGTGGTGATGAGCTCACGTTTCTGCTGCAGGTATAATGCTTTTTAGATGCATGATGACAGCAGAGTGAAAAGAATTCAGATTCTTTACTGAAGTACAAGTAGCAATACAACAATGTAGAAAACTAATGAAATGTGTTGCTCTCTAGTCGGTGAATCAGGTGGACCTGCAGCCAATCACGGCCCATCTGGGGGTTAAATAAATCTTGATGAGCTGCTCTTCTAGACCTATTGGCCACTTTTGCAGCCTTCTTACACCCAGAGTTTTTGTGTATTATCTGCTATTTTGTCAAGACTGTTAGATTTCAGTTAATCAATTAATTACATTTAAGTTAATGTTAAAAACTATCTAACTCCTTGTCAGGAAGCGTCATTTTTGTTACATTCCTGTTTTGTGTGTGTGTGTGTGAGTGAGTGAGTGATGATATGGAGTTAGGGTTTAGGCTTATTAAGCTTTCATATCATAATAAAAGATTTAAATACTGAACAGATCTTCTTAATCTCGTTTTTTGTTACTACCCCCTCCCCTAGACCAACTTGGGGTCATAACATTCCTACTAAAGTAAAAGTAGAGGTACCTCAAGTATCGTATACTGATTAAGCAGTATATGCTTCCTCTTGGTATTATATACTGTATATACATTAACACAAACAATATTCATTTTTGTAACACATGACAGAAAGAAAAGCACATTCTTTCAACTGAGAGCCTGGAAGTAGGGAATGTTTAATGTAAATGTATTGTATTTCTCCTCAGTGATTTACAATTAAAAAACATTGAAAAGAGAAAAATCAGTTTCCATTGCAGAGCCCCAAGCAAACATGTGCTGATTATGAAACAAATAAGCAACAGTTATTGATAGATTCTGCTTTGGTGAGTGTTTTTATTTTCATTACTGCAGTTTGTGCATGGAGGGAGGTTATGATGATTAATATTGCTTCTGCATGAGCCTGAGTGATGGAGCTTGAGAAACAGAGAGACCAGGACAGGACAATAATGCTCCACTGCACGTCGACCCTGGTAAACCCTACAGCCAAACAGGTTGTGACACTGAGAGAATATAAACGGCCCCTAATGAGCCCCTCCAGTGCATTGTTGTCCAGGTTTTCCCCTTTTTCTGTTAGATACTGTATGTTGCACCAGGTTTTACTGTTATGTGCTTATATTGAAGGGTTCTGATGGTTAATTTATACAGTATACAAAGCAAAATCAACTGTTTCAAAGCGCATGACAAACTGAATGCAAGGGCTAAAAAGGAGAAGTTTGAGTGTTAATAAAGAGAAAATTAGCTGAAGAGTGATGGAAAGAGTAATAAACAATGACACTAGGATCTGACACAGCATTACCTTGTTACTGCCACCCACTGTTACACCACCACTTCAATAAATCACTACACCAATAATACTAATAATTAAAACTTTAAAATTATAAAAATGATCTTTAAACACTGATGCATAAATACGTATAATTAAGTTATATAATATATACTATTCTGAAATGGGCCAAACTGCATGATGAGTACTTTTACTGTTGGTACTTCAAGTAGATTTTGATGCTAATACTAAAGTGTGACTTTTGCTTGTCACAAAGTATTTCTATACTGTGGTATTCCTACTTTTACTTAAGTAAAAGATCTGAATAACAGTGCACTGTAATATGTTTAATACAAATCTGATTGTGTTGCACGTGAAAAATATTACTATTTAGTATGAATATTCTTTTTCAATGAATGTTAGGTTTTTTTCCACTCAACCTAACGTTTTATATTGCAAACAATGCACCAATCTATAAAAAAAAAAAAAAATGTCTAGTATCTTTCTCACTGAGCTTAAATCCACCTGATGGTGCATGCTGCAAATAAAGCACACTAAAGTCGGAGTCATTTACCCTGAAATCTGATGTTGAATGTTTTTCCATCTACTACAAAACAAATTAACTGTAATGAATTATTAATTAATCATTAACTGTAACTCCTGCTGGCACTGGATATTGCTACACCATTGTACTGTATGCTAACTAACCATATGCTGATAAAAAGCTAATCAAAGAGAATGTTAAACACTGCTGACAAGCACAACATTTCTTGCAGTATTTCTGCATTGTTGAATTTAAAAAGACTTTTTCTATTTTCTACTGTAAGAAGAAATTAAAGCCACTATATGCAGAACTTTTATATAATTACAACTATTTTCTGGTTTGAGTTTGTAGAAAAAACAGAGTGAATTATATGGTTAAAAAAAACTGACAATTTCCTAAATATCGAATGGTCATCATTATCATTATTATTTAGTTCTAAAGCTGTGTCTTTGTTTGTGTGTGTGTCTATCACTTGCCTTACATGCTTTTGTGGTACGATGTATTTTGTTTCAAAATAGATTGTGTTGTATTCATGCCCATCCCTCTGCATCCCTTTTAAACCTACAATAACTGATTTTTTTGCCACTTGGGGGCAGTGGAAACAACTTGTGAACACAACCCTGACATAGCATCACCTTTTAAGTTGATATAGCAAACTTTTTAACAAATGGTTGCTTACTTACACATCAAGCAGTTAGGGAGAAACCATTCATTTAGATTTGTGTTTCTGCCCATTTGGCTCTCTCTTTTATTTCTTTTTTTTTTGTCTCTATCAATTCCAAGGGAAATAAATGCTCAACTATGTTCACCAACTAGTTGCTAACTGTGTCTGTCTGCTGTCTGGTGCTGAGCAGGTAGTGTACAGAGGGTTTTTAGGGCTTTTTCTCCAGAAAACACCTGCCTTCTGCGGCCAAAACTGACACTATGAGAGCGATGACAGTGTACCACAACAGTAAAGTTCACAATGAGCTGAAACTTGCTATAAAGCGCCATAAAGCCTGAAGGTGCATCTCTCTGAGCAACCCCTTTCACGTGTTTTCATATTGCCATTTGATACATTGTTATAAAAATGTAATTTATACCTGCTTTAATGTCCTGATAAAGTATCCAGAACTATTGATGTCAACAACATGGGACTGGAAGAAGGGAGGACGCAAGTTGAAATATCCTGCAGCACACAATAATGTGTATTAAGGTCTGCTTATGTCACATGTTATCTGCACTTGACCATATATTTCCCTTCATCCAGCTCTTAGGTGTCTCTTTCTCTAAATCCTCTCTTCTTAACGCATCCTCTTCTTCATTCGACATTCCTCCCTCAGTGTCTCTCCATCTCTCGCGTTGCAGTCGTTTGTTTCTGGCTGTCTTTGATCATGAGCTGAGGAGGACAGTAATCTACTGGAAGCCAAGTGTTTATAACTAGGACAGCTGAGAATTAGGTCACACGTGATTTCTGCTGCCCTAGGCCCACATGGGCGCTACCTCAAAGTTTCCTCATGAGTGTCTCTCTGTACTGTGCCCAAGTTTGTCAACAATGACTCGGCAAAATGGATGCAAATGTCCAGCCAAGAGTCAAGGTGAGAACATGATAAAAGACAGATGTCCTGCATAATACTCTGTGCTTTCACGCTATTTAAATCAATAGCTTGGCAGCAGGCCAACTTCAAAAAGGAGATTACAGTGATTCACAGAGTAACTACACCCTCAGATTCTGCCAGAACCCTCTCTCCCAGCATATTCAAAAAATGCTGCAGAGGAGTGAGGAAGCAACACCTGTAGGAGCCTTGGCCTTGTGGCTACCATAGACTGTATAAAACAAAGCGGACGTTGTCTCCGTCATATCACCCATGGGTTTGTGAACGGTTTTGAAGCCGGTCCAATAATACTGTTGGTGTGTACACAGACAATTTATAGAAAAATAATCTATGAAAATAAATCATATTTTTTCAATGATTTATTATCCAGCACAAACCTTTTTCAAGAATGAAAGCAGTTTTTTTTTTTTTTTTTAATTAAAACTAAAATTAAATGATTGCTGTGAAAGTAGGAACATGAGCCACAACACCGAGGATTATGGAAAGAAAAGTGGAAAGAGCTATCGGGGAATGTTCCCACAACTTTGGCTAATGATACCTACAAGTTCTAATGTTGTAAAGAAAATGTTTTAATCTAATGTTCAAAAACATTTTAAGGATGTTTTATCATGTCAATAATGTTTTTTTTTTAATAAAATATTCTGCAAATAACACCCTGCTTCATTGTCTATTTTACTTTAAATGTACTGAGGTAAAAAGTCAAGTGAGAACTAGGGTCATTTTCTCATAGACTTCTATACAATCTGACTTTTTTACTTAAGGAGTTGAGTCGCCCCCTGCTGGCCATAAAGGACATGATTTGGAATCATTACCCTGTTGTTGTTTTTTGCTTGTAAAATGTAGACAAACACAATTTTGCTAAAAGCGAGAAACAAAGTACAAGGCTATGTCCTACCCCAACAAATGATGTGTAGTTTATGGTGCAGAAGTTGACTGTATGCCAAACCTAGTCATGACTTTTATGTAAATGCAGACTTGTGGGTTTGATCATACATTGCACATACCCTCCAAGCTAGCCATTTGCTAAATAGTTTCTTTGCTCTAGTGGCTGACAATTTGCCTCTTCAAAGTAACCAGAAAATACTTAAAAAAAAACTATTGCTGAGTCTCATCAAAGGCCACACTCAGTGTTGCCATTACCCTCTCTACATGTTTTGTCACATTTATATAATAAAATAGTGCTTTGAAATTTGCCTGCAGTCACAAAACAGCAGGATGCCTAGTTGGCTTTTTAAAAAAAGGTAATACACCTTCTGATCAGTAATGTAAAGATATAGGGAGGCTAGGAGGGAGTGAAATTTTTGGACTTTTGTAAAGCAAAATTATAATGTGATAATAAATTGTTTCTGTCAATACAGTTACACATAATGCTGCTCTTTCTGCACTCCATCAGACAGACCCCCAACAGATTGCAGCACACTAGCCAGGCAGACTGCACAGTGATGTCAGAGAGGACGGAGGCACGTGTGCTCCCACAGATGTGCCGGTAATTATGGGGGAATGAATAGTGATGTTTTAACAGGAGATCAGGGGCAATTACAGTGATTTAAAGCAATGGAGCCAGGCCCTGAACACACACCTTCTAATTACCAGGCAAGATCTCAGATCTCACAGCGAGCACGACGGATTTGGCATGTTTGCATAATCAAACAAAGGCTTCTGTATGATGTCTATCTTTCAATATTTAAAGATCTTGACTTTGCTTGTGCTTGATAGTGCATTTGCTCTGTGATGTGTTTGCTTCTGCTGCTGTTGTTGTCTCTGTTAATGACTTTGAAGGAGCTTGGTGATATATTTAGCTGCTAATCAGACAAAATTAATCTAAAGTCATTTGGAAAATTTGTTGCATTCCAATAGGTTGCAGTAATGCGTTAGATAGAAGTGTGTGTGAGGGGTATCCACAAGAGGCCAAAACAGGGATATAATTTCATTTGATTGCCACACTCATCAAGTCCAAATGAAGATTAATGAACACATGATGGAGGATTCAAAATAATAATATTCCCGTTGTCTTTAGGCCTCTAATTTGTTTGAGAACATGCTGTCACGCTACAGAGGGCTTATTGGCATTTGCTAATGGACTGCTCATTGCAATGGAGACGCGATGGGGGGCATCTGTACACACCAGTAAGGCCAAAAGCTGAAAAGAGTAAGAATAGAAAGTGGTGTGGCAGTGTATGTGCTTTGTAAGTGCTATTTGGGGTGCCTGTGATGAAAAGAAACTTAAACATAAGAGCGTGTGTGCAGGAAAGAGTTAGTGTAAAAGGAGGGGGAGGCCAATTCCCTGAATAACTTGTTCATTGATCGCAGCAAGTAGATGCAGTATTGATAGTGTTGTTCGCCCAAAGGACCCAGATCCACTAATAATTAATTGGGTCTATACTGCATTGCAGCTCTACACAGTGCATTGGAGAACAGTGCATGTTTAACCCTATCTCATACTGTATATATCATACAGCAAATAGATTTTGAGAGAGTAATGCTGTCCGAATTCCATTTTTTATCAACAGAAGGAAACGTTTAAACCTGACAAAATTTTCTTATTTAACATATCTGCAAGATGTTGTTTGACAATGTATTTCATTTGTTTTCCTACAATATCTTCTTGCAGCACGTACAGCATGACAAAACTTTTCTATGGCTACGTCCAGGAACTCACAAAACTTGGTTAAAGTAGTGAAAGATCACAGTCGTGTTTAATATTGAAAAAGTCAAAATTGACATGATGCACCAGACATGAAGTGTTCACATTATTAACAAACAGTACCACAATTTTATCCTTACCTAAACCCATTCACATGCTGGACTCAGGATGTGAACCCCGGTCTCTCCAATGTCACAGTCCTGCTTATAAACAATCAGAGCATATCTCTCTAGAGAAAAATATACCATAGAAATAAGGATAAAATGTGGACAAGCCACTCAGAATTGGACTGTCTGTTGGTGTTTACTTATCAGAAAATTTTAAAAGAAGCCAGGTCTTCCCTATTTCTATAACATCATCACAACAAACAGTCATAAACCCAGGTCTACATTGACCTAGTCTCACATAGCCAAACCTATCTCCACAACGCTCTTGTTTTTATTTATTTAAAAAACAATCACAATCATCTTGGGCGGCGCTTAGCCGGTGGCTCTACAAAAAAAGTATTGGAGGGGAACTGCGCAAAGGGGGGCGAACACCGTCAGTGGAATGGCTTATTGCCAAGAAAACGTCCCAAAAAACAGTAATGCCTGCCACATTTTTCAAAGGAGGTTTTTAATAGTGTTGGTTTCACCATTTTATCTATTGTAAAACCACTGGCTGTGTTCCCTCCCCCTGCATCCACTGCTCAAGAAACCTAGCCGTTACCCTACCAATTTAAAAAGACTGAAACCCATTCTTTACCATTGCCACAAGTTTTAGATTGTCTACTTAGAGTAAAATTTGTTTATGAATAAATATTATATTATATTTTCAACAAATTATAATCAGGTTTTTGGCAAGCTATAGCACAGAAAACTTACTTGCAGCTGAGGATTGCGATTGATTTTAATTCTTTTTGATTTGAGCTATGCATTTGACACTGTGGGATCGTTCTATCCTACTGGATCACCTTGAAGTGGGTTAGCACCAGAATGGTTTAAAACCTATTTATCAAACAAAACTTTCTCAGTAATCATGGGTAATGTTTCCTCTTCTTTGGCCCTTCTGACCTGTGTTGTTTCTTTATATACACACTGCCACTGGGACATATCATCTAATTTGTCTCATCAGAAATAAAGTGGATGATGTCCCAAAACCTTCTCCAGCTAAACGAAGACAAATCAGAAATCATTTTTTTTCTGTCCCCCAAAGTCCATCCCAATTTACAGAAACATCTTGGATGAAACCTGGGTGTGATATTTGAAAGTGACTGCAAAGGGTGGTGCGGCAACGCATCACTTTAATCCAACAGCTACAGTCCTGAGTGAATACCTATTCCATACCCACTGCACATACTGGTGGCAGCAATTAAGTTTCCCTAAAAATGTTATGTAAATGTTTGAATTTATTAGTATACAAGCATCATTTCTAGAAGAAATGGTTGCATGTTGACTCACATCTAAAGAATCATCTCTGATATTTGAAAAAGAAACACAACTTTAATGGCTTAAAAGGGCCTACTGTATTAAAAACCCACAAAAAAGCTTTATGATAAGCTTCATCTTAGATTCTCGGTTATATTTATAAAATAAAGATTCAGTTTCCATAGACTCAAGCCTCCAGACGTTTTCCACAGGAGAGTTCACAGCTTGCTTGTTCTCCACCCACATAGAGTGATAGGTGATCTATACTGTAGATAGGGAGCACACTAGAATAGACTAGAAAAGGCAATTTCTGAAGAAATTGCGGTGTGAATGCTGACTGCTGAAAGGCTGACGCTAAACTGGATTGCAGAAGTTGAACACAAAAAGTGGAGTAATATCAACAATAAATGAAAGATGTGGAATAGTTGAATGTTTGTTGAAAGGCTGAGGCTAAACTGGATTGCTAAAGTTTAATAAAAGTCAGTTGAATTATATCAAAAATGTATGAAAGATGTGGAATAGTTAAATGTTTGTTGAAAGGCTGGCACTAAACTGGATTGCTGGCTTGAACTAGCTTGAAGCAGCTGGAGGGAGTATGAATTAATAAGAAAAGTGGGAAACAGTCTAAATATTATGAATGGGAGTTGAAAGTTGAATAAAACTGAGAATGTATGAAATGTGTAGAATATTTTCTGGTTTACACATGAAAGTGTAAATCAAAAAATGCAAAAATCCTGTGTGTGTCTTTGTCACATCCACCAACTGCTGACAAAAACGACACTAAACAACAAAAACGACCAAAAACAACACTATAAAGAACAAAAAACAACAAAAAATGACAAAAAACAACAAAAAACGACACTATAAACGACAAAAAAAAAAAACAACAAAAACGACACTATAAACAACAAGAATGACAAAAAACAACAAAAAACAACAAAAAACGACACTATAACAACAAAAATGACACTGTAACCAACAAAAACGACAAAAAACAACAAAAAACAACAAAAAACGACACTATAAACAACAAAAACGACAAAAGACGACACTATAAACGACAAAAACAACGAAAAACAAAAAAATAAACAAAAAACAACAAAAAACGACACTATAAACAACAAAAAATAACAAAAAACAACAAAAACAACACTATAAAGGACGAAAAAACAACAAAAACGACACTATAAAGGACGAAAAAACAACAAAAAACGACAAGAAATGACAAAAAACAACAAAAACAACACTGTATAGGACAAAAAACAACAAAAATCGACAAAAAACAACAAAAAACGACACTATAAACAACAAAAAATGACAAAAAACAACAAAAACAACACTATAAAGGACAAAAAACAACAAAAAACGACACTATAAACAACAAAAAACAACAAAAAACAACAAAAAAAACAAAAACAACACTATAAAGGACAAAAAACAACAAAAAATGACAAAAAACGACAAAAAACGACACTATAAACAACAAAAAACGATAAAAAATGACAAAAAACAACAAAAAACGACACTATAAACAACAAAAAACTAAAGAAAAAACAAAAAACAACAAAAAAAGACACTATAAACAACAAAAAATGACAAAAAACAACAAAAACGACACTATAAAGGACGAAAAAACAACAAAAAACGACACTATAAACAACAAAAAATGAAAAAAAACGACACTATAAATGACAAAAAACGACAAAAAACGACAGTATAAACAACAAAAAACGACAAAAAACGACACTATAAATGACAAAAAACAACAAAAAACGACACTATAAACAACAAAACAACAAAAAACGACACTATAAACAACAAAAAACAACAAAAAACGACACAAAATGACAAAAAACTACAAAACACGACACTATAAAGGACGAAAAAACAACAAAAACGACACTATAAACAACAAAAAACAACAAAAAACAACAAAAAACAACAAAAAAAACAAAAACAACACTATAAAGGACAAAAAACAACAAAAAATGACAAAAAACGACAAAAAACGACACTATAAACAACAAAAAACGATAAAAAATGACAAAAAACAACAAAAAACGACACTATAAACAACAAAAAACTAAAGAAAAAACAAAAAACAACAAAAAAAGACACTATAAACAACAAAAAATGACAAAAAACAACAAAAACGACACTATAAAGGACGAAAAAACAACAAAAAACGACACTATAAACAACAAAAAATGAAAAAAAACGACACTATAAATGACAAAAAACGACAAAAAACGACAGTATAAACAACAAAAAACGACAAAAAACGACACTATAAATGACAAAAAACAACAAAAAACGACACTATAAACAACAAAACAACAAAAAACGACACTATAAACAACAAAAAACAACAAAAAACGACACAAAATGACAAAAAACTACAAAACACGACACTATAAAGGACGAAAAAACAACAAAAACGACACTATAAAGGACGAAAAAACGACAAAAAATGACAAAAAACAACAAAAAACGACACTATAAACAACAAAAAACGACAAAAAATGACACTATAAACAACAAAAAACAACAAAAAATGACAAAAAACAAAAAACAACACTATAAATGACAAAAAACAACAAAAAACGACACTATAAACAACAAAAAATGACAAAAAACGACACTATAAACGACAAAAAACGACAAAAAACGACAGTATAAACAACAAAAAACGACAAAAAACGACACTATAAATGACAAAAAACAACAAAAAACGACACTATAAACAACAAAACAACAAAAAACGACACTATAAACAACAAAAAACAACAAAAAACGACACAAAATGACAAAAAACTACAAAACACGACACTATAAACAACAAAAAACAACAAAAAACAACAAAAAACGACACTATAAACAACAAAAAATGACAAAAAACAACAAAAACGACACTATAAAGGACGAAAAACAACAAAAACGACACTATAAAGGACAAAAAAACAACAAAAAATGACAAGAAATGACAAAAAAATACAAAAACAACACTTTAAAGGACAAAAAACGACAAAAAACAACAAAAACAACAAAAAACGACACTATAAACAACAAAAAAACACAAAAAACAACAAAAAACTACACTATAAACAACAAAAAACAACAAAAAACGACAAGAAATGACAAAAAACAACAAAAACAACACTATAAAGGACAAAAAACAACAAAAAACGACACTATAAACAACAAAAAACAACAAAAAAACGACAACAAATGACAAAAAACAACAAAAACAACACTATAAAGGACAAAAAACAACAAAAACGACACTATAAAGGACGAAAAACAACAAAAAACAACAAAAAATGACACTATAAACAACAAAAAATGACAAAAAACGACACTATAAACAACAAAAAACGAAAAAAAACGAAAAAAAACAACAAAAAACGACACTATAAACAACAAAAAATGACAAAAAAACAACAAAAACGACACTATAAAGGACGAAAAAACAACAAAAAACGACAAAAAACGACACTATAAACAACAAAAAATGACAAAAAAACGACACTATAAAAGACAAAAAACGACAAAAAACGACAGTATAAACAACAAAAAACAACAAAAAACGACACTATAAATGACAAAAAACAACAAAAAACGACACTATAAACGACAAAAAACAACAAAAAACGACACTATAAACAACAAAAAACAACAAAAAACGACAACAAATGACAAAAAACAACAAAAAACGACAACAAATGACAAAAAACAACAAAAACAACACTATAAAGGACAAAAAACAACAAAAACGACACTATAAAGGACGAAAAACAACAAAAAAAAACAAAAAATGACACTATAAACTACAAAAAATGACAAAAAACGACACTATAAACAACAAAAAACGAAAAAAAACAACAAAAAACAACAAAAAACAACAAAAAACGACACTATAAACAACAAAAAATGACAAAAAACAACAAAAACGACACTATAAAGGACGAAAAAACAACAAAAAACGACAAAAAACGACACTATAAACAACAAAAAATGACAAGAAACGACTATAAAAGACAAAAAACGACAAAAAACGACAGTATAAACAACAAAAAACGACACTATAAATGACAAAAAACAACAAAAAACGACACTATAAACGACAAAAAACAACAAAAAACGACACTATAAACAACAAATAACAATACAAAACAACAAAAAATGACAAAAAAAACAACAAAAACGACACTATAAAGGACGAAAAAACAACAAAAACGACACTATAAAGGACGAAAAAACGACAAAAAATGACAAAAAACAACAAAAAACGACACTATAAACAACAAAAAACGACAAAAAATGACACTATAAACAACAAAAAACAACAAAAATGACAAAAAACAAAAAACAACACTATAAATGACAAAAAACAACAAAAAACGACAAAAACAACAAAAAACAACACTATAAACAACAAAAATTGACAAAAAACAACAAAAACCAACCAAAAACGACACTATAAACGACAAAAAACAATAACAAACAACAAAAAACGACAAAAAACAACAAAAAACGACAGTATAAACGACAAAAAACAACAAAAAACGACACTATAAACAACAAAAAATGACAAAAACAACAAAAAACAACAAAAACAACAAAAAAACAACAAAAAACGACACTATAAACAACAAAACAACAAAAAACAACAAAAAACGAGACTATAAACAACAAAAACAACAAAAAACGACAAAACGACACTATAAACGACAAAAACGACAAAAAACAACAAAAAACAACACTATAAACAACAAAAAATGACAAAAAACGACACTATAAGCGACAAAAAACGACAAAAAACAATAACAAACAGCAAAAAACGACAAAAACCAACAAAAAACGACAGTATAAACGACAAAAAACAACAAAAAACGACACTATGAACAACAAAAAACGACAAAAACAAAAAACAACAAAAACGACACTATAAACAACAAAAACAACAAAAAATGACACTATAAACAACAAAACAACAAAAAACAACAAAAAACGACACTATAAACAACAAAACGTCAAAAAATGACAAAAAACGACAAAAAAAAACAAAAAACGACAGTATAAACAACAAAAAACAACAAAAAACGACACTATAAACAACAAAAAATGACACTATAAACGACAAAAACAACAAAAAACGACACTATAAACAACAAAAACATCAAAAACGACAAAAAAGCGAAGAAAAAATGACAAAAAACAACAAAAAAGACTATAAACAAGAAAAAATGACAAAAAAACGACACAATAACAACAAAAACGACAAAAAAGCAAAGAAAAATGACAAGAAACAACAAAAAAGACACTATAAACGAAAGACAAAAAACGACAAAAACGATAAAAAATAGACAAAAAATTACACTATAAGCAACAAAAACGACAAAAAAACAATAAAAACAACTAAAACGACAAAAAATGACATAAACAACAAAAAAACGACACTATAAAGAACAAAAAACGACAACAAAATGACACTATAAACAACAAAAACGACAAAAAAACAACAAAGATGTGATGTGAAAGATGTGGAATAGTTGAATGTTTTTTTCAAGGCTGGCACTAAACTGGATTGCTAAAGTTTAGCAAAAGATTTGAATAATATCAACAATGTATGAAAGATGTTGAATAGTTGAATGTTTGTTAAAAGGCTAGCACTAAACTGGACTGCTGGATTGAATTTGGTTGAAGTAGCCAGACGGAGTATGAATTAGTAGGAAAAGTGGGAAATGGTCTAAGTATTATGAATGACAGATAAAAGTTGAATAAAAGTGAGTATGTATAAAAGATCTTAAAGATTTTCTGGTTTGAATAGAGTTTACACCTGAAAGTATGAATGAGCAGATTAGGCTTGAAAAATGCTTGAAAAAGTCTAAAAATGTCAAAATCCTGTGTGTGTGTGTGTGTGTGTGTGTGTGTGTGAGTGTCTGTGTGAAACTGCACTAATCAGTTGTCCGATTGCTACCGTTGCCACACTTCTGCGACTGTAACAAATTTTCCTACGTTCTGATGTAAAATCACATATGAGGAGTGAAAATTGTGGTACTCGGAGCAATTTGAGTAGAAATTTTTGAGTTCAAATCTTTTCCCCACTCTACCAGTTATGTCCCCCACTCTAGCGTTGAACACTCCACCACACACACGCTCATGTCAGAAGGGCTGAAATTTTCATGATTTTTGAAATGAGGTTGTGTAAAAAGTATGAATGATCTGGAAGAGTTGAATTTATGCCAGAAAGTCCAAAGTGGTGTGAACTTTTTAATGTTGGAGTGACGTTTCTACGTGAAAGTATGAAGGATTTGGAAGACTTTGAAAATGAGTGGTTTTGAATGTTTTCCTCATTGACTTTCATTATAATTAAGTTTTAAACAACGTTGAATATTTTCCAAAGTATTAATGGGATTTGAATGATGAATAATACCTTGAAAGTACGAAAGATGTGGAACTTTTACAAGTTTGAATGAAGTTTGTAGCTGAAAGTATGAATGAGTAGAGAAGAGTTGAATAGGCATGAAAAAGTGGGAAAATGTAGAAATTTTGAACATTCTGCCCATTCATTTGAATGGAGCAAAATTTCTGGAAAATGTTGAACATTTCGGAAAGTATGAATGTTATGAAAAAGTTAAATACAAGCAATTATGTCCTAATTGAGCTGAACATTTTGATATTTGAATGAAGTTTCTACATTGAATAATGTGGAAGGAGAAGACAAAAAAGCAGTCTGAAGAATAATATTAATACATTTTTAGAATGTATGTAGAATGCTTTCAGCATTCACACCAAATATTCACTTCAGCATGACACTCTGATATTCACAAACTTCCCTGTGTGTGTGTGTGTGTGTGTGTGTGTGTGTGTGGAGACACAACACACAAAGATTGAATAGACTAATGAGTCAATGCTGCTAGAGCAAGTACTGTACATCAACATGCATGTGTATTCATTAGATGGAAATCTCCAGCATTTACTAATACCATCCCTCATTACACAAAGTAATGACCTATTTGAGAGGACTAACCTGAGACCATGAAGCCTTACTCAAGGTCATTCACAGAGCTAAGGCTCTGTATACTGGGCCACAATTATTGTCTCTCTCGCTCTTCTCATTTATTAAGAATGAGTGACAGTCATTGTGTGTAAGCAGCATGGTTCAATAACATCATGCTCATGCATATGAGTTATTAATACCAGTGTGCTCTTGATGCTCTCAGTTCTTGTCGGCTGACACTGCAATGTCTTATTCCGAGCAATGTTGTCGAAATTGAAAGTACAGCGATGCCTGAGGTTTATGAGTTCTGTCGCAGTCACGGCCAGGAAATCACGTCCACCACGCAGCTCAGTTGAAATGTGTGATTCGATAGGAAGTAGATGACATCCCTATTATTTCCTGAGTCATCAAGTATCCACTCTAATACCTTCCGTCTGTCCTTCATCTCATCTCCTCTTTCACTCTCACTGTGTTTAAAAATTTAAGCCAAACTCAATTGCTATTTTATTAACTGTTCAGCATAAAATAAGTTAGGCAATGGGGGGACAGTACATAGTGTGCAGAGCTTATCTGTTCTGAGTTGAGTGCCAAGAAGTACAGTGTCTAGCGATGTTATTTTCATCCCATCCCAGCCAAAGGTTCACACAGGTGGGCTTACGCATAAGCACATTCACATTTATGCACAAACAGCAAGAATTCTGCTGCTACCTTACTCATAGCTGGGGGATGTGGGGGGGGGGGGTGTGGGCGGACCCTCTGGGCAATTTCTGATCCCTCGCACCATCCGAGACAGAAAGAGAAGGTGATAGAAAGAGAAACATGAGTGAGACAGTGAGAAAGATGGTGTGTAAGAGAGAGGAAGGTTATGCCAGGGATGTGAATCAATATTGGCTGTACTCATCCTGAATGACCTTTGGAAATACAGCTATGTTATAAAGTAGACTCATTGCCTATAGAATAGAATAATATTAATTAAATCTTTTTTTAAATTTGACATAATAAGCAGCAGAAAGATGATACATGTCAACTTTAGCAATTCAAACACAGTAAATTGTATGGCTTGGAGGAGACAATTGGGCTAGCACTGATGAGCACCAGTATATGGATTCAAGCTTAGATGTGCAATGAGTGCAGCTATTTAAAAATGATGAAAATGATGATAAAATTGTACAATTAAGAACAGTGAAGCTACTGCATAAACTCCTTGCTTTGTGTGGAAATACTTTGAGAAAATCTGAAGGTGCACCTCTCCTCTGCGCGACTGAAGTCATGCTGAGCTCTTCATGAGGCCAGTATTACAGGGAAATAATTATGTGAATGCCTGTGTGCACGACAAGTCATGTTTACATCACTGAGGCCATAAATTACTCTGCTCGTGACCTGGTCACAGTGGGCCAATGGAGAACTTATTTGAAAAACATTATCAATTACTCATTACTTTTTACTCATTAACAAAGTAATTACATTGTTTTACAAATTACTCAACAGCAGAAGTATAGTTAGATTACTTGCTCTGGTGTGCTACAGTAAATGTATGCTGCACTGCTCCAATGTTAATCATTGTACAATAAAGTAACAGTGTGCAAATCCACATATAGGTGTCTTCTGTTGGCTCTCCACAATCACTAGCTATCCCAGGGCTTCTGCTATCTACATGCTGCCTGTTTCCTCCACCTTCAACAGCCATGTTACAACCGGGGCCCCAACAGTGCAGCAGTGCATCTTGATTTGTCTGCCGGAACTAGCTCTCAGGCTTCAATGAGAAAATACACAACATCAACTCTGTTAGCTGGAAATTATTTTAATTAAGTAACCTCTGCTTTTATAGCTTTAATGGGCACTTGCTTCCACACTTCATTACAATATGCCCTTCTACACTTAGTACTTGTGAGACTTATTTGATTATACGCGTCAACTGAGTTTTACATTCTTTAAGTGTGGCCCTTGTAGTCTCTTTGTCCTCACCTGTGTGCAGTATGTGTACGCCGTGTGCATAACTTCACATCTTTAACATGAGCTGCCCTGTTTGGAGCTCAAAGAGGAAATCACTGCATGCTCTGATTTATAGTTAAAGGGCCTTTCATCTATCACGAGCAAAACTGAATCAGACATTGAAATGTGCGATGAGCCACCATCAGTGAAGCAACACACATTCCTAACCATGAGCTACTGCTTCACACCATCACAACTAATGTATCTGTAGACGCTTACACCTCAGGGCTGGTGATGTGTGATCAACCTGAGGACAGAACAACAGCATACATCAAAGCTACTAGCTTTGTCAGTAACAAGATATTGATTTGGATCCTTGCCCAATAGAATGATGATATGTGTCTGCTTGGTTTGGCCAACTGACAACAGCAATTTTTTTTTGCGCTCCTCTCTTGCCCTCTCTTTTTAGTCCCAACCATGCCAGACATCCCGTCTGCCATCTCTCATCCATTTCAGAGTGTTTCTTCTGGTGTGAAGGGAGACCCAAGAAAGTGGCAGGGGCATCTGAGACATGGCATGAAGATAAGGGTTATAGTGCTAAACAGACAGTGTCTGTCTCCAAACCCCTCGGCCAGATGGTCACTGTCTGCCAGGGAGATGGCCAATCCCCCAGATTCACACGTGCAAATTCACACGCACACAAACACACATTAAATAAATGAGACTATAATATAATGCTACTATATAAAATATGTTAATCGCAGCAGGTGTTCAGAGGTAAAGTAGTCACACAGAGGTAAAATGCATACTGTACCGTTTAAATATCTGCGCATTGGAGCTGCCATGTCAGTTAAGCCAAAGTTAATGAAAGCTCAACGATAGTAAAAGGCAAAAAACGTTTAAACATAGGCCTATGTGTTTTCTGTGGCACATATGCAGTTTTGTTGTCCATCCCATCCTTGGCAAACACTGGCTGTAACATGGCAGCCATGGAGCACAAGGCCAGGAAAACTGAGAAACTGAGAGTCTGTGTTTGATGATAGACTCTTTTCCAGGGGGAGATGTAACCTTCTGTAAGCCCCCCAGATCCACACACAGATGGAGACACTCATCTTTCCTCTTCCTCCCTCTCTACATTCTCGCAGGCAGGGCTATTCATCCTGCCCCAGGGAACATATGTGCTGTTCCTAGGAGGAACTGCAAAATCTCATATAAGGGCCAACTTTGTGATCCAGCATATTTCCTGAGGGGCTTTTTATTGTTCTGTTGGACATTGACATTGTCTGTTGTTTTGATGGACAGGCTTGGATTCAATGCCCATATGTGGGCATAGTCTTGCACCCAAAACTGAAGAATTTGTACAACGCAGAGAAAAGGCTAGGAACTGTTACGGTACTGTCTACCAGCAGATGAGGCAACATTGTTCAGCCCTGGTGAACATCATGCAAGTTGTTGGCCCTTTCACACTGCTGTTGAAAGCCAATTACCTCATCCAATATTCATTTTACTTTTACAACGGGTGATGATGATTAAATACAATTTTCATCCAGGTAGAGGGCTATTAAATGGCCCCACCTCTAACCCTCTACAATCAGCTCTTCATTTAATTTTTCTAAAGAAGAACTGAAAGTGTAATATTACTGCCAGGTATGTAATAATTAAGTTAACCTAGGATTGACTTTTTGGTATTACAGTGTAGTTGTCATTGTGCCTTATTCTTTCTTTTAGAAAATATCCTAATGCAGCTAAAATAGATGTGTCATAGACGCAGCTTTCATAAGCATCAATAACAGGATGTCAGTGTTCAGTCAGTTCGGTGTCCATCATTCGAGAGGAGAATATCAGAGACATTACAGCATAACGTGAGGTACGTGTAAATATCCAGAACTACTACTCAACAATTACTTAAAACGATCCTGAAGCACGACATTTTAAATTACAAAATAAATAATTCATGAGCTGGTACAATCAGTCCAAGACTTTCAGACCAGACTCATTACTTGTGATATACGTAGGTGCCCTATAATGTTCATGCCGTATCGGCCATTCTGGCACCTGTGGTTTTGCTCCCTGACAGGCTGCAAATGATTTTCTGCTAAGAGTTCTTCAATAAAAGGGAGATTTTCCAAAGCCTGCAGTTGCCTTCTTTAAAAAATGAAGCATAGCCTTCCGTTCCAACCAATCAGGAAAAAGGATACCCTGGGAAATTTCAGACACGTCAGAACAACCACTCTAGTCGAATTGCATTCACTTAATTCATATAAAGGGTGCTGTAACTACTTGATAATGGGCCTCAAGATAATAGCAGGCATCAGAACGTACATAATCCATTGTGTCCATGTCGCTTATAAATATGGTGGTATTCATCACAACGGTAGTTACCATATACTGTAAATATACGTACATAAGTTATAACCAAAAAGAGTGATACATGAGGCTCATCCAACAATTATATGTAGGCTAATTATAATACAATACAAAATGCAGTTTGTTGAAGCACAACATGGTGTAATGCAAAGCTCATAGTTTTAGGCAACATGTATCACATATTAAGACAAATGTGGACCTCAGATCATTGCTGCCATGGTAAAAATTACCAGTAACCAAAGGTAATTCATTTGCTTTCCGTGGTCTTGTGTTGCTGTGCATCAGAGATGCTTGAAGGAAAACGTTATATTGTGTTTATGAAGTAGGGAGAGAATTGGTAGATTGGTAACAGGAGAAACATTCAGTCTGAATCAGGGGCAGGCGCAGGGTGAGCACAGATCATACAAGTCATCATGGTTCCTGACTGAGTGTGATACTAAGAGGGAGCATGGAAAATTACCACACAGCAAATTAACCCGGCAGACTGTGATTAAAAATAATTTTTGTGAAACTAATTTGCACTTACTGTAGCATAAAATTAAGGTTGCGTTGGAACAGTTGGTTCAATTTTCAGAGGACCATCAGGACTTTTGAAAATTTAATGAGGATCCAAATTGCCTCTTTCTCTCCCGTTCACATTATGTATTTGTGACGACCCAATTCTGTCTCTGTCTGTTAAAGACCAAAAAGCCACATTTATACTCACACACAAGTACAGGTGAATCTCATGGGCAGAATTTAGGAAATACCTTAAGTTTATAGTTGCTAGCTTCAATTACCCTAATTTTCCCCATAATATCATGTTTCTGCTACGTAATTTTGACTGCAGTGGCCCAAAGTATTTTGGGATCCAGAGGAGTGCGTATGATGGAAACAATTGAAAAAAAAAAAAAAGTGGCAGTCTGCTCATCTGTCTCGTTATGTCAAGAGAATAGCTCTGTGTCAGAGGGCAGAGGTTACAGGTCAGTGAAGGGTTAAACAGATGACATTTCAACTCTTTTACAGTTACAACCACTGACAGCAAGGATCTTTTTTTTATCCTAACAGCAGTTTATTTAGAAATCAAATAACTATAACTTCTGGCATTTAAGGGAGTAAAAATGCTGTTTTAAATGTAATATTCTTAATAAATATGTATGTAAGCAGTCATGAAAAATGGCCATTGGAAGTACAATTCTCAGTCATCACAGTTCAAGTTTTTGGGGGGTGAAAAAAAGACGTTCAGTTTTGGTGATCCACCAGTGAGCCTGGCATCTGGTGTGTGCGTATGCAGTACCTTTCTCTTCATGTGGCTGACACAGAGATTGGCCTACTTGAAGGGAAGAGAGGGGATCTTTATGAGCTCCTCATGATAAGGCAGGGAGACATTAGGGTGACGGGTGTTCTAACCCGTCCTCCTCATTGTCATTGTGTGGAAGAGAAATGTTAGAAGATGACAGCAGAGAGAGTAAGCAGAATATAATCATCCTTTACCTCTCAATGGCCTTAGTTCAGCGGAGCGGCTCTTTTTCTTGTCCTCTGCACACATCTGTGGTCTGTCTGAAATGACAGAAAAAGAGGCCATGATCGACTTTGATTTGAGGTGACATGGGTACCTGCCTGCTAGTCTGCATACTGTGTCAATCCATATATACAGAAGTGCAGAGAATTCACCGGTGATTATGTACACTGGTGGTATCGATATAGCCTAGTTCAATTGCTACCTGCATCTCAGATTTGTGCAGCTATTCAAATAGGTCTGGTGTCTACAGCCGATTCATGCCTGCACTCTTTGGTTGGAGAAACAACCAATCAGAGGGACAAGTAAAGGACATTAAGAATGGCATCATCTTCCTACATAACATAGAAAATGCTATATATATATATATATATGCTATATTTATAGTAAATAGCTGTATAAAATGGCAAACGTGGATGAGATCAATGCACCTGTACAAGTTTTACTGTATCTTAAAACAGCTAAAATTGCATGTTTCCTTCTTCAACGTGAAATTTCTAAGTCGAACTTGCAAAAAATTGAGCCTTGCATTAGTTCAGGCAGGCCATGTAGTCAAGCTCAGCTCACAATCCAGCAGCCACATCAGCTCATGGATCAGCTGATTCCCTTCTGTGCATCTATTGGTAATCTCATTCAGGGCGCCCTGTTCAAGCTGCCTTAGCCTGCCTATCCCTGCTGCTTCCTCCGCAAACTCGCCCACGTGAGAACGACCAGGCTGTCAGCGTATTTGCCTCAACTCACCTGCTGCTCGCACGTCGATCCCCGTCCACGCTGACTGTATCACGGACAAGAGAGCGTCGTTTCCACCTGCCAGAGCTCTCATCTGATCTTTCAAAATCTTCTGTCCCCAGGAAAACCGCTGTCGGAAGGTAACGCTGCTCCCGCACCTCGAGCTGCCGTCCCACCTCCAGCAGCCGGCTCCACGGACCAGGAAGACAACACCATCTTGTCAGCTTCATCCAACATCCAGTCATCGCTTGGCACTATTATCTGCAGGATCCGAGCCCTGGAGTCCGGCTCAGCACCCTCAGCAAGTCGGTTTGTTCCGGGCACCGCCAGACTGTTTTCTACTGCTACCCTGAAATAGTCCGGACATTTTTGCGTCAGTTGGAGTGGACTTTAAACGGACTTTTACCGGCCGGCTACCGAGTACAAGGTCCGTGTAACGTCCAGGTGAGCCCATGTGTGAATGCAGCAGGTAATTGACAGATCACAGCCAGGAGTGGGCCTGTTGACGTCTAGCAGCTAAAAGCTACATGGTTTTGATGCTCTGCTGCAAAGCTCGCACTAACGGAAGAGAGGACTTCCTGTAAAATACAAGCCGTTTTGTTTCTGGTGAAAATATTAGAACCGCTGAATTACAAACCGCACCGACTTTTTGCCACCTGCAGCCCTCAACTAAACCAAACTGACTATTTCCAGTTAGTGTGAAGCCTCTGCTGCTTGTGTTAAAGGGCCACTCCGCACAAAGTCCGGACTTCATATGTTAAAGCAGCTATAGGTTGTATAAAGAAGTGAAGTAGCATCCAGGAGGTCACCTGTTGGTTTGTGAACGGCCATTTTTGAAACCTCGATTTGGCCGGCGCCATCTTTTTTTCTGGAACCAGAAGTGACGTAAGTCTGAGAGGAGCGCTGCCTCTATCCTGATTGGAGGTTGCGTGGTAACAACCTGTCAATCATGCAGTAGCCCCACCCCATGACACGCCCTGCTTTATTATTTATTTTCATTTAAATGTGACCATAATTTACTAAGTTAACATCCTGCTGTACTGAAGAAGGCTTGAAACTACCGATGAGACCATAACGTCATTCGAAAAAGTTTGCTGAGGAAAATAAATTAAATGAGAAGTAGGGTAAGTTTCATATTGACCTCAATACAATTGGATTTCTTTTTGCAGCCAGTGGAGTCGCCCCCTAGTGGTCATTGTTGAGAGTGCAGGTTTAAAGCACTTGCGCATTGGCTGGATGTATGAAGTCCATGCATACAGCGTTATTGGCTATGTTCATTCTAATAGAAGTTGATCAGTGGCACATAAACCAAACATCGGGGTATTCAGTATGCAGAAGTTTCGGATTCTTCTGCTCTGTTGGGCCCCGCATCCCAACCTCTCGGGCCCGGTCACATGAACCAGCGCCATAGAAGGAGAGTATTGCGACACTCCCAAAGACCTCCGTTGTAATCGGGGAATGGGGAAGTAACGTGAGTCGTTCCAAACACTGTATTATTCCAGCGTTGGACCCCATTCATTTCCAGTGTTACTCAAGCACAATCGCTGGATCGTCGAGGATGGCTGAGCCTCAGACCGGGGGTAACGTTCATAGGCAGATGAAGCCTTTGTACTGAGACAGGGCTATGGAAGCTGCAGTTGTTGCTGCTCCTATGCGGAGAGAATGAGCAGTGTAGCGCTCTGGTGGGAGCCCGCAGGATTGCATTCATATGCAGATATCTGTTTATAGATGAATGTAGATAAAAAAGCACTTAGCTAAACCACAAATGTCAATGCATAAAGTTCCAAAGCCATGCCACATGACAACTGATGCAGCTGTTTTTTTTTTCATTCATTTCGTGTTTTCCAGTATATGTAAGCCACACAGTTGCCTCGTGTTCTAGGTGAGAGCCGGAAAATTCAAAAATTACAGGACTGATCTGAGTTCAGGTCTTTGACAAATCCTCCATTACCCATAGCTGAAAATCTTACAGCAGGATCACAAAGCTGATCCCAGATCTGTGGTTGTTGGTATCCTTGTACCTACAGTGAGTCAGCCACAGGAGGGCATGTTTCTGCCTCAGGCTGGACACCTGTAGTTTAAAGGGCTGTCTTCAAGCGATGGATATGAAAGACCTGAGCTTCGATAAGAACGTGTACAAGAAACAGTGTCAGAGGGAGCAGACTGCAAGGAGGGAAGGTGGCTTCTAACAATGATTAGTGCAGTTTGTATAGTTCAACGGATACCAGATGCTTCTTGTTAAAGCCATATATGTGTTATACCACATTTTGAAAATGTTCATGCTCAAATTGTATCTGGTGTTCTTTCTGGAATTTGTCAGATTTCGAAAAATATACCTTGTCTTGACATTTTCTAAATTATAACAAAAGTCTTTATATAAAGTAGTTGTACATGGACTTTTCTTTCTTCCTATCTGTGTTTATCGCACTACATTACTGTAGTAAGTAAAAAGTAACAAAATTAATCCTCTGCCCTTATTTCAATGAGACCACAGGGTGTTTCGGCAAAAATAGAACCTCTTTCTTGAAGTTTGAGCAGATTGACACTTTGGTTTACATGAAAGAAACTCTCAGTAGTTTCTGCTACACAGGTGAGTAAACAAACAGCTTTGTTTCAGGCTTTATGCCAATTATCTAATGTTATAACAATGAGTTTGTGTTTATGTGTTTTGTTTTGATTGTGTGTGTGTGCATGCATGTGTGTTTTCTTGTTTCCCTGTTTTTCCCTGTGTATCTCCAGTGGCACCGTCAAAGGGTTACCATGGCCACCCTGATTCAATCGTTGCCCCATGCGATTACTGGGTGACCCACTGAACCTGCTGAGCCATGTAAAATACAAACCACAAAACAGTATTCTGTTGCTCTTTTTGCTTATTCCCAAACACCTCTGTAGATATATTGCTTATCGATTTGGTTTTGAAATCCACCACTTTTTGTTCACCGCATCCAGGGTCACTGTGGCCAGTAAAAGTCCTGTGAGAGTGCAGGCTTTCGGTGTACCGTAAACCCAGAGCTTTGCTCAAGCCGCAATGTGGTCACTCCCCAGACCTCTGAGCTACAGGCCCGGCTCATCCCAGCCTGCGCTCCTTCTCTCCTCTGTGCCGAAGTCTCTTCCGCCCAAAGTTAATTTTTAATGACACACTTTGTTATGTCGGTCCATAGGGGGCCCTTACTGGCTGTGCTTTAATAAAGAGAGTCTCACATCTTGTTCCCTTCTGAGAAGGCTCCATTAAAACCGGTGACAGAAAAAATGTCTTTGAAGTCCCAGATTTGAGCCTATCTAAACTTTATATTAATCTGTCCATCTGTCTGTCTGGTATTTTATGAGTTTATTTTTATTTTAACGCCAATAGTTGTAATAAACAAATAAGATATATTGAAGGACAGATGATGTGACCCCCTAAGGGCCATTTCATAACTGTAGTGAAGTGAGTGTGTGTGTTATGTGGGTCCATGGGGAAAGTGCGTTCGGGGTAAAGTCGTCAATAATCCATCATCATTTTATGATATCCCACCTCATCAGAACCACCATCTATATCTTTCAGTAACAAAACCAGTAGACACATGACAATATTTTTTGAAGTTTTACTCCTGTAGAAATAGTTTGATTACAAAGCCACAAACTTTACATTGCAGTAAATGTAAATTAATTTCCCAACAAACTGGGAAATGTGAATAAAAAGGCCGGTGAGCACACTGACACCCACCAGAGCGGTCCATCAGATTGCGCTCCATCCTTAACTTCATCCTCCATCCTGCCTTTGATTGGCTTAGCCTGATAGTTATATCCTAACCCTAACCAATCATTTCTCATGCCTAAACCTAAACAGTTCCAACCCAACCAACGAAGGTATCGAGTACTAGCCAGTCAGAGGCAGAAAGGGCGGGTCTTCGCTGGATGTGGGTAAAAAACTTTTTTTTTTTATCCACAATGTATATATATTTTTTCCATTTTTGTACATTTACCGTAACATATATGCTTTCATAAACTAACTTATTAAGTAATATTTATATATCAACTAAATGACTCCCTAGTATGGGAAATGTTGATGACGTTTCTATCATGCGACTCACGCAAAACTGGAAGAATCCAAATATCGGATAGTGAAGAGGAAGGATCATTTACACGAAGATGCCAACAAAAATGACTGATAAGTTGAGAGACGAGATTCTGGAACTTCTGTCAGTAAGGCCCAATGCCGAAATTGACAAGAAACTTGGTTTATGACTAAATTACTGCAGCTGCAGCGTATCTTTTGCATCATGTCCTGTCTCCTGCATTCTGTACTCTTACTGAGGTACCACCCCTTACCGAAACCAAACTGAGTATTTCTAGTAGGTGTTGTCTGAAACAGACAATCCACTGTTGTGTGCTACATGTGTGAAAGCGCAACTCCGCAAAATGTCCGTACCTAATTCTCCACATTGCCCTCATGAGAAAAATGGCTTGACTGTGTTTATCTGCTATCACAAAACCTTGTCTGACATTCTTTCCCTCCAAGTCAGTGTATCTACTTCTAAACTAGCAGTTCTGAATGTAGTTGGGTAATGTAAACTGTAGATGCAATAAGGTTCATCTTCACCTGGGTAGCTCACAATATTAGATACAGGTTGCAGTACCTGTTTTTAATGTTGTAGAGAGAACTTTGAAGTTGAGTGGAGCTGCTAGTAATTGTTCTCTATTGCTGTGAAGACTTGTGATTCTGTTGCCTGCCAGGATGAACACCTGGCTCTAGGGGGGAAAACAAGGGGAAAAAGACTGCAGCTGTGCTATAGTTGTATTTAGTGCATAAATTAATAAATATCTTCTGAAAGGCTACAACTGCCTTTAATTGCAGAAATTGATTAGACAGTTTATCGGATGTGTCTCCTTCCTCTTTTCCCATCTGTGAAAAGATGTAATTTTCTTTTCCCACACTTCTCCATCGAGAAAATAATTACAGAACAGAGTGATGAGAAAACTAAATGAATGCTATCAGAAAGCTCTGGGAGAAAATCTTTTTATTTAAGGATTGGACAATGGAGTGGTCTAAGTGAACTACAGTACAAGGGACTAGTTAATGGTGGTAAGAAGGTGGCAATAATAGCACATTGGAGCAAAGTTAGCACAGGATTCTTCATTATAACCTGACCCTTTTGGTGGGCTTTATAATCTTGTGTAAATCTCCTGCATGACCAATAAGGGAATTACAGTATAATCATGGGAACAACAGAAGTTATTGTAGGTGGCAATTACAGAGCCATGCCATATTGTCACTATGGTTTGGTGTCATAGTGGATAACATTCAAAGGCAAATTAGAAAAGAATGATCAGCCAAAATTGAAAACTGGGGATTACATTTGTGTGTTTTGTATATACAAAATACCCGCAGGAAGTGAAAAAATCCAAATCATGCTTTTGGTTTCTGCTGGTATAAAGAGATCACAGACTCAGACACAGACAGAATTTTACTGGTGGAATCTCTGAAGCTGCTGTACTTCAGAGGGAAAATATCAAACATGGAAATTCAAGCCAACACAGGGAATCTTCTCCACTATAAAGTGGAATTTCTACAAAAGGATGTTTTCTTGATGCACATCTTGGACGCACACGTCCAAGAATAATTTCTGGTCCACTTTTGAGCCTCACTTTAAGAAAGAAAGAATAAACTTGAATGAAAAAGGTAATTTCACCCTGATTTTCCAGGTAAAAGCTCTTCAAAGGATTAAATCTAATTAGCCGTCTTCTAAGAAGTCAAACATGGACGCGTTTTTGTCAATTATGCTAAAGAACTTCAATTATGCTGCAGAAGACTTTTTCATTTTTAATTATTGATCTTTCATAAGGTTGCCCTCCTGGTACTGCTCATTGAATAATATAAGTGAGTATTTTATAGCGAATAAGATCAGTAGGTTATGATTAAACAGAGGTACATTGGAATGACTATGTGTCTCACACAGGTTCTGCGTACTCTCCATTTATGTCGTGATTTTGCACTCCATCCTCACAGGAGGGGACGAGCTGATTGCAGTGTTCTCCTGTCTTTTTCAATAAGCCCGGCACTGTCCACTCCACTTTGACTCAAACTCGTGTGGAGTGACTGTCAGGGCCAATTCACTCCGGCACACACCACATCAAAACTCCCTGTGCTCTGTCGTCAGTACAGCTCCTCCCCAGCTCACTGTCAGCTCACAGTCACGTTCTGCAGCTTTGAACTTGAATTTAGCTCACCTCCAGTGTCTACCCCACAGCCCCTTTCCACTTTCCCATCCCCACTCTCCTCCCAATCTTATAACCCCCCCTCCTTCCCTCCAGCTCCACTCTGGGCTACATGATAACACACTTTGGAGGGAACCGCTTTCCCCCAGAGTAGCCCAAACTGTGAGCATATTCACTCCATCATAACAGCACTGTAGCAAAACTGCTGTCACACTGAGTTTGCCATGCTAATGTGGCTCTAGGCGCCACTACCCTGCCCTTAAAATACTGTGATGGAGGTGTGTGGAGTGTTTTGTGGTTGACGGGGGGAGTGGGTGGAGAGGTTAAATAGCACAATGCATGGCTTCTGGGGCGAGCCAGTGAATGTGGGGTGGAGAGAGGCTATGAAGATACTTCACATCAAGGGAGCAGTTCCTCTTATAGCTGAGAGCAGTCTAATTCCCAGCAAGGTAAACATGGCTCAATGCATGGCAAAATGTGAAAACACTCGAGGTAGCTCCTGCTATTCTCCCCCATCTAGCCTATGAGATGGGTGAGAAGAGGCTTCAAAGGGTTCGATTGATACCCGGTAATGCTTTGAACTGTGTCCCTGCTGTCATATAAAAAGACAGACACTTCCTTTAATCACCTACTTACAAACATCATGTATAAAGACAGATATGCTCGGATAGTAACAACATCTCAACATTGCCTCAATCTTATACTGGCACACGCTTACACACACACACACAGAGTATTCTCTGCTGCAGCTACACCGACGGACTGAAGGGAGTAACAAGGATCCTACCTTCCTCCAAATGAGCAATCATTTCCTACTGGCAACGTGTTGCAGTTATCGGCAAAATCGTTGTGACACCAAGGAGGGCAATCAGCCAATTTCCATTACCGCATTTTTCCAGTTTGCAGACTCCCATTAATTTTAAGGCACATGTACATGTGGGACGCATGAAACTGATTCCTCTTGCGTCTCTTTGCTTCACCTTTGATGTTTCATAAAACTCTCTCTTTCCCCCTTCGTTTTTTTGGGGAAAGTCTTTTCATTGTTTTGTCCACCACTACCAGAGCTCCTTCCAGAAACCTGTAACACCTATAATTTTACCTTGCCATTGCAAATTCCCTCTCTTTCATTGGTTATTGTTAATCTCAACATTAAACAGATTGGTCAGTTCAATCAGGAGAGACTAATTGAAAAAATTACTTAAAGCATGACTAAATGAATTCATTTGACATAGGGTGCACAACAAGAAAAACTGAAGAAATATCTGACAAGTCTTTTAGATTAGCAATTAGACCCTACTGTGACATCATCATTTTACAGGGGTAGTCATGTATTGAGCGGTACAGGAATATCCCTGAATGGAGTCTAGACACGGGTGGTGATAAAAGAGTGAAGAACAATAGCTGAAAATCTGGATGGATGTGAATTTGAGCGGGATTTCTGATGAGCTCACTGGAACAGCTGTTTCTGATCAAAAACTGGAGTTGGGTCGCATAAATGTGACAGTGAAATGACATCTGACAGCAGCAGAATAAGCAGCAGTTTTAAAGCTGCCCAAGATGATTGGCTCACAGAGATTGTGGCAAAATCTGATTGGCTAAAGTGAAAAGTGTCTATGCCCTCAGTCATCTGATTGATTCAGGGGCGGGAAAGGAAAATAAAAAAATCTAAATCGTCCTCCTTCTCGCCAGCAGCAGGAGTCATCGAGTGGCTCAGCATCAGAGGCCTCAATCTGTCTTCAATTTCATCAACTCTACTGCATCACCACACAGCTACTGAAACGATTGAGCCGCTGTTTGGGTATAGTGCAACAGTATTATGACTCTATTCTTACATTTTGCGAAAATGGGCCGCCGAGTTCATAACTCCTTTCATTGTCTGTATGTTGACATGTTGAGGTTCCCATTTCCCATGTGCTGTCTGTGGGTCTGCATGATGTACAATTAAAATCAGAAGCAGGTCAGAAGTGAAATTAACCATCAAGTTGTTGGTGTGATGGAAAATAGACAATTGTTAATTTATGTCGCTGATGAATAAGTGATTGGCTCCAGTGTTGGGGGCCAGGCTTAAAGGCACGGGGCATATGGGGAATGAGAAGGTGCACAGATGCTCCTCGGGGCTAGAGGGCTGATAGGCAAACTTAAGAGGGACACAGAGGGGGGAGAGGAGACATTGGGGCAAGCATGAGAGAGGAAGACAGTATATGAGGCAAAGGCAGGGAGAAAAGAGAGACACGCTTACCCTGCCTCAACAAGCCAACTCTGCTCCCACTGTGCAGAACAAACCCCCTAACTCAGCCCCCGAACCCAGCGTCTGAAGTGCCAGTTCACCGCAGGGGCCTGAAGAGATGCTGCTTTAAGAAGTCTGCCTCTGAGCATTAGGTCCTGTCCTACTCTGACCTACAACAAAAGTAAATAGCTCAAAGAAGAAAACTTGTGCACCAAAGCAAGTGACAAGACTGACCTCTTGGGAGTGAAACATACACACAACACAGATACTGATTTCCAAATTACTATCTATCCTTTAGAAATCCTTTAAAAATATCAATGTTCATTATCACACACACACGTACACATTCTGCAGAGCTACCCCTGGAGCATTGAGAGGATCTCAGCTCCATCTTCTGGTGACATTGTGCATAAGCTGCTCCATAGTGGCTGAGGGGAAATAAACACAAACTCAGTTTCCTAAAATTATTTTCTCTACGTCTTTGCCAAGCCTCTCTCTCTCCATTTACACCTCCTTCAAGCCAAGAAACACATCTGTCATGATTAGTTACACTTATCATCCGTAAAGACCCTCTTTTATAGCAAAGATGGAGGAAGGTAGTTTCAAATTAGATTTGATCCAAAATTTGATATCAAGCATTACACACGGTGATGCCTGTTTATAAAAGATGATTGAATAAAACAACCCCCCACCCCTCCAGAAAATGAATCACACTTTTTGTGTGAAAGAATAGTAAACTTGAACCTGCAATAGCTGTGTATTTTTTTGGGCCACTTGGGGGCAGCAGAAACATGTTTTAAACACAAAATTGACATATCATCACTAAGTCGATATGATGAACTTGTTAGGAAATAGTTGCATGTTACGCATTCAGCAGTTATGGAGAAACATTATCATTCATTTGGAGTTGTGTTTCTGGCTGCTGACTAATGTAAGTCCAATATTCACTCCCTTTGTTTTTGGTCTCTACCAACTCCTGAGTTAACTCTGAAACTCTGAAACAGCTGACCGCTCTGCCCATAAACTACATTATCAGGGCCTCGAGTCAACCAAAACAATAAAGCTGCAGATTGGACAGCAATGAGCTGAAACTCGAAGGTCCTTAAAGCATTACATTGGTGAATTGTAATGAAATGGACAAAACTAAGCTACAATAACGATCACTATGAAAAAGGTTTCAACTTCTAATAGTAAGTGATGAAGTGGATGTAAAATTGGCGTAGTGCCCCTTAAATATGAATAAGCAAATCAATCAAAAAATTTGTTAGTAAAAAATTTAGTCATCTCCACATTTAAGTACATTTCTAAATGTTTGCTTACATGACAACTCTATATCATTAACTTAGCCCCCGAAGCATCTTTTCTTAGTAGGTTTTTTTTTTTGGACAAGTTATTAAAAGAGATCTTCAAATGGCATGTAAGGTCATACAAATTATTAACTTAATGTTGTAAATGCAAATCAGACATAGCAATGTTGCAGAGCTACAGTCACAGGGAGGCTTGAAGCTGGTATCTCAATTATTTTGACAGCACTATGTAGATGTACCACTGTTTCTAGTGAAATTCTGCTGGCAGTGTGCTTTTCCTATTCTTATCACCACCGACAGCCGAACAGCAGAATAATAAAATCTATTGTGTAGCTACTTGTAAAATGCTCCTCCCAACAGCATGAGCTTGTGGGCCATTTCCTGAGATTACGTTTTTAGTTGACGTGGAAAAATATTGCATGACACTCAACATTTCAATGCAGGGGTTTCAGATAACATTCACCGAGTATTTACACAGGTAAAGTGGGGACTAGATAACTGTCTCTCTGAATCAGCATATACAGTATGGTAGGAGTTATGAGTCTGTATAGTTGAGTCTGCATATGTTAAGGTTCTCCCATTATTCTACAATCACAGACAAATACATCACTTTGTTATCAATGGACGCAGCTGCTCAAGAACTGATTGTAAAATGGTAATAAGCTGCAAAGACCTGCAGAGAACAGTGACAAGACAAATCTTCCTCTTAGGAACATCTTTTTAGAAACCACAACGTGGTTCCTCACAGTCATTATCTCCACCTAGATCAGAAAATGAATTGCTGCTAGACATATAAAGGATTCCCTCCTTTCTCCAACCTTCCCTCATACTGCATTATTGAGCAAAGTGTGAAGTGACACGCTGGTCTTCTTTATTTTACACGATACAGAGCAACAACACAACAATATTGTCATGGAAGTTAATTTTCTGTGCATGTGAGAGTCAGTTTTTTTCTTTTCAGATGAAAAGAACATGGTGATCTGGTGGAGCAGAGATTCCCTGATAACATCACACTCACACTGACACACACAAACACACACTTACAGAAGGCGTAGTGAGGGGCTAATAGCTTCTCTAAGGATGAGATCCAACCCAATTTGCAACATGCAAATTCCCCGTGGTGTCTGCACCTACAAGACAACCATAATAATGTTGCACCAAAGTGTGTTGACAGCACATGCATGTTGCTCTCAGGGACAGAAGGAGAACCCAGTACGTGTGTACATTGAGAGGAATAACAATAAGAAAGAGACAGAGAAAGAGAGATTCAATGTTACAAATCTCTTTGATTTCCACACTGTGACATTCTATACCAGGCTGAGAAACACCCAAATTATTCTTTTCGTCTTTTATTTATGACCTGCGGGAAATCCTAACTTACCATCTTTCTGCTTTGCTCCGAGTCAAACTCGATCTCCCTCCCTTCTCTCTCTCTCGTCCCCCCTCTTGCATTCTTCTCATTCTTTCATTTCCAGTCTTATCATCCCCATGTGTGATAGCTCACTAAGCTTGTGCATTCATGAGTTATTTCTTATTTACATAAAGTATATAGTCCAGTGTTGGGGGTGGGGTAAAGAGGCAGCCTTAAGAGCATTAGCATGTGTGTTTTTTCATAATTATAATTACCGGTAATTATGCATTGATGGAAGTAATGTCCATTTTCAGAAATTAATTATGTGGATATTTTTATTTTATGGCTGGTTAATGGGTTGCTGCCATTACATTATATAAGGACAATTAGTTTAGAATTATTGTACTTACTACAATATATCTTATTATATCTTAAAGTTATTATCCTAAAGTAATGCAGAGGCTCTATTCTTTTTTTCTTTTATTTCAGATTCTCATGGGTTAGTTAGGGTGAGATAGCTAATTTGAAATACTTAATTTCAGGTAGAAGACAAGTATTCGATTGTGTTTACCTGTCAATATGACAGGTAAACACAATCGAATATTTGTGCTACTTGTGCTACTGAAATTTTAATGTTATCACGCTGTTTTCAGTCCAGACTTTGAGATGAAGTAAGGCTAAACCACAGTGCAAATCCAGCTTCTGGGGAAATAAATCACCGTGAACCACAACAGCTTTACCAGTGCACACCATGCTATACATAATTTATCTTGGGAAGGGGTATCTTCTATTGATTAGAAAAAGATATCAACTAAAACCTTGAGTGCTTCACATCTGCACTTTTATCCACAGTGACAGTAGGATAAATATTGTAAGCTATTTGTAAGCCCACAATGTGGTTAATATTAAGAGTAAACAGAAATATTGATACATTTCTTCAAATGCACTAGCAGGTTTAATAGAATAACTTAATTTTTGTTTATGCCATCTGCTTTTTTTTTAAACATTTTCAACAAAGTTATTTAAGTTTTTATAAACAGATCTTTATTACTTATGTTAAGAAAATGTTCATTCTTGACTTTGGAAACAGCTTTTGAGAAGAAAATGTCACCTGATGAGTGTCTGATAAAGCCATATGAGCAGTTAAACCAGGCTTATTTCATTAAGTCAGGATTCTTTTCAGGAAATTCTGTCTCATAAAGGAGGTTTAAATAGCCAGTTTCTGGGTCACATCTGAGCTCATATGTTTTTCAGTCTAAAGTATATGCACAGTATTCCAGTCAACAGATATGTTTTTAAATGCATAGCAATTACAATAAAGCCAATAATCAACTTTGACACATGGCTGGCAAGATTTTCAACATTTGTTCTCATTTTAATCAGTTTAAAATTAAAGAAACAGACACCCAGAAAGCCATCTATTAAAAGTAAAAGAGGGGCAAACAACCAATCTGAAGGTATTTAAGACTCTTGTGTCACTTGTACAAACCAAGTAGCAAAATCCAACTGATGGAGAGCTACAATTTCTATAAACGGCTAATTATTTAATGTTCTGGCTATAAAATAAATTCCTATTGGGTACTTCAAAGTTTTTTAAATGTCCTGTTGCATCTTATACCATATTATATCAGCACATAAGAGACAAAGAAAATGCATAATTCCTGGTTCAGTGTGTTAGGCTTATTCAAGAACAGACTTTTCAAGCCCTGCTTTTCTGAGCCTCATTTTTGAAACAACCCTCAGGTCTTCTGTATGGATAAACAAGGTTAATAATTAAGGGGAATTATGATGTTGTGAGATACAGTGTGTCCCATCCACCCTGCCACAATACATGGGTGAATAGTTTCACAACAGAGAACATGAATTCAGAGGTCTGCAATAATGGAGTGAATCAGATTTGTGTAAATGTCAGCTTTCTGTTGTTGACTAACAATCGATAAAGGCAGACATTTGAGGCATTTGGCCTTTTCATGGCCTAAGTCTAATTCAATAATATTCACACTGAGTTCCTGAGCAATTGCTATTGATGGCTACTGATAGCCTGACAATGAGCTTGCACAGACTGTTCTATGGATTTTATTATTCTGACATGCATCAGGTAACACTGTTAGTATTTTCCTTTTTGGCCATCAATTTTTCAATGCAATTCGACACTGTATATGATTTGAATGTGGAGGTGCTTGGATTGTAAGTGTGTGTATCAAGTTCAAACTGTATATTTTGTCCACTTCTATGCAGTCTTCACAATATAACAAATACACAAAAACCTCCTACTCCTCAAAGTAACAATAAAAAGTGATTGAAATCCTGTTAATATCGAAGCTTTTTTCAAGGATAAATTGAGCACTCAAAAAATAACTCCAAGACTGAACAAAGACAGTGGGTATTGCTTGCAAAGTGATATTTAATGAATTTCTCAAGAAATGGTGATTAATGGTGAAGGTTATGAGTTTATTCTTTAGTTTGTTATTGTGTAAGAGGCCGGTTAACTGAGCAGAGGGTCTGGTTGAAGCATAGTAGAGTCATCATTTTTATTCATTTAGGATCTTACTGCACTGCAGCAGGAATCTCAAATGTCATCAGATAAGGTGCAGGTCTTTGTGTTTCAGATTTGAAGATGACAGTATAGATTTTATGTAAAAAAAAAAAAAAAAAGATCCAAATAACATTACATTAACCTTAGTAGTAGCCAATTCATAAGAAGTCTGTATGCTAGAAGTCTCATCTCATTTAGCCAATGACACAGGTGTTGTTTTGGTGATGTTCATTTTCCAACTGTCCTGGCCTTCCTCTGCTGGGTCACATAACAACACGCAGACAGCAAGGTCCTATTTGACAGGCGCATTACCCACAAATCCCCTCTCACCTTGTTTTATGCCTCTGTGTCCCTTCAGTGATGTACGTGTTGAGGCGAAAATATGTATGTGTCGCTAAGCTCCCAGCTGCGTGGGTGGCCCTCAGCCCTTTAACGTTGTCACTTCAGCTTCTAACAACGATCATTCTCTTCACTTACCATAATTAGAGAGGGGACGAGATGTCATGTCACTCTGTCCACACTGTGGAGTCTCTGTTGTCTGCAGCATCAACAAGCTTTGTCCATACAGTCAGAGGTCTCACACATGGGGACTTCTCTTCTGTTCCATCTGCTGAAAACAAAAGGTGTGAATAAGAAGATATATTAGGCTTTAAAATGTGTAATCTCTTGAGAAAAAGGTCAATTTTGACAACAATATTGTGCTAGGCTGTTGAAAGTTCTGGCAGGATCATTATTTATCCTCTGCTTTTCATTGTCTAGACAAGCTTTGTGCTGGATGCTTTAATACCCAAAATTTGTAATTGCAATTTGGCCCTTTGCTGTCACTCATATCAGCTCACACAATACTTAAGTGTTTCTGTGGAAGCTGGATCAGAGTAGGACTTGGGAGTATGTCTTGCATACCACTGAAGGCATCGAGGTCATGTTCAACACATATTGCACACATTGGGCCTTTTAAGACTGATTCTGATATTTTTTTGACTAAATTTCTCATAAATTAATTTTAATTTAAATTAATTAAAAAAATTCTTACAGCAGAATTTACATACCTGACAAAGCAGAGAGGTTTTTAATAAATGAACGTTAAATTTTGGGGTTTTTTTCAAATACTGAATTTGGTTGGTGGCTTGTCAAAAATGTCTTGGGTGGGTAGGGTTCTTCTGGGGCAACTGGGACCTTCATTTTATTACATTTATGGATTTTAAAGGATTACTTCGCCTATTTAGCATTGCACCCCTATAGCATTGTCGGACTCACGATGGACAGTGTTTTAAAAAGATCAAAATTGATTCCACCGAACCACAGATACCGTCTATTTTATTCCACGCATTCTTTTTCCTTGGTGCCTACATTACCCACAATGTAGCTTGACCAGTGCGGGATTGGGGTGTGTTATGCAAGTCTAATGTAGCGTGGAGCCTTAAGTCTCGAGCAGAGATGAGGAGCGGGCTACAGAGATCTGGTAAGCTCACCTCAGTGTTTCCTCCAAGTCATGGCTACAGCCTGGCTTGCACGTGGTCACATCATCAGCAGCTCAGCTACAGAGACACGTGACAACATCGCATCAGCTGTGGCTTTAAATGTTTGAAAAAGGAATAGAACTATGTCCAAGGTAACAAAACTGACCCTATGGTGTTTTGAAAAGCCAGCACATAATTTGAAGCTTCAGCTGGAAAACATGTCATGTTGTAACCTCAGCTGTCGTTTCTTCTCCAGCACACTTTACAGTGTGTAACCTCAAAGCCTCCATCAGGTGCAGCCTGACCCATGTGGTTAGACAGTTGGTGAGGTTGACAGTAACTGAGACCTTCGACCATTACGATGCCTGCTCTGAGATACCGTCTGTCTTACCTCTAACCCCCTGACATGTTTACAGGAAGGCATTCACTTCAATCTCATCTGTGGCCACAGTCACATTTTGCCTGGACAGCTTACACGTGACCACAAACTGATGCTTACAGATAAAGTCTACTATGATATAGAAACATATTATACTGACATTGTAGTATTTGAAAGAAGTTGTTAGTATGTGTATAATTTACTGTATGTTCCAATATATTGAACATATTAGATTTGTATCACTATTGTATCAATCAATATTTTTTTTTTAAATATTTTAATATTACCTCAACACATACACATATGCAAAGCCTTGAAAACAAAAAAACATGACAGAAGCAACTGCAACAAATGAATATTTGCCTAGTGTTTAGAATGCAGCACATCTCCATGCAGGTCAGGCTCAGCCAGATGCTCATGAATACAGTTGTAACTTGGAGACCTGCATGGGAAGTTATATGTGGTGAAGTTTTGGAAAGCTCAAGGTCACTTCCTGTTTATTTTCACTTGGTAACATACTTGCTGTCAAGCCACTGACTACCTTGCTGACCCCCCGTTCTAGCTGTGGCATATCAGCATGACAGTTACTGTATTTCATTTCATATTCATTTGAATCATCATTTTGGCTTTTCAGCACTCATTAAAATGGAGAGGGCTTTTGTAGTTAACGTAAATACCTTATTCTCCTTGGATTGTCGTCCACTAATTAGACAAGGTTATCACACAGTTTGGCAGGTAAAAACTATGTCTTAGTACTAACTGATCATTTAACCCTTACAGACTCCTCAAAAACTGCAATCTGTTACCTGGTTTGGAAAGAAAGAGGCAGACAGTCTCAGCCCTGCTCAAGCTGGCAAAAACAAATAAACAAAAACTCAAATGTATGTTCTTCAACGTGCAAAACAAAGGAGAATTCAAAAGTCTAGATCTTAGGTAAAGAAGAGAAGGTGTATTTTTATCACAGAGGAAATGTATAGCATTTCAATAGGTAGGAAACAGATGCCTTTGTGGATGTGTAGTAATTAGCACTGAACTTTTTCAAAGCCATGATTAGTCTGTGTCCGTTCTATATTATCCTCCCTCTCTTTCGTCCAGCAGGGGAAAAAAAACCCTGCTCAGTAAAAATAAGGGGAATGGCAAACCAAAAATAACACATCTTCTTGTGATCATTAAAATGAGAAAGTGGAGGAACAGCTGCTTACAACAAAATAAACACATTAACACCCATGCACCACAGTATGCAATCACAGAGGCCCGAAGAGACAGCTGTCCGCCTTTAATTACAGTGATGTTCATCTTTTCTTTTCACTTTTCCAGCATTCTCACAACTTTCTAGACCGATCTTTGTGTATCTTAATTTCTTTCCCTGTGTTGCTACAGTATTACTCAGTGATTTCCTGTTGTCAGGCAAACCCGCTGCTGGCTATAGCTTTATATCTAACGGACAGATAAAAGAGTGGTATCAAGCCTCTCATCTAAGTTGTGTCAAGAAAGCGAATACGTGCATATTTTCCAAAATGTCAAACTAAATTTGAAAACAACCTTAAAGACTAATAAATAAGTTATATATTTTCCATATTATATTTCCCATCAGCCAAAGCACACCATCACAATCATGTACACAATTTTAAAATATCCCATGAGGATAATTTCCACCTTATCTTTATGACCTCATCTTTATGTTCAAACATCTTTGGCTGAGATCATTTTATGAGGATTTTAAGATAGTGAACCCTCCCGTGCAGTTTACCCTTTTTTAAAGTGCACTTTCTCTTTAAAATACAGGTTGGCTGAATAAAACAGGAAAAGCAGATTTTAAAGTTTCACAAGTTTCCCTGGGTTGGTGTCTAGAGAAAAGGATTGTGCTTTTGTACAGCATATTGCTCCCAGTAAAAATGCAGCCAAACGATGAACAGAGAATTACAAATGAGGAAGAGGCCTGTGTTTTACAGGAATGATGCTTAATTACATACAAAGCTGCCATTTGGAGTCCATTGTCTTGCCTGAATGTTGGCAGACCTCAGCACAATGTGTTGCATTTACTGCATCCTTCCTTTCTCTTTCTTGATTTGTTTTTCTTCCCCGATTTTGAGGGTTACACAGCATAACCATTCTGAAACCTTTATAATTTCCCCAGTAATCAGTCTGTTCTTTTTTGTGGCAAAGCTTTAATCAAACATCCCATAGCCTCTACCAGCCAGAAATGTGCTATTCTGACAGAAACACAAAAAACCATGCAATTACTCCCAGAGGACCTGTCCCTCCTCCCCGCTACAGCTGCAGAAAAAGAGGGCACTATTCCAAACACATCCTCCTCCTCCTCCGTTGTCTTCTCTTTCCTTTCTTCTGTGTGTTGGAAAATAAGAGCAACCAGTCTAAACTATAATGACTGACTGATTTAAATATGTGTTTTGTAATGTACACTATGTAGAAATACTTAGTAGAACAGTAGGTTACTGCTCTGTTCTTCTGTAGAAACACCACCATATGATAACAGGATTTAAATTATATCATATAATTGCATATGTCATTTTTAAAAAGGTCAACATTTGAAGTTTATAACCTAAATTTAACTTGTAAAGATCCTTTATTTGGCATCTAATTAAGTGTCAGAGAGGACAAAGGTAACTGAAGTAAAAGGATGTGCCATTATTCCATTTTCATAACTGGAAAATGTATTATGGTATGGAACAGTATGTGGTGGATGGGGGGGGGTTCCAACATGCAAAACTAAAATTATTATCTCGACCTAACAGTCATATTCATAAAGAAATATGTCATCATTACTTTCAACATCAAATACTGTGAAGAAATAGAGTGGGGCTGCCAACTGACCCAGACTATAAAACGACAAAGAAGATGGAAAGGTCCTTGCTTGCAAAAAGTGGAAAATGTAAACTTATTTTTGTTCAGAAAAACAAAAGCACACAACAAGAGCAGAAGACAAACTTCCACAGAGGCAGGCATTGCATAGTGCTCTCAGGCCCCCTTCACACCTTGCATTAAAATACACATTGTCCCCACTCAAGATCCAGCCTTGCTTGGGTGCATTTTCCTCTGCACTTTCATATGGTCGAGTACAATCCGACAGTAGCCTAACTGTATGTTTGCTTTGTGTGAGCTATTGTTTATTGTTGCACCTAAGCCTCAGTAAATCTTTTCTGGAATCACGTGGCTGTACCTCAAACAGATTATCAACAGAAAAAAATTGTTTTTGCAAAACTGTCATATTTTGTCATATAGAAAGACAGTGGCCTATAGGCACACAGCTTTCTTTTTCTATTAAAAATTAGAGTTTAGTTTTTTTTCCAAGCAACCATGTAACAGCTTTGACATTACAAGCCCAATGTTGGGTAATATAGACTTAACATTAGCAACATTGTATGTGTGTGAGGGGGTCAAACGATTACTAAAGTTATATTTATTTTAAACCGACATTAGCTCGGTGACTTGCCATTAGTCTCAAATATAAAAAAGGTGAATAAGAAAAAAAATGAAATTCTTGATCATAAACATGATGATGGATTTTTTACACATCCAATAAATCCAATTGTACACACACAATGAACGTTACAGTTAGTGACAGGTGGGATTACTTATCACAAAAAATCTGATGTGTTCTTATAAAAAAAACACCCAACTGCACACATATCTCCCTAGTAACTAGTAACTAGTAACATAACTAGTGTTTAAATTATGACATACAAGTCTCTTGGTTTAGTCACGGAGTCCGTAACACATCCCGTGGACGTTTTAAACCCCACACTGTGCGTTTTAAACGTGCTGCCCCTGAACGCACCCCGGCGCGCTCCCCCTCAGCGGCAGATTCTGATTGGACGAACGGCAGCTGGAGAAGATGGGTGACGACCTGGGTGACGAGTGGTGGGACCACGAGGGTAATTCAGGTTATCTTTCTTCCTCTACCCCCATTTTAACTTTGTTAGTTAGTTTTCTTTCCCCGGTGTAACCCGGTGAGCGAGCTCTTTGCCCGTAGCTTGTCGCGAGGAAACGTCGGTGGGTTGTCGCTCAGTGAAAGCTACCGGCTGTGGCTAACTTTAGCTTCACCCCCCGTGGGCCGTTAACGTCAGTCGCCATAGCGACAGCGGTACCAGGAAGTGTAATTAACTTACTCTCTGGCCTGTTGGGACCTTCTCTTTGTTCGTCCATGGTCGGTTAGGACGGGGAAGGGTAGCGTTGGCGGCACCAGTTGTTACGAGCAGAAGGTGTGTAAACACGTGTGAGTGTGTCTCTGTGTGTGAGGGGGGGGGGGGGTCATCTCAGATCCTACTCGTGGACACGTTGCTGTGGCTCTAAAGTTGCCTGTGGTGTCCTGTACCTTCCCTTGAACCTCACTGTAAGCTGTCCTCCGACTACACGTACGTTTCCACTTTATTTCTGCCACGCCTGTCTTCATCTAACCACACACATCAGCAGAGGGAAAGTGCCCTACGGCTGTTCCTTGCATAGCTTCATGCACTCTGCATACCAATAGAGGGCAGTCATGTACTTCAAGGATTATTGACCTGATTGCGTTGGACAGCAGAGTGTTGCTGAATAAGATCAGAGCAGAATAAGATAAAGTGTATTTTCAGGAGACATTAAGGTGAAACGTTTATATGTAGTTTATTCAGACATATTTCTCTCTCTCTCTCTCTCTCTCTCTCTCTCTCTCTCTCTCTTCTGTCTTTCACTTACACACACACACAATACACAGCAGCAGCATTAAATTGATAGATTTTTGATTTTTGTTTGTGTTTGACTTTCTTTTCACGCAAGAGAACAAATCATTTGTAACATGCCCTTCAATGTTGTGAAATCTTATGTATTTTTACTACAGTCGTTTAATTTTTGACATGCACTGAGTCAGTTGTTTGACTCTGCTTATGATGGATGTATATTTTATTTAACTGATCATTTATTAGTGCTTGTTCATGTTTTTGTTGCAGTATTTTCCTGATACTGCTTAGACAGCTGCATTACAATCACACATCTTCAATGTACTTTGCATATTTTTATTAATATTTTGTAACATTAGGTTGCAGTGCTAAACATGTAGTAGCAGGCCTATTGGGCATTCTCAGGTCAGTGTTTTCCCTGTATGCACAGAGGCTGCCCCCAGTGGAATCTGATTAGAGAACTGAGGCATAATTATATGTTAAGAGTTGTTTACCTGATGTTCACTCCTGTAGAGTTATTCACTTTTTTGTGAAGCATTTGTTGTTAGTGTAAAGATGTCGTAGTGTTGAAAGTAGAACATATGGCTTATACCGTAAATGTTTTTGCCACACCATTTTGTATAAATGTTTTGACACCCTTATTTTTAAATGTTGGCCATTTTGTAAAAATCTTATAAAAGCATCCATATCAGGCTCCAAACAGGTGTGCTACACACGTTTTGCCATGCAGAAAAAAATCTGAAAGAAAATGTGTGGGTTTTTTTTTAGGTTGGCCCCTTTACCCTGACTGACATCCCATCCTTACTCGCCTTTGTATCACAGAGATGCATGACAGAAAAGGCTGTGATGCTGACTGAAAGTTGACAGAAAAGGAGGGTTGAAGTCTTTTAGATAGAGCATGGAACTGACTTTGAAGTCTTAGGGATGAAGAGGAGATTTTTGAGGAGCAGTATGACATTTATGGTGATGTCCTGTGGCAAAACACTCTAATGACAAATATTCTCATGAGGCCTCTGTCACGTTACAGTCTGCCCTGAACTATCATCAAATGCCTCATCTGGTTTCCACCTTGCCAACCAATGATGTCAGTGTGGTTAATATGTCTCTGTGTTTGTCATCATATACCTGCTATGGCGGCTCTCTGCCAGCCTCTCCTACCACAGTCCCCCAATACTCTCAGCACATTTCTTATTTAGATGAAACAACTTTTGCAAATAGATAGAATTTATGAAAACTATTTATCGGCCAATTGTTGTCTTTGGCCATTTATTTCTGCCACACTATGTAACCATATAGTTTTTGGGCTGACCTTTTTAAAAAGTTGATTAGATGCTTGTTGTGTTGACTTAAAACCATGAATGTTGCTTTTAAAGCTTTACCGTTGCTACTGGTCTCAATTTATTTAAAGCGTTTGGCTGACCTAAAAACAGATAATACACAAGTCAGTGTATTTATATGCCACATTTAAAAACCATAAATGTTGACCAATTGTTTGCAGACTACAGATTATTTGATGACTGTCAATTAAAAGCACAGACATCATTAAGAGGATATAAGTAAATTATTAAAAGCATAGAATAAACAATTATGGATAATTATTTTCCACTTTGTTTAACTTTTTTGTTTTTAGAAAGTTCCCACATCTTGCAAAAGTCATCCCTTTTCCTCGTGTGTGGTTTTGTTTTGGAAATTGGATACACTGAGACAATATATTTCTCAAAAAGAAATTCTCTATAGTGCTGCTCATTAGTATGCTCACCTTCAGTGATGCACAGTCTCATTCTTCTTTCAAAAATGATTTGTTACATATTTTTATTTTCCAATTTATTTGGCAACTGTGTTTTTCTTACCTCTATTCTGGATTTCACTTGCATGCTTTACCGAGCAGTTTGAGCAATTGAAACTAAATTAGGTGTTTTATTGTGTCAGAAAAACATGAGCAGAGTTTTCCAGTGCATATTTGAAGGAGGTTACACACACACGCACACGCACGCACGCACGCACACACACACGCACGCGTGTACACAAAGTTGTGAGGAATTTTGTTGTGGTTGAGATAGTGGGTGACTCAACTTTTGAATCAAACACAGCAAACCTTTTTCTATCTCTCTAATTTTTAGTTTTCTCCCTTCACTTCATTTTGAAAATGTGGCTAATTAACCGATATTTTATGGAAGTGCTTGATGTGTTGTGCAGTGTGGAGTTGGCCCTGAAGGAAAAAATCAGATTTAACCAGGCTTCTACCATTTCCTTGCTCTGTCTTTTCTGATTCCAACTGTTAGCTGTGTTGATGCAAACCCTGTCTCAAAAATATTAAAGGTGAATAAATAAAAACAAGACAATGTGTTTAATGAACAAAAAAAATTAATGACAGGAAATTATAAACAGCACATCACACATTTGGTTGCGATGATGTCTCACTTAGCTCTCATATAGGCACTAGATACACATGTCATACAGTCAATAAAGGGTTGTTAAAGTCAGTAAGTCTAGGGACACACTTTCTAGATCAAGTAGGCTTTACAAAGGCTCTTCTAAGACAAACACCACAAAACATTTATTTGATGATTGTTACAAAATACAACAAACTCTGGGTTCTCATTAGAGGAGCTGTATTGTTTTAGTTGTCTAGTCCGGGAATGTGACTGAGAACATAATACTGTATTTTCAGAATATATACATTTTCACCTAATCACAGAGGCCACTTACTGTAATATCTGAGGAGTGTGAAGCTGAAGATGTAGCAGGGGATATAGTGATGCTACTTGTAATCTTGCCAACACCTTTGACATGACAACCATTGGTGAGCACTTGAGTCCTTTGCTCATGTCGGACATAGTATGGCCCAACAGGCTGTGGGATGCTGTGGGTCATACCATTCAGGGACTGGATATATGGGCTCCCCAGATGGATATGGATCTTGTTATCCTCTGTGGTGATGATACTGGGACTTGTGTCAGTGCTGTTGGACCTCTGATGTGGCCAGCTGCCCTGCCGCTCCGGAGTCTTGCAGAAGACAGACTCTGTTGGCTCTGGAGAACAGGTCCTGACTGCTACGATCTGAATGGGGGAGTTGTTGTGGTCGGGTGTCACAGAGCGTGATGAATTTGTACTTAATGCCCTTGAGATGGGTGTTTCGTTAAGGGGAGAGACGGTGCGGTCAGGGCTTGAAGGGGGTGTTTTAGTATTAACTGCAGACAGAGCTGAGTTCTGGATGATCGTAATTCTCTGCTTAGGTGAGGCTCCGCTTGTTGGAATGACAGCTGTGCTGGTGTAGGATGTAGCTGTGTCTCCAGTGGGGCTGCTGATCTCGAGCGTGGCTGTGTTGAGTATATGATGTGGCGTTACTTTGATGTGCAACGGCTGCCCTGGTGTGTGTGTTAACATCATCACCTCTCCATTAACCGTTTGGTGCATATCTATGCCATTGGCTGAATGGCTGCTGTATTGGCTCATGTTGTTATTTGCACTGTTTAAGCTGTTAAGGTTGTTGACAACAGAGCCTCTTCTGTTTATGAGTTCTGCATTGTGGTTTGGGTCCTCATCATCCATATCTTCATCTAGTTTCTCTCTTTGCTCGCTGTAGTTAGAAGACAGGCTATCTGCTGGCTCAGTTTGAACCTCTTTGGTGGTCTGATGAAGGTCTGAAAATAGTTGTCTGTTTGCACCAGGTGTAAAATTCTTCTTTAGTCTATACCTCTCTAATTCACTACTCAGTTCCTTCATCTCTCTGGCCAGCTCTCTGTTCCTGCATTCCTGCTGGGTCAGTTTTCCCTGCAGTGTGGAGTGATCCGTCTGAACCCTGCAGATTGACTCCTCGGTTCCCATTAGCTTCCGGAGTTTTTCCTTCAAGGTATCTACCTCTCTGCCCAATAGTCTGGACTTAACCTGCTCCTTCTGAAGACGGCAAAGGAGAACATGTTCCTGGTTGACCTCCTGCTTCTCTGCCTGCTCATATCTGGAAAGCTCCCTTTTTGACACCTCTAGCTCCTCTGTTAGAGCCTGGGACTTCTTCTGTTCATCCTTGAACCTCTTATGCAGGGACTCAAAGTCCTCCTCTACCTTCATCAGTTCTCCCTCCAACTTCGCCTTATCCTGTAGTCTCTTTCGCAGCCTGTCTAGCTCCTGAGTCAATTCTTTGACTTTGTTGTCCTCTGTTTGGCAGTGATGGTTAGTGTTGTTTGGAATAGAGGTGTGTGTGTACTTCTCCTCTTTCTCTTTCCTGTTTTCCAAGACTTGTAACCTTTTCTTCATTATGGTTATTTTACTCTGTAGCTCTCTGTTCCTCTCCTCCTCTGTTTTTAATCTGTCTTCAAGCTCATCTTTTTCTTTTGCTATGCCCTTAATCCTTTCCTCCAGATCTGCCTTAGACCTCAGTGCCTGCTGCCTCTCCTCTCTCAGTCTTTCTGTTATTGTTGCCAAATTGCTTTGCTCATTCCTTTTGCCCTCCTTCCTGCTGAGTTTTTCCTCCGCCTGTCGGAGCCTCTCGGCCGTGGTCTTTCTGTCCTCCACCAAAGCTACAGTCAGTGACCTGAGCTTGGCCAGGTCCTGTCTAATCACCGCCTCACTCTTTTCCAGCTGGCCTTCAACGGCCTCCAGTTCTCTCACCCGAACTTTCAGAGTGTGGAGCTCAACAGACAGCATCTTGCTTACCTCCCTCTCTTGTTCCAAGCTGCCCTTCAGAATACTGCAGTCCTGTTTGCTCTCACCTAAAGCCTCCTCTATCCTGTCCAATTCACTGATTCTGCCATTGAGTTTATCCACCTCAACTTTCAAGCTACGGCAGTGGCTGGTCTCCCTCGCTAGTCTGCGGTCCAGGTCTCGACACTGGTCCCACATGCGTATCAGCTCCTCGTCCTTTCCCTCCATTTCCACGACCCTTCTCCTCAGTACTTCGACCTCTGACAGCAGGCTTGGGGCTGTCATAGTCTTCTGGCTTTGGTTGAAGATGAAAACTTGGTTATGGGGCTCCACCTCCAGATGCAGGGATTCGAGCTCCGCCTTCCTAGCACTGGGGTAAGCAGCACTGACCTCCTGCTTGATGTGGTCAGTGATTGCAGTCAGTTCTTTGACACGACACTTCTGTTCCTCCAGCAGTTCGCTCAGACAATGTTGCTCTTTTACAACCAGCAGTGCAAAAGCCTTCAGCTTGGTCAGCTCGTCATTTAGAGTTGATACTTCTCTTTCACTTTTCTTCTCCTTTATCTCCTGGTATTCTCTCTCCTTTACAATCAGGAGCTTGAGTCTGTAGAGAAAAACAAATTACGCTGATGTCAAACAGGATGTTGTGGCCTGGTTTTATTGTGTAAGTGACTCTTATTTTAGCCTCCAAGGACACTTTTTCATGTTTATACTTAACCTCTTGGCCACAACTTTAAATACCAATAGTTTCCCAAATTGTGTATTTCCAGCATAAACATTTATTTTCATTTTCAGAGGGATTTGAATTACAATTTCCTCCCTACCCGAACTTCTACAGAAGCTAGGAATACTTTCTCTTCTCTTTTTTTTTGTACATCTATCTGTGTGTACATGTCTCATTTGTGAGTGTGCCGACATGCAGATATGTCCATGTAATTCCATGTTGTTCTGCACTGTTTTGCACTATGCGTTCTGTAGGATGTTTTGACTATCACGGCAGATGGTCTCTTGGCAGGGAGTGTTTGTTAATTAAGAAGTTCCTCTACCCTTGAGTACCCTCAACACTGCACCCAATCACCCTCCTTCTGTGCACATCGAACGCTACCCCATTTCCAGCTAAGAGAGGCAGGAATTCCCCCCTGTTCAATATGTAATTACAGACTGGCTACATTTACCAAGTGCTGTCACTCCGCACATTTCCCCAGATGCATACCAGCAATGTACAAAGGCATTTAAAACACACTGTGCATTTTGTGTAATGTGTTATTGCAAGTGAGGCACACTTCAAAGTGATGTCTCACCAGTCAATTTTTGACTATTTAGAATTAACTACTCATATATGAGTGTTTCATACTCTGAGTGCTGAGATCTAGGTATTTTAGATTTTATTTAATTTTTTGTATGTAGAGAGTTGCTATTGAATTGTGGATATATAGATATTTAGAGCAGCTAATGTGTGTAAAATATAATATATAATTATATATAAATAATGTTATTATTGTGTTAAAGGTTTTTTTTAAGCATCTGTACCTTTGCTATTAAGATACATACCACCTACAGATATATATATATTGTGTGTGTGTTTTAAATGAACGAAGCTCTAATGTTTAGAATGGAATTGATATGTGTTCTGGAAATTGATGGTATATTGCACTCAGACATAGATTAATAGGCTTTTTAAGATTGTTTTTATACGGCCTCACTTTTAGTTGTGAATTTTTTCTTGTCAATGTTTCTTTAAAAAGGAAAGAATTGCAAACAGTGATAACTTAATTAAATGCCATAGGTTTTCAGAGTGAAAAGTAATTTACAGTCTTTGAATTTAAACTTGGAAACCTTTTTGAAGTGCATCAATTTGGCATTGCAAGACATGTTTTATCCATCGAATCTATGCAGAACTGGTTGATACCTACTATGCCCGTAACCTCATCTTGCAGTTAAAAAGTTTGTAAGTGACATACGTTTCTAAATGCACATTCTATCTTTCTGCTGTTCACAAGTCTTTTGACTGTTCCTACCTGTGCTGTGCTGTTGGCCTCTGTCCTTTAAAGTCCTCTGAGAATAAATAGTCTCTACTCTTTCACCTCTCCCTTTGCCGGAGATCCCAGTGATGTGGACATTCCATCCGGAAAACCAAACATTATGAGAAGTGCTCTGCACACTGAGTCTCGCTCGAAGTCAGCGGCGCCCATTACATCATCAGCAAGTCCTTATATGGGACTGTACAGGCTCTACTGCTGTGTGTGTGTGTGTGTGTGTGTGTGTGTGTGTTTTTACTGGAGTTCGGCCCATTCCAGATGAGGTCATTGTGTAGCCATGCCAAAGAGGCTAATGGGAAGGACAGAATGTGTTTGTGTGTGTGTGTGTGTGTGTGTGTGTGTGTGTGTGTGTGTGCACGCAAAGAAAACTAAAGCTTCAATCACAGTTCAAAGTAGAACGGCTAACACTCTCAGTTTGCAGGATTAGCCTGAGCAAACATGTTAACCATGCTACATAAGTGCCCAGCCTAACTTGGCATGTCCTGGGAACTGTTGCTCATCTGAAAGTGTGTGTGTGTGTATGTGTGTGTGTGTGTGTGTGTGTGTGTGTGTGTGTGTGTGTGTGTGTGTGTGTGTGTGTGTGTGTGTTAAGAAGAGAAACATGTTTTGTGAGTTGTAGCTGCTCTGCCTGGGGCCTGATAACCTGACTGTGAGATGACATCATCAGTTTGTCGGACCTAAATTACATCCATATGTCTCTCTTTCTCTTTGTCTCTGTCATTTTGTTCCTCATCCTACCTTCTAGCTGTTGCGTTTTTGCTTTTACCTCTCTCTTGCCATCATCCATTTATTCTGTATGATCCCTGTGTTCTCCCATTCTATTACTCAAGTCAAACTTATGCGCTCAGTGGAGCAGGGAGGGATGACAGGTTATACTCTCATTATTCCCATTGCTAGTCTCGTCTGTCACACCAAGAATGACAAAAATCATAATGGAAAAAAATATATATTTTAGCTTGCTAGATGACAGTACTACAGTACCATTGCTGCAGGAGAAAACAAACATATAAGTCTCTGTGTGACGCATGTTCCCCCCCCGGGAGCACTTACTAGCACTATGGCTCCTAATTCCAGCATTCACTGGGAAATATACCTCTGGGGGTATATTTCTTTCTGTCAAGCAAACCCTCAAAGTCCCCAATTAAAGGAGAACTATTTCCCTTGTGTCATGTTGTCATGACACAAGAATTTACAAAACAGCCTAAAAGACGCACTTCAAATCTGTGCAGATTGTTCGTATCTTTTAAAGAAAGTAATGAAAACTGAATGAAAAATGAAAACGGTCCCAAGAATTTATGCTGCAGAAAAGACAGACCATATTAACTGCCGTGAACTTCCTTGTGCTGAAAGAAGGGCTCACGTAATTAAACCATTCAGATACATGTCAGAGACATGGAACAAGCACACATAGTTTAGATATGTGCAATGTCTCCATGGTCCACCATACAGGAGAAGAATAGTTTCTAAGCATTTTAAACATATATTTATTCTGTCTTCTCTTATCACATCACTTGATCAAGTGTCTGTTTGACGCCTGTTTTTAAGCAAAGCACTTAATATATCAGTTTGTTAATCCAATAACGTAGTTAATGACGTAGAGCCCTGTATTCTGTGCCTTGTTGACATTCTCTTTAATCCCTTGATTGATTGATTGATTGATTGATTACTGTGGCTGCCTAGTTCAAAGTCAGAGATCACTTTAGTTGATAACACTACATCTTGACTTGGTTTTGGTTTCTAATGATGATAACCTGATGTTGAATGCACTTTGCTGTTACTCACGGTAAGGCTGTCGTTGGGGAAAGTTATAGTGTTCTGTCGTTTTAGTTTTAAATTTATTGCATTATACTAAACAGCATTTCTATTATTTAGTCTCTCCCCTCACTGATTATTTATGAATGTAGAATTTATGCAGGGCTGTTGTATTAGGCTGTATTAGTTCTAACTGGGTGTATCCAATAAACTGTCAACAAATGTTATACTCTGCATCGTACAGTTATCTGCAGTTATGTTACTGTCCTCTACTGAGTGAAGAGGTTGAACTTCATCATCATCACCCAAACCCTATGCTACACCTTAAACATTAGGAAATAGGTCTTGCTGCTCTAAGCACTCGCAAATTGCATCTCACCTATGAGCCCAGTAGTTTGCTGCAGTCAGAGGAGGGTATTGCTGACAATTTAACCTGCTTGATTATTCTGCTTTGACCCTAAAGACTCTTTTGTAAGGAAGGGTCTCAGTAAGATGAGATATTTCTCTGGTTGTGGAATGTGAGAGAGAGAAACCCTCCTCATTCCTTGCAATTCCTATTCACAGACCAACTCCCAAACCAGAGTTCAAGAGGTCCTGCTTCCCTTAGAGGAGGGGTTGGCATCTCCATCGGTTCAATTACAAGCATGATCCGATCCCTCAAAAGCATTTCCAAGAAAACCCTCAAACATTGCCAATATGCAATATGCCCATTTATTTGAGAGGAGCACTCTCTCTTCTGTTGTCATAGCTCCTATTTTCATCCAGGGGTGTAATTTAGAGATATTGAGTTTTTCTGGCGGCTGCCTTTGACAAATTCTCCAGTTGTACTAAGCTCTGCTGTATAGGGTCATAGAAAAGGCATATTGAAGATGCAAAAAGAAAAGCAGCTGCTCCGGCAGTCTGGCTTTCTTTTCTTAATTTATCAGCACGTTTTAATAAACTTGAAGGAATGACTAAACTGACCTCATATGCTTGGTATAGCTAATAAATGTGCCCAACAGCTTGTGATCAGAACAGCAGTTCTGCTCTGAAGTGATGCACTGCCAGGATCCTATGGTAATTCATGCACATCTTCTTCTGACACATTATTGGCTGAGCCGGCAGATGGTGGACTTGAGTGTGAGGGATGGACAGAACAGCTGTGGGTTTCCGCTACGGCACAGCCAAGTTTACTTTGTCCTTTTTCTTTGAGCAAAGTCTACAAAGTGTTTCCTCCATCATATATAACCAAGCCATACAGCTTACTTTTTTTCATTGACTGCTTGTTAGCAATGCTAGCAGCATGGCTCTAGGGATGGCAGTGTCTATTTGTAGGTTGGTCCGCTACTTTTAATGGTCCAGGCTGAAATATCTCAATTATTTGATGGATTGGTATTAACTTTTGTACAGAATGTCATGGTTCCCAGAAGAGAACGCCCACTGACTTTCATGTTATTTGATACATATACATACATAATAATAAAATTTATTTAGATCATCTCCATTTCTTTTCTACATCTGTAGCATTTATTGATGATGTACTGATGAGAAGGCCACATAAGTTGGGGGTGAGAACAGCTTTAAAGTGGTTTGTGGGTGTAGGGTAGAGCCTGTGAAAAGTTTGTGATTCATAACTCAAGTGAACAGATGAGAGCATGGATATCTTTTGTGTGTTGAACATGTGTGTGCGGTTAATGCTGAGATGCTGTCAGCCCAGTGACACGCCATAGGAAACACACACACACACACACACAGAGCATGTTCTGATAGTTGAGGTTGGAACAACCAGATTGCTGACGTAATCATCCTTTGACACGCAACGGGGATCATACTATGGCATAAAGTGATTATATGCCGTGACTAGAATTTACCGTATAGTTTGCAGCTAAAACAGGTCATCTGCTCTGCACATGGCACCTCGTGGAGCTACTTTTTCAGGGAAATGAAAAAGAGAGAAGGGTGCTGATTTTAAGCCAGGCTGAGTGGCTCTCTTGGCCCAGAGCATACACTTTGAAAAGAAACAGGGAGGGAGATTGAAAGATAGTTGAAGAGGATTTGGAGTAGGAGTGGAAATTCTTTCAGTTAAATATTTAGGCTACTGCAGAGCAAGATGTAAGAAGGACGGGATGGAGAGAGAGATGAAAGGGACAGGCGTATCGCCATGTGCCTTGTTTACCCTGTGGATAAATGCAAGCATTGACTCAGCTCAAACATGTTTGTGCCAAGCTCAAAGAAGTTGAGGTGCAGTTTGAAACACAAAGAAAGGGAATATACTCTAACTCTTTTTCAGGTGTGACAAATATAAATACATACAGGCAAAGGATCATTGCTGTGTGGATTGATTGTGAATGTGCAAGAAGGAGTAGGTAATTTCTTGGATTTTAAGGGATAGGAGTTAAAGCTGCAACTAACAATTATATCAATTATATCAATATATGTTATTAATTAATCTGCCGGTCACTGAAAATAATTTTCAAAAGCCCAAGGTCACATGTTCTGATTGATTTGTTTTGTCCGACCAACAGTCCAAAAGCCAAAGATATTAAATGTACGACCCCGTAAGACAAAGAAAAGCAGGAAATCTTTGAATTTGAGAAGCTAGGTAATGTTTGACATTTTTGATTGGAAAAAATACTGAAACATTGAATTGATTATCAAAGTAGTTGCACATTAATGCTGGGTGATTGACTGACTGATCGATCAATTGTCTAATTGAAGAATTAATTCGCCAAAACAGATAAAAACTATTCTTAATATGAATGAACCAACACCAGTTGGACTGGTGTGTGATTGTGAGTGCACAATAAAAAAACATGATTTAAGACAATAAAAAAAGGAATCAGATATCTTATCAAAACAACCCAAAATGAATTTATTGATATTCCCGGATTACACAAAAACACAATTTAGGATAATAAAGAAAAAACAGATATCTGTTTTTGCAGATGAACCCTTCAGTTGTTTCAGCTCTAGAGACAGCAAAGGGAAGCTAAGAAAAGTTTGAGTAACATTAAGTTACTTTGGTCTGAGACAAACAAAAACCTTTATATACTCGGCAGTCCTACCTAATATTTCAACAAAGTCACAATTTCATCATGCTGTCAGCCCATACTTCAGTTTATGTGACAAGTGTGATGTTTTGGACTTTTGTTCTTAAAGGGCATTCATAAAGGAGGGCAGACAGGGAGATGAAAATCCTCTGTGTTCAAGCAGTCAGGAATGTATGAGCCACACAGGGTTGACACTGCACCACAGACATGCTGTCTACTCATGTATTAATCATCATTAGGCCAAGATGAACCACAAAGCCTTTATATGTGCATGTTTAGGGTTTCCACATTGTATTTGAATAGACGGAGTTCTAGTAAACTTGATCACACTACTGGCATGACTATTTTGGTCTTTAATTGCGTGTGTGCCTGTGGTGGATCAGTAAAGCGTTTTCACTTTGGCACACAGATGCAGACAACTAGTCTCCTCCCAAGGCTGCAAGCCCAGTGCGGGTCCAGTCTGTACACAGCTAGATTACAGAGTGGACTAAGATGGTACATGAGCCGAGACAACCAGGGACTTCAACACAACAGCCCCGTTGTGGGCCTCAAATTGCATAGGAGAACCAGTAACCACCTTCATGTTCGACCTAGCTATACCCATAGTCCACATCTAAATATGCTCCCTATGGGAATCTTTCTAACCATCAGTAAACCCTCAGCCCATTTACTTAGTTTAGAAGAAGGCTTCATCCTGTACTGTGTGGTTCTGTTGAATTGGGCAGGAGGGTGCCAATTTAGACTCTACATGTAATTGCATGTGAGTGCATGTTTATGTGTTTACAAGGGAGAGTGAACAGAGCCAGGCTGGCCGCAAGGTTTGACCAAGTCCAGGATGTAATGAACTGTGTCTGAGTGGAGTAACTCTAAGTACAGTCTTGAGGTCACATACACTGTGGCGGTAAAAATGCAGCAGCCAGCAGTGCCTTTGCTCTTTCACTCAGCCCTGAAGAGCATTACAGACCAACATAGACTAAAACAATCTAAGCCTCCACAAGTGTACATCACAGAGGTCGGATCTGGCTTGTTCCAGTATGCTGAAATAGTTTAATCCCTCAGCCTCTTCTACGCTAGCTGTAAATCCTCATCTCTTTTACAACAGAAGGGATTTTGAAGGGCATGGATATTTCTACAAGTTTAGATTCAATGCAGGCTACCAATTTAGTGGGTACCATAAAAGATCAATGTTGTCTTTGCTTAAGCATTCATTTGAACCTCTTGAGTTTGGTGCACCAACCTCTCTCTGTCCTGCTCCAGTAGAGTGGTAAGGCCGTTGCTCTTATGGACAAAAGCCCTGTGGCTCCTCTCTTGCTCCTCTAGCCTGTGTAGAGCGCCACTGTGAGAGCGGGACAAATCCAGGAGCTGGTCAAGCATCTGTTCAGATGAGCGCTTCTGGGCCTCCACCAAGTGGTTGAGCTGAGGGAAAAAGGGAAAACAACACAGGGGGCTGTAAAGAGGAAGATGTCAGTGTGCCTTGACTTATTGCCCAGTGTAAGTAAAGCCTACATAGTATGTAAATTTAGCAAGTGAAGCTCTTGTTACTGTAAAAAAAAACTAATGCCAGGCCAAATCTTTGAATCTGGACATCAGTTTTAATGGATAATTTCGCCAAAATTACATTAAGATATTATTTTATTGAAACAGAGCACTAGTTAGGATAATCTACAGACCTTGCTGCAAAAAGTTTTCATTGGAAACTTTCTGAAGAAATAAAACTGTACAAATCAGGGGGGAAAAATCCTTCAATTTACAGATTTATGCTCATTTCAGAAGACCAGATCCAGCGCTTGTAACACCTGTAGTACAAAATAACAAATTTGTACAATGATGTAGCAGTAATAGATGGTCTTGTGTCAGACAGTAATGCATTCACCTCATTAAATGTGATTATCTGCTCCATATGGTGTCTAGTTATCGGCTGTTGGTACCTCAGCAATTGGTTTTTTGTACACATCCTGCAGCTGGTGCTGCTGGGCCCGGAGGGAGTCTCTCTGCAGGGCTCGGAGCACCATGTCCGGTCCGCTGTAACCATATTGGGCCCCCAGTAGAGCTGAATCTGTCTTCTCTGATTTCAACACGACGATTACTTCATCTCTGGCCTAGTGTGACAAACATTGCAGTAGAATGCTGGCTTTAACCTCATTATCTTATGATAGCTGCAGTTAGTCACATTTTGTGAATTTTATGGGGCTTTTGAGTTTCACATGAGCTAGATTCAACTAGGCCACTAAACAAATGTATATGCAGGATGTGAATAAATCATCCTACCTGTAGTTCTCCCTCCAGAATACTGAGCAGAAACAACAAGTCATCACGGGATAGGTCTTCTTTTCTGTGTCTGCTCCCCAACCTCTCTCTCTTATCTTGCATGTTGGCCCTCTGAATAGTGGTTTTTGGGGGCTGGATGGGGTGGAAGAGAGACTCTGAGTTGTGTTGTTTTTGATCATCTTGATTCCAAGAAACCATTTTGCAGCCTTTACCAAGTGGGCGCATGGTTGTTAAGTCCACCTAGAATGAGAAATGATGGGAGGTGGCACCTGACCATAAAATATAATGTTTTCTTCCTATCAAAGAGGTTATACAAGGTCTTGCAGTACGAGTGGTGTTTGTGTGGCTTTAATAAGCAACTCTCTGATGGAGATATATTTAAGCCTTTATGGGCTAATCCAAAGTCAGAAGAGCTCTTGTCATAACAGTTAGTGTTACTGAAACAGATAGGTCTGCGCCTGGCATTACTTTGTGTGAGGCTTATGTCATCTCATAGTCTTACTCTTAGCACATTTAAAGCAATCACTGTCAGCTTGGCAGACAAAAGGACTAAAGGTTGCCAGAAAGTAGGACCTAGATTACTGACCACAAGAGAATGAGATATGTGTGTATATATGTGTGGCATGTGTGTATATATGTGTGTTATTAATGCATATCACGTCAGCTTTCTCTGACGTGGTGTTCTTATCCCATATTTAGAGACAGAATGCAAGCAGGTTCATATTAGTGAAGGATGACGTGATCTCTCCACTCTTCAGCTCTGCTTCTCTGGTCTTAGCTCTCACAGTGGCTGGGAACGCCTTTTATTCCCTAGTTATTGGTCAGTTTTCTTTGGATAAGTAACTATAGGCCCTTGTGTTTCCCATCCTGTGGAAATTGCGAAAAAGCTATTGGGTGAAATATTAAAAGATGTCTAACGGTCTGTATTTTCACTGCAGTTGTTTTAAGACTGTGATTAAGACCTCCTCAGACGTTTTACTGGTGTTGTTATTTCTGTTATTGTTCTTTCTCTTACAGTCCACATACAGACAGACAGGCAGCATCTGCTTGTTGTCACCAAGGCCCGAGAGTAACCTTGAGTCTGTCTAAACACGATGAACATTGGTACATAAGGGACAAACATTGTGCAAGAAAAACACCAAACAGAAGGCCAGCCCCTTAGCTGGTTCAAACTGTAGCCAATAACATCCTTCAGATATTAAATCCTTGTGAGAGTGTTGGCTTACTTCATAGATGGAGTCTGCATAGCAGTATTTTCTTTGGGCCTCTGTGTGGAAAGAGAGAATGACGATTTAAACCTCCCTCCCTTCCTCTTGATACCCTCTCTGTATCAATCAGGAAGACAGATGAAGCTGTCTTAGCTGTCCCTGTGTTCCTTTACTCCACTTGTTTGCAGCGACAGGAAAGGATGATGGAAGCTCTTAACACAATTGCTGAGGAGTTTTCATTAGGTCACTTTGAACTATCAAGACTTGCTGTACTCAGGAATCATAGGGTCCCCACAACATACAGGACCCTCCAAATACGATTTACTACATGAACTCAAAATGATCATATCTTTTATTAATTTGGTATTCTGTGTCCAGAGGCCCAGATTCACGGAGGGAAGGTTGAGGTTTTCGACTAAAGAGAACCTCCATCAGTCAGCCTAAATGGGTTTAGCCCAGGGTTTTTGTAGATGATGACATGCAGTGGAGCTGATGTGAGTTGGTGATCTTTGGCACATATTTTCTGTGGTGGCCTGGGGCCTGTTTTCTTTGGACATGAGTGTGTGTGTGTGTGTGTGTGTGTGTGTGTATGTGTGTGTATGTGTGTGTGTGTGTGTGTGTATGTATATATATATATATATATATTTCTTCCCTCTGCCCATCTGATGGTGCTGTTGATGTGAGCACTCAAGCCAAGACGTGCTTCTGTGTCCTTGGCCTTCAATTGACTAATGGTGATGGGGTCTGAACACCTCACAGTGCTCTCACACTTACACTCACTCACACACACACACACACAGAGATGACATTATTCAGACTGTGTACTTTCTTCAGTGTGGTCACAGCGTCTAGACAAGCACATGTATGCTGATGTCCAAGCACACTCCCACATGATGCCAGGCATGTGAAAATACCTCTATACTTAAGTTCTGGCTCAGAGCCAGAGTCTTCCTTAATAATGGTTGCCAGGGTTGCCCCCCTGAGGACTGTCCGCTGGCAGGCAGGTTGGCAGCCAAACATGTGGCTGGCCGCCTCTGTTTGTTTAACTGAACACCAACCAGGGCAGCATGCCTGCATGCCTCCTGCCTTCCCCTGTCTGCTCAAAAGGGCACCGGCTGCCCTTGGAATAAACCATTAGCACTTAAAAAAAATAAATCTCACTTACTGGACTCCCTCCCAACCAAAAACTGGTCTACACATGCACACAGGTGGTATCTCGACGGTAAAGTGAGGTGAAATATGGTCATGGTCTGGGACTATTGAATCATCACACCAATTCCTTGACATTTTTCAATCCAAGTTGAGGTTCATCACCTTGATATACAACTATCATAAAGAACTCAGTGTTTGTACATTTATCAGATCGTCTACAGCTCAGGGGTCTCAAAAATGGCCCAGAAAAAAATTTTATAAGCCTGCAAATCATTATTTTTGCAAAGACTCACCTGGAGAAACAGTTTCAAGAGAGGTAGATGGGTGATTATTTTTTGTGTTTTTTAGTTTTGACCTTGATTTTGCTGCTTCCTACCTCATCTGTAAGGAGAAAGCTGATGTTTTCAAATAATGGTATATTAAAGTCACAGTGAAACAGAAGTTAGAGCATCCTTAGTAAGCGTATTTAGTTACAAGCAGGATTTAAATAAAATCCTTACGATATGATTGGTTTGCTCAAAGTGGAAATCCAACACACACCTCCTACTATGATATTGCTATTGCAGCTACCCGCTAGCTAATTGTCAAGTGTGGTGTTATATGTTGGGTGTAGATATCTAGTCACCACAAATCGCATTTTATTGGATACATTAATGTAACCGCCCCTTAGCCCAATATGGGTTTTTTAACATAGCACAGTTACAGAATGAACAATTAGATGACAAAATTATAAATGGATTGTAAACATTTATGAAGAATACTGATACCAGGAGGACCTTGAACAATTTCACTGTCTTAAAATTACTAAACATGCAGAGCAGTATGATACAAGGGAGAGGATAGGGAATGAAGGGCACAGTCGTTTTTCCCCTGAGTGTTCCTCCTCCCCTAGGAGCAACAAAACAGCCCATGGCCCCCCATGTAATTTAAGTTTGAGACCCCTGCTCTAGCTATTCATCCCCCCCGAGCAGCTCATATCCACTTTATATCCACCTGTCATGGGAGGCTGGCCCAGTCTGTCTTTGGCCTCCAGTTTCCAGGGTCAAGTTGGCACAGCGCTCTGTCGTACACATTCTGTGTGGCTGATATATGTTTTGGCACAAGCACAGTACCGCAGGCATGGTTGGTAAGAGTGTAGTAACAGAGAAATTATACATTTAGCAAGCCAGCTCGAGGGAGCGTGAGATGTTGAACAGCCTATAAATTTATTTTGTCACCAGAAATGCCGCTGTTGTACTTTTATGATTATGAGAGTGGTTAGGCTGCACGTATAGCTGAATGTTTCACACAGTGATGACTTTGGCATAAAAACAGAGAGCATTAGATGACAATCAACCACCTTCACTTCAACTGCTATAATGACTTTCCCTTTGCATGTCTTGCATATAGCAAAGACAATTTGTAAACAGTTATTTTCTGCCTTACACATAATTCAATTTTGTTTAATGTGCCTGAAAGAAGGTGTTAAATATTTGAGTATGGCTCCCATTCCCATTTTATTGCCATTGATAAGTTTTAAGTGCCAGATGTGGTGGAGTTCCTGCCGTCTGTGCTGCTCAAAGTGCTCAAGGCTTTCAAGACCATTGAATGTTGGGGTTGATGATAGAGTACAAACATTTCCTTATGATATAGATTCCTTTGAAAGCTCATTGATGATCTGAACCTTTGGCTCCACTTGGAATCAAATATTTTCCTACTCACAAATTCTGTGAAACAAAAGCGCACACTTCAGTGTCAAAAGTTAATAAATAGTACACTGCCATATACATGTCAGTCTTCAAGTGATCTTTGAAGTCTAGATTATGGTGGTGGTGAATAGTCAGGGTGAGCCAAAGAGTTTTAATAGTATGAGGTTATGCAGTACTGTGCTGTGATTTTTATATAACTGACATATTAAAAACTTGGCATTTCTGTTCATATTAAGTATAATATTTAATTTTTATTTATAATAATTCGACAGATGAAATTACACTTACCATCTTAATGTTGTTTTTTAGTCTTTCTTTCAAATTGTTGTATTTGGTTATTTGTTATGTATGGCTTAATTCTTGTAGGTGGTCTTTCCTACATTATAGTAACTAAGGTCAATACTATAAATCAAATGGTAACCATAGTTGAGGAAAGCAAAACAGTGACCATTTGGCAGGCAGTGGAAATGAAGTTATGAATGAATTATGGTCTACATTGTTTTGTTATGATGTAAGCTTTGTCCTCTAGTTATTTTTAAGAATTTCTTGTCAAAGGATTGCTCATTGAATAATGAAGATGGGAAATTCTACCATTTACCATTGATTTTTTTGTACACTGGCGTCTGTGCTTTTGGGCAGGCATGTACTTTTCACACAAACACATTCAACTCCTATCCTCACTCTGATATCAGATGCTAAATTCCACATATATTGCATCAGAGTCTTGTGTGTGGATGCAAAGATAAAGATTAGGTCTGCAAGTACAAAGCAAGGGGTTAATAGTAAGAGTAGTGTCAAAAGCCTAGTTATTTAAGCCAAAGTTTGGCATCCACAATACATAAGCTGCAATATGCTGTGGAGGCGAGGCGAGGAACGGGTTTCCTCATTTGGTTCTTGTGGAAGCTTAAAAGCTTTGGGTTATTTACACAACCTCATGTCGCTGATTAGCACCGCCTGTGCTACATCATCAGGAGCTCCTATCACACTCTGCCAGCCAGGATTGGCTTGACTCAACACGTAAATGTCAGAGTATCCCAATATATATTAGGGGACTATACTACATAATACAATAAATGAATAGAACAGACCAGAAAATGAAGGCCATCACTGAAACAAGTCCATTTAGCTTAATGGTTTTTGGTGATTTGCCCTTCTTCTTCTAAATTCCCGAGAGGAGGACACCAGAGGTTAGATCATAGATAATATAATAAACCAGACCTTTGGTTTAGCTGTAACAGAAGAGGACTCGCTGAGACATGACAATACTCACATATACCCATACATATCCAAAGACATTAGGTAGATTTGCACAAATTCAAAGTCTCGACTGTATAATTTATATTCATGTAAAACAAGTAGGGGGATTAAAATGAGAACCAAGGTCTGCACTGTCCTTGAGAATAAAACTTAATTTTACTTAGGTGAACTTGACCTCAAATCAAAATCTACATACTGTTGAACCACCTGTTTCTTAATAGATAATTATTGTGTACACTAATTGCTCTTGGCCGAGATGAAACATACTACATAAAGAAAATAGTTTTATGGGTGCAGAGCAAGAAAAGCATTTGATTTAATGATCCAGATTTCATGAGTTAACCAGGTTTTAGTCTGTGTTCAGTCTGTGTTTATATCACGCCTGTCACAGGAGTTTTACAGGATGTCTGACTTTGTATATCCAAAATATGGTTGTAAGAATCTTAAATGGGTTATCAGTGTTGGCCTTACTGTGCATCCAATACTCCGCCTGCTGGTGATACTACATCCCTGCACCTCAGCATGTCTAAGCTATAAAAAGGAGCCAGGACAGCCAAATAACTGCTACCCCTTCATTTAGCAAGCTTGTAAATCAGACAAGACATTTTCTTAAATCTTATCTTTATTTCAACTTAAGTTGGCCAGTATAAAAGATTTACCATGAACAGGTCCCTATGTTAGCTTTACAACAACCAACAGGGCAACAAGTAATTGAATACAAACTCAAAATGTTAGGACAATGGACTGAATGGGTTGAACAACAAAGAGTTGGAAGCCAATCAATTTGAAACCAGACTGGTATTGTATTCTCCCTCTCTGCTAGAGACTCATTCCACTGTAGCCTGCTTGTTAATTTTGTGCGTGCAGCCTTTAAGTCCCCATTGATTTAACAACAACACATGCTCAAATTGTGGCTTTAAAGAGGACGTTACAGGCCTCCAAAACCAATAACTGCTACACGCACTCACCCTCCCGCAGCACTCCCAAGATCACGCAATAGTACATGTCTTGAGATGAATTATTGATTGCCAAACCAGAGCTGAATTGATTTCATGGAAACAATCATATTGTTTTTATAGAAGCACACAACAAAAATACCATACAGTACTTTTGGCGGGTTGGGATGACCATGCCTGGGGTGTGTTTGGGTTGCAGAAGGATAAAAGGTATAATTGGTTTGTCTTATCCCTCTGGGCAGGCCAACGTGGTATCTTTAATCAGACTAATAGAGTAAACTGTGCTGGGTAATTAAGAGCTTTTCTGAGGTCATGGCCAACACAGTTTTAAGCAGTTGTGCAGGGACAGTGCAAGTTTACACAAGTGAGCTCATCATCCTTAAAATAGAATAACCAAATCTGAGCACTATTCGTCTGAACCTGAAACACTCAACCGTTTCCTGGAAGCAGTCGATTGATCTTCATTACATCCAGTCAGCGCCTTTGACCATCCATTAAAACCATTCACCTCTATTGATCACACATTAAAGATGACCAGGCAGCCCCATTTCCCTGTATCCTGAGCCGATGACTTTCATTGATCAATGGTTATCTGAGCTGTAAGCTCATTGCAAAGTGTCTTTTCCTCCACCATCTGGAGCGACTGTGGCATGATGGAGGATATTGAAGGCAAGGCTTAGGGAACGCTGAAGATATTGACCTTCTCATAGGTCAACGTATGCTCCCTTCAGGCAACGTTTTTGACTTCGCTTGGTTTCCTTGATACTGTTTTAGTTATCTGGTATGCATTAGATGTGCTCTGTCATCTTTGTCACTACCTCCACCCATTCACCATCCTTTTATTCTTGGTAAATATCGGTTCTCTTATTTACTTCCTTGTTATAAGAATTCCCTGATAGTCATTTATATTGCAATTTAATGAATATACTTTTTTTTTATTTTGCCTAAGGTATTGAATTACAAAGTACTGAAGAGAGGCCTTCCCAGTAAACATGGCAGAATTTGGACTGTCATCAAAATATTAAACGAAGGAATATCATTTGGAAAATGTGTTCATCCCTCCAAAAGAGTTCATAGACTTGTAGAATATATACCAAGGATCACTGAAACTGTTCTGGTCCTTACTAATAAATTTCTATTTAATTTTTCCCTTGAAATTTATCACCCATGTTTACATCATATATGTATAGCCCCTTTGCATCTCATGGCAAACCTGTATCACTGATCAGGTAGATGCATCACCCTCAGCTCAGTTTGCTTGCCATTAGAGGTTTGTGTGTGATCAATTAGTAATATGTGCAGCTCACTTTGCATTTTTTGAGGCTTTAATAAGTCAGGGGCTAATTACAGACAGATTGCATGTGCAGATTGGATGACGTTACATAAATCAGGCCCCCGGGGCCCCCATAAATTTAGAGCTCCCCTAATAAATGTTGTTTTAACAGCATTTACAAAGATGGAGGAATCCACAGCCTAATTTTTTGTCTTTTACCCCTAATGTCTGTAGCTGTAGAGTTATCTTATGTTGCATTGCACAAGAAACTGTGTTAAACAAATAATAACATGACTCTTTGGACTTGATCAGTTTATTAGTTACAGCTAGCTAAAACTAATGCAGTCTTATACAATAGTCCTGAAATAAATCCTACCTTCATGAAGGTTATAAAGTCCAGTACTCTTGACACCTTACAACCTCTGTGATCTTGTGTTGTTGAGACCCATATCCATACAAAAATATGTGCATTATTGTCTGTTGTAGTAAGTCAAAGCACCCTGTAGTTGATGAATTATCCAGATAGCCCATCCCCTACATAACAATCATCGCCTCTACAGTGTTGCTGAATGGCTCTCTGACCAGTGTGTTTGGGCTTGTCCTTGTGCCATTGGTAAGGTTAGAAATGTGTTTTAGCATCAGTGTGGCTGCCTCATCAGCAGCTTGGATTAACTCCTGTATTTGACGGCTCATTGAGTACAAAACAGCAATGTCAGGTGATTGCATTTTTTCTTCAAGCACATAATTGGTGCCTGTAGATGGTGCCAGTCACATTAGAAAGGTGAACTAATTGCAAGATTTGTTCTCATAAGCTAGACATTTTACCTCGCAGCTTTTAACTAAATGAAGCCAACCTATACTGCTACTTGCTGTAGAATATTTGCTAATTGGTTACAATTGCTTTATCCCTCTGACATCCTGATATCAAAGCTGCATCAATGATGAGCTTTATAACTTTAGGACAGATAGATCAGTATTGTGCAATTATAAAGCAACCATCCTTTTTGGTGAACACAAGTAACCCAAAGCCAGATCTTACCAGGTAAATATCTGAACCAGCAAGGAAAAATGCTTACCCTGCTGCAGGACAGGTGGACCTGGACCGCACACTGGTCATATATAGGCCTGGACTTTGCTTTAATTATGATCCATCTATCTCCAGTATCTTGGCATGAAGTCCTCCTCACCTCTGTAATTAGTCTTCCTCTTTCCTTGTCCTTTGTTTCCCTGGTCTTTGGCAACTGTGTATCCTCACTTTTCTTCCAGCAGTCCAGCATGAGAGCGAGAAAGGGATGAGTTCTAGCAGAGAGAGAGACGGGGGAATGGTTGCTTTGGCCAATCAATAGTGGGGGTGGTCTTTCAGCAGAAAGTAGATGTCTGGACAGATGACTGTAACAAATAAGGATTTACAGGTCTTGTGGGATGAAGCAGAAGAAGGGTGTGGATATGCAATGATAAACAGAAAAAGTTCTGCTTGGGAGAATCAGAGAGCAAGAGTAGACTAACATCCCTCATCCGTCCTTCATATTGTTTTTTTCTGTTATATGGTCCTTGACAATAAATAGCCCCAAGGAAGAGAAAAAAAGAACAACAACAGGAGAAGGACGTGATAATAAAGAATCGGTTGTCAGATGGGAAATTAGAGGACAAGACAGAAAATCTGGTGTTTTGGCACCAAGGACGACATGCATGAAATTTCAAACCATACAGATACACGTAAGGAGATTCCTTTGAAATATCATAGTGAGACATCACCATGTTCAAACTTTGGCTTTTGTAGATACTTAAAAGGATATTTTTTTTAATGGTTTTGTATGAGGTACTTAGATATTGTTCCATTTCATTTTATTATTATTTACCTTCGGTGGCTAAAATACGTTTTGCTGCTGACCCCATCCACACTAGTACATTGCTTAGCGTCCGTGTCGGTACAGCTGCCAGCTTCTCCAAACTGGGAGCACGCCGACCAACATCTTATGTAGGTAATACACTGATTAAGAGTAAGTACATCATACAACCCCACTTTAAAAAAATCAGAGCTATTCCTTTAAGACAAATTGGATCCTTGTCAACTCAATAAGAAATAGAGGCGATTTCAGCCCGTCTGTTTGATAAGGTCTACAAAGCAAAGAACTACTACAAAGCAAAAGTGCCAGTATTTTAAAAGTGCACATTCAGGAAGGACACTGCAATGAAAGCCACCGATTTATTGCTAAGTTCTCTCTGGCATCTGTTTTAACAGCTAAATTATTTGAACAAGCATGCGTATATGCCGGAGGGTCTGAGCATGACCTCATAGCATGAGACTAGAGGTATGCACAGAGAAGTGGTAGCAACAGAGAGGCTAAATATAACCAGATGCTTGGATTGAGGTCTGCTGCATTGTTGTTATCTCAGGGAAAGTGTTTGTATTTCACTTTTTCTATAGTGACTGAAATGTTCTGCCTGGAGAACAGATGAGTAACCCAAACAGTCTGAGACATAAATGCCGTATCTCTGGTTCAAGGGCCCAACTATGGAAATAGATTCTCTGTAAGCTTGTATCCATGGGGAGTATATCTGTTTCTAAGATGGCATGGGGGTTAGGCATAGCTTATCTGTGAATAGCAAAACCTGATTATTAATGTTAAATGTGTTCCCAGCTGTGTGTTGCCTCATCTTAATCTTTTCTTTATCTTGCACTACTCCCAGTTGCAAGTTAACCCACAAATCCAGAATTGCAATGAGGAAGTTGTTCCCTCTGTTTTTTTCCAGATGCGTCTGAAGCAGAGCAGGAGACACAAGAGAAACAGTCAACAGACAAACCAAACACAAAAACAAAACCAGAGAAGAGGAAGAGGGTAACGGAGAAAACAGTTAAGGCCAAAAAGAAGAAAAACAATGAACAGGTATCATAATGTAATACCCTTCCTGTGTAAAAGCTGCCGGTCAGAAGGTTTTTACAGTACACACTCTGGGTGTCAGGATGTCCTGTTAATTGATTAGTTGATCAGCACAAAATGAATTGGCAACCAGTTTGATAATCAGTTAAGTTTTCAAGCAGAAATGTGAAACATCCTCGAGTTCAAGTCTCTCCATTGTGATGATTTTCAGCTTTTTTCTGTTTTATATAGTTTATTAGTAGAATAACGTTTGGACTGTTGGACATCATCCTGTGCTGTAGGAAATCATTAAATAGACAAATGACAAATCAAGAAAATAATCAATTAATTGATAGTGGAAATAATCATTAATTGCAGCATGTTTATTGTAGATCTGTTGATGTGGTCATAGCATGTAGATGGACATTGAATATGGTATAATACAATACATATTACACAAAGTTCTTATTTATGATATAATGAACTCTACTATATACCCCTGGGAATTATTCAGGATTAGTTCCTGAGTTCATAATTTAAAATGAATTAAAAACACTTTGCCTAAATTGTGTGTTTTGCGTGTATTGTTTTCACAGGAAGAGCGTATTATTCCTCCAAAGAAAGAGACTGAGGATGAAAAGCCTACTAAACTCAAAAAAAAAAGGAAGGTGAGTGTGGTGACACCTGCTGTTGCAAAGTGGGACAACAGATGTTGCGCTGACAGTTGCTCAATGCAGTGTCAGTTTCTGATGAAATAGTGTAATAGTCTGTGAACATGACTGAATATGACTATATTTTGTTTACCAGAAGAAGAAGACGATAACAGACGTCTTGTCCTCTTCTGAGCCAAAACCAGGCTGTCCGGCAGACCTGCAGAACCTGGTTACGCAGTACTACTCAGACAAGCTCTCTGTAATCGAGCAGGAGGAGCTCAAATTCGGTGAGTCGGGGCAAGTCCCCTTTGACTTGGAAGTTCTGTCAATATCTGCTCATCTGTTGATTCACCAAGCTCACCGTCTGCCCTCCCGCCTCTTCCAGACTCCTGCTTCCTGTCCAGTAACGACTTGACACACACCCTCTCCTCGTATCTTAAACAGGGTGAGAGGTGTTCTTAACTAAAATCTTCTATTAACTGTTTACTTTTCAACACACAACTCACTTTTATCTCTTCTTTTTCCTGTTATTCTTAGTTTGTCCCAAGTGGTCGAAGATTCAAAAGCAGCATACAGAAAAGAGTTCTGTGGTTCTGCTCATCGTCTGTAGCTCTGCTCTCCGAGCCATTGAGCTCATCAAGTAAGTGACAAAGCAGTGGTGTTTGTTGAATTTCTTTCGAAAACAACATTATAGTTATAGTTACATGAGTGCTGTTTGTTTTGTGTCATTCCCAGGCAGCTGACAACCTTCAAGGGTGAAGCCAAAGCAATGAAACTTTTTGCAAAACATATCAAGGTAGCAGAGATGACATTCATTATGATGCGTGTGGTTTGTGCACAATGACTCGTTTTGTCAGAACAACATTAACAGACCTCTTTGTGTTCTTTTTGTCTGTACAGATAGAGGAGCAGGTGAAGCTGCTGCAGAGGGGCGTGACTCACATTGGAGTAGGGACACCTGGCAGGATCAGTGCTCTTATTGAGAAAGGTAGGCCTGGACCCGATAGTCCTGCTATTTAACTTCAAAGCGATTGAGGTCTTATTATTCTGAGGAAAATCTTATTTTTGTCCAGAGGGATTGAGCTTGCAGGCGTTGAGATACCTGGTGCTGGACTGGAACTGGAGGGACCAGAAGCTCAGAAGGATGGTGGACATTCCTGAGGTGAGCTACTGCCCCCTGCTGGGTTGAAAAGACAATGACTTTGTTTTGACTAATCACACTACATGATTTATAGGATATTTAAAGTCCCCTTCCGCTCAAAAATGTGTTTTTCTTTTGTTCAGTGTGAAGAATGATGTACATGCAGAGTTTGACACTAGGAGCCTGATTTCACATTCATCTGCAAATGTATTATTCAAAGCAGAGCATTTTCTTTCTAGTGACTGTACATTTCTGTGTTTTCTTTATATATATATATATATATATATATATATATATATATATATATATATATCATATGATATCCTATCATACATCATCATAGGTGCGTGTCTATTTCAGGTCAAACTGGACTTTATGAAGCTGCTGGAGAGTGGTATCCTGAATGGCTGTAAAGAAGACAAAGTCAAAATTGGACTGTTTTAACGGCACATTGTAAACTTTGCTTTGTGCTGATAATCCACAGGACGCTTTGATGTTTAAAGCTACATACTGATGTTCCTTACAACATCTTTAAGGGGCCTCATCCTGTTTGTTTTCCCTTTGTGTCAGTGTGAAATTTGTGCTGTGCTTTTACTATTTTCAGAGGCTGTGACAAATGTGTGATGTTTGTTCGCTCTTGTATTCCAATGTGATGTCCCAGTGTGATGGAATGAATAAACGGACTCAGAATGAAAACAGCATTCTTCTGTTTGTTTAGTCTGACCTTGGGAAGTCCCTCCTACTGAGAATGTGAGGTCATTAGTTTACTTGCCCACTAGGAAGTCCTATGTATCATAACATCCTTTGATAAAGCATTTTAAAGCCGCATAATGGGGGTCCAGAACCAGCAGAATATCTGCCACAGCAAATTAAAATAAAGATATAAAATACACTTATGTGTCATTCTGATGTAAACAGAAACCTGTGCTTGTCTTGTAGGAAGGAAGCAGTAAAGAAGAACAAAACATAATCACAAAGAAAACTGGAAGTAACAGAAAACAGAAAGCGGTAGTTAAGTAAAGAAATTGTGGTTAATAAGTAACAGGCTGCAACGGTCTCCCCCGCCCTGCAAAGCCTGCTGGGAAAATCTTTTGGCAAGCAGAATTTCGTGTGTGCGGAGAGATATCACTGACATAAAGAACAGGAAGAAAAGATAGAGCAGCGCCTTCTTTGACACAGTTTCTGGCTCCACAGCTGTCCAGGTTTCTCTTCTGTCCCCAACCGAAGGTCCCTCTCATGGGCAAAGTGAAGGACAAGATTGGGCCCTTGGCTCGGAGGCCAGACAACTCTGCTTTCAAACAGCAGAGGCTACCTGCCTGGTCTCCCATGCTAACAGCTAACACTGTGCTGCCGTTCTTCTACTTTATGGCTTTGATATGTATGCTGCTGGGAGTATGGCTGCTTCTCACAGTGCAGAGCACACAGGAAATAAAGGTGAGTGTGTGTGTGGGTGTATTTCTGAAAATTGCTCTTGCTTACTTTGTATTTTTTTTATATGTGGAGATATTGTCGTTAACTACACAGAGTGTTTGTGTGTGAGACAGATATAGAGGAAGAGACCGAATGCCCTTGTGTGCAATAAAAAAAGGGAGTGACAAAGAGAGTAAAGATCCAAGGTTATGTTTTAAGTTCGGTTAACAAGAACAATTTATAAACTCTTTATTCTACTACTTAATGAACTCTCTCCTGTCTTCTCAGCTGGACTACACACAGGCCGGGACATGTGATAAATGTTTTGAAAAGCGTAAAAATGCGAGCAACGCAGCACAACCCTGCAGCTGCACAGTGGTGTTTCCCGTTGAGAAAGCATTCAAGGTAACAGTCTCTATGTTTGACATCCTAGTGTTACAAAACAGTCTCAAATTGAGGTCCACTTGCAAGCTTTCTAGAGACCTAAGTAAAGCACATACAGCTGAAAGGTCTGAAAAAAACATAAGTGGACCTTGAGTTCAGATTATCTTGTCAAACTACTACATTACAAGGTAAAGAATTAACTTTCACACTCAATATCCAACATGCAACTTGCATATCTAAGCATTTCTGTTTGCACACTTCCGTTGATTATGTTCTGCTGCTTTTCCAGGGAGATGTCTTTTTCTACTACGGCCTCCAAAACTTCCATCAGAACCTCCGCAGATACATGGACTCCAGAGATGATGCACAGATGGTTGGCAGGAAGAATAATTTAAAGGTAATTTTTTACAATAAAATTGGCTGGACACTGCAACAAATGCCCCCTTTTTCTCCGTGATAGCTTGTTTGAAACTGAAATGGGACACTGCTTTGTTCACCTTTTAATGGACAAAAAAAATCTTTACTTTAAGCTAAAATAGCAATACTACAATGTAAAAATACTCTTTAAAATAAGTCCTGCATTTAAAGTCTTACTTAAGTAAAAGTACAAAGTATTAACAGCAAAGTGTACTTAAAGTATCAAATGTAAAAGTAGAATTTAGGCAGCAGAATGGCCCCTGAGTGTTCTCCATCATTTCCTGACCAGAACCCCAGTTCATACTGCAAGCCGTTTACAGTAGGCCAAAATGGACTGCCCATTGCCCCCTGTGGTGCTGTAGCCAACAGTATCTTCAACGGTAAGCACCACACATATCACACATCATCATCACATCCAACCTCCACTTTCCTCTCACTGGCCTCTTGAATCTGTTCTCCCAGACTCCTTCATTCTGAAGTATCATGGCTCCGGTGGCCCTTCATCTCAGGTCCCTCTGTTACGGGAGGGCATCACCTGGTATACGGACAAAAATATCAAGTTCCGAAACCCACAGATTGACAATTTGACACTGGCTGAAGTGTTTGAAGGTAAACAGGGATGTAAACACAGAATCAGTATTTCAGTTTTTAGTCAGTACTCCAGTATTTCAGATATCATTCATTGTGCCTGTTTTTTGATTACCACATAGGCACAGCAAAGCCTCTGTACTGGCAGAAGCCTGTGTTTCAGCTTGATCCCCGCAACCCGACCAACAACGGCTTCATCAATGACGACCTGATCATATGGATGAGAGAGGCAGCCTTCCCCAACTTCAAGAAGCTCTATGGGGTTTTACACCGAGCCAATAAGCCCTTTACTAATGGTCTGCCTGTAGGAAATTACAGCATCGATATAAACTACAGTATCCTTTCACTACTGTGTTTTTCATGGGAACTTTGGCGTGGGTTTAAGTAGGTTACGCGTGTCCCATTGTGTGCGTTTGTTTCCTTTGTCTTATCTGTTGTTAAACAGTTAAACACGAGCATATGGACAGGGACTATGTTAAGACTACAGATCAGATTTTTTACATGGAGCTTCTCTTTGTGATCACCTATTTTCAGCCTTGACCTCTGCCTTTCCAGACTTCCCTGTGCAGTACTTCCGAGGCAGAAAGGAAGTGGTGCTGACCACATTGACCTGGTTTGGAGGTCAGAACCATTTCCTGCCCGTTGCTTACTTAGTAACCAGCAGCCTGATCCTACTGATATCTGTCATCCTCACGGTGGTCTGGTGGAAGTTTGGGAAGAATGGGAAGAACATGGAGGAATTGAAGGGTAATGAAATGTTGAATAACTCACAAGCAGCTGAAATGTAAAATTGTCGAGCTGCTTAGGAGCTTTTTCTAAGAGACGACAAATCTGAAATGACCAGAACATTGATGCAAGCAAATGAAAGTTAAGGAGCATGGTTTTAAAAAGAATGCTCACCACAGCAGCGTGTGTTGGAAAACCAATGAAGAATTAAGTTTGACATCTGGAAAATTACTTTCCCCATCAACTAAATGACCCACATGTGTTGCGGCTTTAATTGCAATGAAGTCGCTCTGAAACAAGCCACTAAAAGTTGGGTGTGAGCACAGGCTTCAAGCTTTCTTTACGTGTTGATTTTATCTTGTTGACAAATTTTAAATACACACCAGTTTGTTCATGTACTGTTTATATAAGTGCGAGGTTGCTAGATGAAATGTCAGGGAATCCCCAAAATTCTGACCATTCATCCTGAGGCGGACGTGAATGTGTGCCAATGTTTGAGAACCATGAATGTCATGACTAAAAGTCAAACACCATCTTACGAAATGATTGTTGATCAAGGAAAAAATACTTAATTATCTAATGATAACTTAATGTACTTGAAGTGTAATTGTGAAGTATGTAAATGTCAGTCAGCTACACGCATGTGTAAAAGCTAAGTAAACAGACATCAGCCATTTGTACTGTCTCTGTTATGGCCTGTAATATTTGTTTTTTTGACTAGAAGATTGTAATAAAGCATTTTCTTTTTAAAAAAACTCTTTATTTCTCTATATACAATCAGTGAGAGCCACATAAACACAATCCCTCTGTGACCAGGGAGCACCAAAACTCTGTATGTAGATGGCCTTGGTTACTGAGCATAATCAAAGCATGATTGGTGTCACAGCTGTGTGAATAACACCTTCGCCTAGGTGAGGTTGCTATTCTGTAATGTTATAAAGCAGCTTGTTCCATTTTTCTCCATCTGCACTCCTGCCACAGAGTGGAGTTGGTCAGATTAGTACCACAGGAGAGGAATGCAGTCTACTGGTGCTACAGACAATGAGTGAACACATCCCACTACAACTACAAGCCGTATCCAAACCAGTCCAAAAAACACAAACACACAGGACTGAAATATCGAAACAGCTTACCACACATACAGATGTTGATGCACATAGATACAAGGAAGGAACAAGTCACTACAATGCATTTGGACAGATCAAACACCCATTTCAACACGAGACAATCACCATGATGCACAAATACAATCTAAACGTTAAGGACACACAGGAAACTCAATGAAATTATCAGCTGTAACAGATTTACCAATCTACCTCTTTTCTCTGTACCTTTTTGCGGGGACATCAACTAACTCGGCCTTTTAAAAACTGTTTTCCCTATCTTAAGACTGTTTTTATATTTGTTGGCAAAATTGTGGAAGTTTGTTCTGTTGTGAGTTAACATTGCATGAACACAGGAAAAGGCAACATCTGGTCTCCAATATTACAAAATGTAATTCATTGGTTCAATCCTACCAATCAGCCTTTTCAAGTTTACATACTGTCTGACAAGGTTGATCAAAAACTACTTATTGTCATTAAGGTGTCCACAACAGTGCAACCACAATTATTTGATCTGTAATCAGTGAGGGTAGTGGTGGCCTATTTTTAGTAAGAGTTTCTCCTTATCAGCAGGATGTGAAATAAAAATAAATATCAGTAAATCATCTGAGAGTTTTAACAGGTTTGCAGTAATGGAATTACTAGAACTATACACATTTTCAAGTCATGCTTTAAAACAAAGTCAGACAAAACGTACCATGGAAAATTAAAGTTTCTCTAGAAAGGAGGAATTCTTTGACCTTGGATGTGGGGTACTTAATGCAACATGCAAATAATTCAGTAAGAGAACCCTTAGATTTGATGAATGTAAATCATCAGGTACATTTCAGACAAACCCGGTTCAGTATGTAACAGAATAATAATGAAATAATGGAAATCACAGTTTCACAGAATGCAAGAACTACTAAGGATCACAGAACAGGGACAAAGTCTTTATCAAATAGTAGTCAGCTTTCTCCGTTTCATCCTCCCTCCCTCCCTCCATCCATCCATCCTCCGCCTCTCACACCTGGCACAAACACATTCATCTTTGTGGTTTCAGTGATAGGACTGTAATGGCACTACACAAGCAGATTGTGGCCATGCAGAAACATTTAGGCAATACAGACATCTCCAGATGAATCTAAAGCTAAGGTAGTGTTCATTCAAGAATCAAGCCCAGGCTCCAGGGCTCACAGTTTCACGCCTCCTCCTCCATCTTTGTCCATTGGGTTTGGCAGTGAGGGGCAGATTAAGGCCATGTGCATCCTGACTCTTCAGCTCTGTCCTGTTGGCTTCTGAGTGCTACTCTGAGGTACCTGATAGGTCAGATCCTCGGTGGGCGTGACCTGTCCAGTGGCGTTCTTCGGTGTATCATAAGCCGATCTCCCTGAGTGGCTACTGTCTGTCCGTGTGAGCAGGGAGGCCGGCCCAGCACTTATGAAACTACACACCGTGGAGGGCTGGCTCAGAGAGGAGCCCCCTGACAGGTGGCAACCCATGTCAACCACAATGGGCGTAGCGTACTCAGACCCCGAAGCTGGCAGGGGTTCTGCATAGGCGTGGTATACGTCCGGTGAGATGGGAGCGTCGTACAGGTCAGGATCTGAGTATCCTGGGTCGGGCCCCTCGTCTGGTTTAAAGGTTGACCGGGCACCTAATGTCGTAACACCACTCACCAGAGGTTGCGCATATTCTGAAGAGAGAGCACGTCATAATGTGTGAGTAACCAAAGACACCTTACAGTTTATAAGTTACCTGACGTCCACAATGTCAGCAATATGCCCAACAACTATCCAGAAGCCCAGTTTCTGTGCCTTTGTTTGTATAATTACAAAGCAGGGTATTTTAAAAAACAATGGTGTAAGCTTGAGTCTTCTTTACTGCTTTTTGCTTTTCCGCAAATACCTGCATGTGTTTTTGATGTTTTCGACTTTTCGATGATAACTGACATGACATTACAAAAGAAAATACTAAAGCTAAAAATACATGATTTGACCATGACATTCCTTAATCACACAATGCTGTATAGTACCGTTGGTTGCTGTAATGTCGTATTAAAGGAAGAATTGCTGCAATAAAGTGGGAGGACAGGACCCCGCACACACAGGTGTAAGAGAAATTTAAGTGACAAACACTGAATGTAAATAAAAATGTTTTGTCCACAGGGTCCCTTTTTAACAGCAGCTGAAACTTCTACACTGACACAGTGGGAGCACCAACAGCTCTGAAAACAAGTTGCTGGCAGTAGGAACACTTGGTTACTTGAGCAGTCACCGTGTCGAACAGTATTTACCTGCAGGTTCAGCATGTAGTCTGGGTACAGCGCCTCTCCCTAGCCGGCCCACTTCACTGCTGATGTACCGAACTGAATCCTCGGTCTCCACCATCTTGGAGGGCAACAGCTGCTTCATGCTTTTCCACCAGTCTGCAGCGGATGCACAGTGAGACGCACAGTGAGACGCACAGTGAGACGCACAGTGAGTTTCACCAGCAAACTCTCACGAAACACATACAGAGAAGTCAGCCTGTGCTGCAGACAGATAACATACCTGTGCGATCCCAGTGAGGGAGATCATATGTTCCTTCAGAGCTCTTTTTCCTGTGGAGGGAGAAACATACAGTCATGGAGGACAAAACTTGGGAATTTTTTTTTTGCCTTCACGTGTTAATGAGAACACATACCTGTTCTTCCAGTGCCAAGCACAAACCACAATCAAGATGAGAGCAGTCAGAACCATGACCAACACGGGCACCAGAACTGCTGCAAACGCCACATCTAAGAGCAAAAAACACTACAATAAACACCAGATGACAAACATCTCTATTAGGGATCAAACAAGCTTTTTTTTTTAAAATCAAAACTCTGACGCACCTTTGCCAGTGTGAGGAGGCATAGTAGTGTTTCTGATGTCTGGGGTGTGTGTGGTTTGGCCAAGGTGAGGTGGGCGTTTTGTACCCGAAGGAGAGGGAGTATGACGTGCGGGGGGGAACATCCTTGGCGACGGATCTGTCCTCCGCCTCGCTGTCGAAAAAGAAAAAAAAAGAAAAAAACATTTTAGAAGTGAAAAATTAAGAATTGAGTTGGAACTGGTATTTCTCTTTTTTGACAGGATATTTGTTTATCTACACATCAACCACCTCTACCTACCTGCAGGAATCTGGCAGCCAAGAAGCTCCAGCTTGAGCGAGATTCTCTGGTGCCACAGGGTTGGATTTATCCTCACAAACCGGGCCTCAATTGGAGGAATGAAGTTATTCCTCACCTCATGCAGGTAGTTGATGTTGCCCTGGAAAATCTACCAGAAAATGAACAAACTCTTTTATTTGTGCCAGATTTAAACCCACTATAGCCCAGTGGTCGTAGTTTAGAAGAAAAAAAGTTCAGCAGAGCATTTCTTGTTTCAGGCTGTGAACAAATGCACTATAAGCCATAAGCTGATTATTTTCCAACTTGGCAAGCTAATAACTACTTTCCTCCACACAATAAGCGCCTGTGAGAATCCAAGTAGAGAGCAGCTCGTAGACAGCAGTTCCAGTCTAACAACCCAGCCACTAAATCCATATCCATTCATTATTAATGCTCAAGTGTCCTGACTTGTCTACCACAGCACTTTACTCAAACCACTGACTGCCTTCATTTCCTGCCATAAACATCTCTTAGCCAATATCAGTTGCTATGGAAACAGTACAAGTATGTGTCCCTGCAGCCTTCTAAAGTGACATTTTTGTCCATTTGCACTAATTTGACGGAAAAACAAACCTAAAAGCCAATGACGTAATTGTTGAGCAAGCAGGGTTTATTGATTTGGTGCATGCATTACCTTGTCTTGTGTAGAATTGGCTTCCCTGTAGATGTACCACTGCTGGCCGTCGTTACTGTACAGGACCCGGTAAGCTGAAACATAATACTGGTATTCTCTTATGGTAGAGCCAGTCATGGTGATACCTAGATGAACGGGCAGCAGAAGCAAGAAGATGATGTACAGTTGGCTCCATTTAAAAGTTTAAACATGGCTCTGTGCACGTTGGAAAATGTTTTGCTCGACATTTTATGCTTACATTTAAATTAATGATAGTCGTTTTAGTGTAACGTATATGAATGTATGTAGTTGTGTACCTGTGATCCTCTTCTCCCTCTTGAGATCGACCTGCAGCCACTGCTGTTGGTCACTCTGAGAAGGTGCCCAGGGCAGCCCCGCCTTTTTAAGCCGCGCCCCTGAAGGCGCCCACACACTGTGCTGATCAATGATGTTGTTCCAATCCCACACAGACGAAGCAGAGAGCTGAGTGTCCGCAACACCACCGGACTCTAAACCCAGCGTTCCATAACAGCCTGCAAGCACAGAGAAGACATTACCATCAATAACAACAACATGTTCACATGTTTGTATGCAATTCCTTTCAATGCATTAAAGATTTAAGTCAGATGGTAAAAGCAATCAGGATTGGAGCTGTGAACATGTGTAAAAAAAAAAAAAAAAAAAAAAGCATTCATTCCAGATTTTGTGCTGCAGACCAATAAAAATTACAGACATGGCAAGATTTACACTCAATTAAAATGACATATTCTGATGGTAATAATTACATTTACAGAACTTCTCCCCGCAAAGCTATTACAGCTCTTAATGGTGCTTCAGGAAAAAAACTCACCGTTGGTCCTGAAGGTGAAGAGGCTGTTCGACAAAGTTCCTCTGAGGAGAGAAGAGTAGGATAAGAGGATCAATTAAAATAGATCAGTACATCTAAGGTTTATTATTTTTACCAATTTTAACAGAAAACTGCCTGGATTGAAAACAATAACTAATCAAACCAAATGTGTGCACTGCAAAAAGAAATTTTTTTTTTTACATTGCTGATTTTTAAAAATATGATTTTTCTTTTTTTTCAAGTTGTAATTTAATTGTGAATAATTAACACAGTTAAATAACAGAGCCATAAACCCAAAGTAGATGAAGAAGACAATGAGGCAGGCTTACCCAGTGGAAGTGACATTGTTAGCCAGTGTGGCCTCATAGTGAGGGATGCCTTTGCTGCTCACCACGCTGATCCTCCCTCCCACAGCGTTGGACACCACACCTGCATGGACGGCTGCCACACAGAGAGGAGAGGACTGCAGAAAGAAAGGAAAGAAAGATGAGATTTAGGGATACTTGTTATGCACTTTTCTATTTCCATTACAACAAACAGAGCCAATAACTAAAGCCAATTTCCACTGTCCAACTGTAAAGATTAGGCAAATTAGACAAGGCTTTTGTTTAAAATACTGTTTTTGCATGAGACAAAACAACACAGTCACTGTGTTGCTCTTTGTAATTTACGTTTGTGTGACTGTATGAGACATACAGAGGTGGAGAGAGAGGTCATCAAAAAAAGCAACATAGTTGTCAGCCACAAGTAACAGATAAAGTTTACTGAAGTTTCTTTTGCGTTATCCATCCCACTTTCTCTTATCTCACCCTTTTTTTCAGACTTGTTGGGAAGCTAATATTGATGCCAGTGCTTGTTTTTACAGCTTAGGTGAATGCTGAACACATGTTGCAGCAATCTTAAGGCATGTGGGTGGGTCGAAATCAATAGTCAGGACTGCTTAATGGTCACATTGTGTTTTATGGGACTTTTGCAATAATGTGATTAAATACAGTACCTTGATTTGTATTTAATGCGCTGGTTGTTTATGTTATGTGTTCATACAAAAAAAAAAAAAAGGACTATATACATCATTACCAGATTTTTTTAAAACTCCAAAATATCTAGATCAGTATTGGCCTCAAAAATCAAGTATCAAATCAGGTAGTAGTTATCTTACTCATTAACCACAAAATTTACTATATATACGCAAAATCTATGTTGTAAAATTACATATATCGCATCAATGGTTTTATCAACAATCACCCAGCTCATAACCCTTCAAGTACTACCTTGGGAGAAAGGTGTTTTTGGGTTAGAATATTTGATACCTAAAGTTTTGTGAAAGGAATCAGAGCTGGAGGTGGGTGTCTGTGGTAGAAATGCAGGTGAAGTTCCTAAAACAGTTCCTGTGCTGAAAAGAGGCCAACAGGTACTGATGCTTAATTAAACAATACCACTGCTACCACTAGAAAAACTAGGACCGTTGGCAGGGGAACAGGCAGTACTGTCTTAACACTGCGATCACAGAGAGCAAGCTCTTAACCTTCAGACTGTGGCAGATAAAGGCTAATGAGTCAGCATGATGTCACTTCTCTGTAGAGAGGATACTGAGGGGCACTGATGGTAATGATTCCATGCTCTTGCCACATCACTGGGAAATGGACAAAACACGGTTACACTCTGGTCACGAGCTCCTTCCCATGAGCAGCTGGTTGAGTGAGGTGGAATTTTATTACTGGAAAAGACCCACACTGGAATTCACAGCTGACAAGATTGTGGGAAAGCTCTGGTGACCCACAGAGTGACAAGCACAGGGATTCACACACACTCACACATGCACGGCAGTCAAATGCTGCCACAAGCAATCAACACTTGCCCTGTGACTCTTAAACTTCCCAAAAACACACACCACATCCTAAAGAGCGCCACACCAAACCACTAACACAAACACAAAGCATTGCTCCAAACCGCCGCACACTGCCTCCAAGAGAGGAAACCACTCTAACACACATGAAAACACACACATATAAGTGAAATGTGGAAATATATAAACCAGTACATGGATCACAGCAAGAAACTCAGATATGATTGAGAGAAAGTGAGCTGCAGTGTCTGGTCTGGGTGGGGCAGCTGATCCCTGTGTGATACAGACTGAAGTATGCCTCCCCATAATATTACAGCCTAGTGACACGCACACCCCTAAAACACAAGCATGAATGAATCACTTGCACACACATATCCAAACATTTCAAAAAAAATAAAAAAAATAATAGAACTAGGCATGAGCACACAGAGGTTTTCTCCAACTTCTCCCTCACACTGACTCACTCTCTCGCTTTTTGTCTCTCCAGAACACACACTCAACACACAGCTCCGCTCAGCACCCTCTTGCAGCTGGACTGGATTAGAGGCTTATTATTTTCAGCCAAACTATTATCTCACCTCCCTTTCACCCGCTGACCCTGCCCCTCCTCTGTTCCTGTGGGGCACCTCACTCCCTGAAGCACACCCCGACGCTCCTCCCTGTCCTCCCATCAGCCAGCAACACCCCTCCCTCCCTCCCTCCCTCCAACAAACCCCCCGAGCTCTGAGCATGAGGTCATCAGCCAGAGACTCGGCGCCCATGACTTCACACGCAGCGGGGGTGCTGTGAGGTCATCAGTCCAGGACTCACATACCAAGGAGCGGGGGCAAGGAAGAGATCTTTCTCAGTGCTGGATCAAACTGAAAGATGTGCAGACTTGCAGCACAGTAATGGGTGGCGGCAAAAGACAAAACTAATGGAGCAAGGCCATAAAAACGTGAGTAGGCAAATGCTGATGGTCTGGTGGATCATGGGCTGTAACACTAGGCACCATGCTGAGGATAGCGACTACCACAAAAAGAAAACACATGCACGCACCTCTCTGTATCCATTAGGTATAGTTCCAGAAATCTCCTCAGTAGATGTCAAGCAGCCTGCTGGACAGTATTTACTAAGAAGAGAGACACACACACACACACACACACACACACACACACACACACACACACACACACAATGAATATCAGAATCATAATTAGATTTATTGCCAAATAGGTTTTCACAAACTAGGAATTTGACTTGGAATACTGGTACAACAATGGACATAAAAATATAGAAATACAAAGATGAGCAAGTACTGAAAGTCAAGAAGTAAGTGTAAAATAGAAAATCCGACAGCTTTAATGTTATTTACCTGAACTCTGCCTCAGGGAAATCCGTTCCTTTATCCAGGCAGGTGATAAGATCTGCAAAGGCAAACAAACAAGTGTCAGAACTGGTTTCTCTGCACATAAACACATCACCCTTTTTTCTTTCTGTTTCTCTCTCTGGGCAGACGACAACCGCCAACCTTTTCCAGGTAATTCACAGGAGGATTTTACAATTTGGCTTGTTCAAAAGAAATTCTCCCAAGCATGGCTGCAACAAACGATTATTTTCATTATCGATTAATCGTTAGACCAAAAAAAGAAGTATAAACACACCCAACACAACGTCCCAGAGCCCAGGATGATGTCCAAAAACAGTCCAAAAACAGTCCAAACCCAAAGATAGCATCTCAAATATTCAGATTTGAGGTGCTGGAGCCAGTGAATTTGGGGTATTTGTGCTTCAACAGTTACACAAACTACTATTCAATTTTATATAGATTTATCGATTTCAGCTCAACTCCGAACACATCAAAGTCGTACAGCACAAAAATGTGTGTGTGGGTGTCGGGGGTTCCTAATGACATGAGTGTTTCAGTGATGAGGAACACCACATATGTCCAACAGGATGCTGTGGGCTGCTGGGAATTCGATGTAAACCCCGTGGTGGAGGTCAGTCTTGACCGCATTATCAAAAAACCCATTTATCTGGTAAACCAACCAGTGAGTCAAACTGACAAATACCCCCAACCATGCAAGTCGCCATGGTGACTGATTTACTTAGCTGTGCAAACTGTCCTCCCACGCTCAACTGCACGGCTGGTTACATGACAAGAAAAACACGCATTAGTTGTTTGGGGGAAAAACTAGTTGGGTCCTCAGACGTCTTTGTTTGCCCTCCACTGGGATTCAGTCGTACCGAGATGACCATGCACATACGTCACTGCCTTCATCTTCTTGTGGCTTCAATTATCCGTTGATGTGAAGTCATTGAAAATGTTCCACAGCCTCACACGGTACTTGCCAACTACACTCTTATTAAAAGTGGAAATACACCGATTTTAGACATCAGAATCTGGACTCTATGGCAGCTGATGATCTATACCATCAATTATCAGGCTGTCTTGTACAAACATTTAGTGGTTCATTCTTGGTCAGAAGAGTCTTTTTGCCTTATTCTTTGATTAAGTCAGACATAAACCATTTTTCCCCACTGTGCTCTGCTGCAGAGGGATCTGTGGAAAGTATGCAAATGATGCTTGTAGTGCTAAAACTATAATTGACTACATATTAGTAGAAAATGAATCGCCAACTATGAATCTATAAATACAAACTACATTTAATGTTGACTTAAGAGGTAAGAATTAAGAGTCACAATGTTCGTGTGATGATAAGGAACAATACAGAAGACTTTTTTGTTCTGTCACAGAACTGATGGTCTTTTAAATGGATTTTAAAAACTTTTTTTTTTTTGGCTGTTGCAGCCTTAATTAATGATCATTGTGAGCGTGATGGACCCTCATCCCCGCTTCTCACAGTGAATTCACTAATACATTTTCGCAACAATTTCAGCAATTTTGCCCAAGCATTGAATGACAGGACGTTAACTCGTTTACTTCCTGTTAACGCTCATGCTGTATGTAAAGAGATTTGCTGGATATTAATTTATTCATCCATGCAGTTCACATGGAGGGGAAAATTATTTCTATAAGCTGATCTGATATGAGAGGAATCTCATTAAATAGCTGTTTGTGCATAAGAGATGATGAGATAATAAATGTATCACAGTGATCTTAGAAGGCGGAACAAGACACACATTTAATCCCCGTCGGTGCATGTTTCACCTTGTGCCGCTGCTGCCTTCACTTTATTCTGATGATCAATCCAGACTTAAGTTGTGTACAAAAATGGAAGCAGGTCTGACCTAGCAAAGTCCCTTTTGCACAGCCTGTTCAAGGCGGGACTGATGTTATTCCGCCTCACCTTCTGTGTAAAACGTACAACCACGAAACGGTGGGGCATTGTTGCTCCGCCGTTAAGCCAGCAGCGTTGTGTTACGCGTCACGCCTCTTTTGCTTCTGGAATGCCGACATATTATCTAAAATCACACACGTTGTCTGGTTCGTTGCAAAGCCAGCATAATGATGGGACTTTTTCCAGCTTTACTGCATGATCAGGCGCTGATTCCGACATGTTAAAGTGCCGTCAGATTAATTTACAAGGGAAGAGCGTCTGAAAGGGGCTTATTAAGACAATTCTTTAGTAAGATGAAATCACATTAGAGAAAGGTTAGCAGCCTCTCACAGACAGGAAGCTATATGATAAAACCACAAAATATTATTGCTTTCCATTTCTCTCAGTTACTCTCACTTCCTCTTGACCCTTGTTCCTGTTCTTTCCAAATGGCTTCATGTGGTCTCTGACTCCTCTCACTCCAGAAAAGTCTGTCCTCATTGCCCTTCATCCCTCTCTGCCATCTTTTAACAGCAACACACAAGTCACACAAACATACACACACCTCACTGTGTGTTCTCACATTAAATCGGGGGAGAAAAAAAGCAATAATTTGAGACAATATCCTGATATCCACTAGCATTATGACTCTGCACACTGCCAGGTATGTGGCTGTTCAGAATCTACCATTCACAGCAGAGCAGCTCCTTATCTCCTCTGTGTGTTTAAAGACAAACTCACCGGTCAGCAAACACCACATCGTAAATGGCATGTGGTCTGCTCCTCTCATTTGGCCTCAAGCATTGTTACCACAAAACTGCAGACACAGCTCTCTATTCAACTCAAGGCATCTTTAGCTGTTACTCTTTTTTTTTTTTTTCATGTCATTAACTGCAGACTCTGTTTGCTTACAGGATAATGGGAAATGTAAATCTTCGTCTTTGATCAAATAATAAATGTTTCCCTGACATGCAAGCACAGCAACACTAGACAACACACATTAACAAAACAGGAAATACATTAGCATTTTATAAAACACATCATGTTGTGTTTCCTGAAATGTGGTTTATAGATCCTCAGGGGTCCAAAATGTTGTACACGATCCAAAATGGGGGAGGGGAAAACCTATTTAAACCCAACCTTCATACAGTCATTATCAAAAAGATACTTAATCCAAAAGAGACCCGAGGACAGTCAGACCTGATCCAAATTTACCCAAGAATAATTTGACACCATCTATAATGCAGTCAACCTGAACAGACCCAATCACAGAGAGAACACACAGTTTACACTCTCCATTTCACCTCAAAAAGCACATTTCTGTTGGCCAACATGGCTCTAGGGGTGGAAATGTTGGACAGTCAATCAGTCCGTGCACCACGTTTGTCCAGACTGAATCAACAACTACTGGATGGATTGGTATTAACTTTTGTACAGACACTGACGGTCCCTAGAGGATTAATCCTACTGACATTGGTGATGATTAACTTCTCCTATAGTGCCACAAGCATGATCCAAACTTGACTTTGTCCAAGACTTTGGTTTTATGGCCAAATACCTGCAAAAGTAGAACATGTTAACATGCAAACAAGTTAAAATAAGATTGTAAACAGGCCCTTTTTCCGGCCTGATTTCACCAAATAGAATTTGGAGGTCGGGTCTCAGTAATTGGAACCCAAGTGGACCCATGAAGACCTCTAATGGCTATATGTTTCCTTTACTGTTGTGTTTTGTGAAATGCTGCTGTAACTGATTTCATAGTCAGAACTGAGTTCATAGGTTTTATGAAATGTATTTTATTTTCTTGTGCTTTGCACCTCAGGCCACCGTTATACCACCACACATATTAGACTCAATTACACGCAAGTTACTGAATAAGCGCACAGTGTCACTGTCAAAACATTTGTAATCTCCATGTTTTATAATTTCATGTTTCAACTTGAAACGTGAGGATTTTCTACAAAGTATGAACCTTCTGAAACCAAAACTGCATAGTGGTCAAGCTACAGACAAGACTTCCAAAGTCTATTCAATATCTAATTACTTCAAAACAGCTGAAACTATGGAGGGGGTGCAGTATGAAACAGCTGTAATGAGACCCTTCTAAAATCAATCGACAACACACACACACACACACACACAGTCTCCAAAGCAACTCTTATGCCAAAGGCCAAAACAGAAATGTAACCAAGCTCGACACAGAGATGATGTCAACAAAACATAATTCCAGTCCGCTACACCTTAATCACATGGCCCCCCTGCAGGCTGGGACTCACAGATGATCAATAGGTGACACACAGACGGGTGAGTGAACTGAGAGCTTGTTACCTGTGTGTTCAGTGGTGGAGTAGGACAGGTAGAATCCACGTCCAGTGTGGTGGGTCCCACTCATGAACTGGACGGTGACCTGGTTGCCGGTGGACTCAATCAGCTCTTTGACCTTCAGACCCAAACCGCAGTACTTCACTGTTAAACAGCACGGGCAGCCACAGGAGAAACAGGACAAAGAGGTTCTGCTTAGTTACACAAGCCTGTTTAGTTTAACATATATAACAACAAATCTTTTATAAAATGTGCACATATTAGATATTAATGTAGAAAGAATCTTTGTTTAGTGGCTGGTGTAACTCACTGGGCTATACATCAACAACAAAGGGTCTCAAACACTCTGGGACAGGATGACACCGCTGAAATGTGAATGACAACACTCCTCGATAAATAATATAATTCTGCTAATTGATTTGCAAATTCTCATTTCTTAGAAAATTATTTTAACAACTGCCAGTAGATGTTCACAATCCAATTTTGATTGTGCACCATTAAAGACGATACGGCCTATAATTATATCATGATATGAGTAATTCCCAGCAGTATATAACATTAATTCCTAAAGAAATATTAAAATAATCAACATGACCTAGACTTGGATAAGCAACTGAAAGTGGATGATGAAAAATATTAATTAATTTAATTGATTTAAGTAAAATCAACACATTCCCATAATGAGTCAATGTTCTTTGACGATCTTTGATCGATCTAGTGTTCAACCACCTCCTGCGTGCACAATCAACTGTAACAACAATGCTACTTTTAGTTTATAAGTGTATAAATAAAGTGAAGTGAGATATCCTCTGTAGTTCCAATCAAACCTTTTCCCAAACTATTTAAGGGCACGTCTTTTTACAGGAGCATTATTTTATTTATTTTTCTAAATCAAGAAATTACCAATTAAATTCCTCAGCCACAGCTTGTGTTGTAATAAACTATTGTAACTACGTCTCTAGGTCTAACATTGAGCTTAATTTTCACCACCGGCAACTCTCATGGGAAGCGTGCCGATACGACGTGTGTCTGGCATGAGACCAACTGTGACTGTAGGCTTATCATGTGACCGACGCATTGACGGTCACTGCGTTTATATGAACTTAAGTAACTTGGTATTGTCAGCTTTCTGCAGCAACTTGATTTCTTAAACATCATGTAAATAAATACTTAAGGCCGCGAACAATTGCTTAAATTGGAGCTTCTCACCAATCTCACTCCTCTCGGGTCCAATGCCGTTGTAGAGGCGGAGGTAGTTGACCTGGCAGTCACTGTCTTCTATGTCCAGCTCGGCAAAGCGAAAGTGGATCCTGTTGCCGTGTGGCACACTGATCTCCCACTCACACACCGTGTTGTTAGGGTACGTCCCCGGGTAACCCAGAGAGGACAGAGTCCCACTGCTGGGGCCAAGCACACTGGGGCCACAGCCATCACCTGCAGGACAACACGAGCACACAGTTTTCATGAAACAGTGATAAAGGACAAACAGGGTAGAAGCAGGAAAGACGAGCTAGGGTTTTGTTTAACTCAAGAGTTATCAATAAAACTATGTAAAATGGGAAACACACGGTTTATTAGCCTTTCACTCAAAAGACCAAAACCAACAATTAATTTATTCTATTGGAAAGTATTGTTTGTGTAGCCAAAGTCTGATATATAACATGGACACTGTCCTGCTGCCAGTGCATTAAAGGCACCATTTCCTTCAGTTTACTACTTTTGCTTAAAAACTACAGTGCCCTGCTGTTTTAAGAAATCCCTGAACCCTTTTTAAAAGTGAAACCACATATTTGTAACACCCTTTTTTTAAAATATGTATGTAGTCTTTACTGAATGCCAGATAGACAGGGCACGAAAGAAATTTAGAGGCAGACTAATGCTATTCTAGTTTTCTAGCTGACAATAAGAAAAATATAGAATTACATGACACTTACATGTTAAATATTTCTATTTCTTTTAAGTTTCTTGTATGTTTGTTATTTGGGGGCTCCACCAAGACTACCGTAGAGCAAATATGTTTGTTGTAGCACACTATAAATATTACATTAGTGACACTAGTTTCCTTAAGTGCACACAATAAATGTAAACATTTCTATTTTTCTTTCACAGTTTTGTATGTGTGGAGATTTGTTCACATTTCTTTCTGCAGGTTAGAACAACAAGTAATTACAGTATAAATGTAGTTTGCTTCCACTAAAATACTAAAATAGGACTTTCCATCTGTTAAATGTAGCATGTAAGTGATACCTGGGGCGACTGTGGCTGATGTCATACGAACGATTCTGCTATAAATCATAAGGTTTGTGGGTTCAAGACCTTGTCCACTTTTTGCAGTGTCCTTGGCGAGACCCTGAACCCCAATGTGAGTGTGAATGTAAACTGCTTTGGATTAGAACTGAAAGGATTTGTCGAATATTCAATTAGTCAATCAACAGAAAATGAATCAGCACCTATTTTGACAACTGATTAATCATTTAAGTCATTTATTAAACAAAAATGCCAAATATTCTCTAGCTCCAGCTTCTCAAATGTTAAGAATTTCAGCTTTTACTTTGAATATCTCCTGCTGATCTGAGTCGGCCAAACAAAAAGACGTTCGAAGACATCAGGGCGTTTTAAAGGCCAAACAATTAATCCAAAAAATAATCAATGGTAAAAAATAATTGTTAGCAGCAGCTCTACTTTGTATATAATGATTCTAATGTATTGTAATTAGGCCGAGCAGAGAAGTTGGCTTTGGGTTTTACAGACAAACAGAACCTTTGGCTGAGCTGCGGAGAAAATAAACTAATTCTGACCAAAACCTAACATGTAAGAAGCACCCCTGTCATCGTATTTGTCTCTGACATCCAGACTTTTTTTTGTCAGAGAGCAGAGACGTTGTGTCTGTCGACGCCGAGGACTCGGGGCTCTGAAATAACAGTCCACAGTCACGCTTCATGGTGCTAAGTGGATGTTCTGGAGTTATGTAAGAGCCTCTGGGTGGACACTATCCAGATGAGCAGGGCAAAAACAAAAAAAAAAAAGCTGCCTCCCAAACACTCAACAGTTGTTCCCTAAAGTCACCCCTCCTGCTCCAGAGACCAAACCCACAACACAAAACCTAATTCAATCAGAAACTGTGTCATCAGACCTGCTGAGAGGATTCAAGTGATCACACGAAACGTTACGAGGTAATTCCTGTGAAACTGTGGATTATGACAAAGTGTGTCCACGTGTTTACAGTCATACCCCCACTGCCACCCCACCCCCAATCTCTGACCACCTGAGGTCGGCTGCGGGCTCCGAAAACCGACCAAAATGTTCGTATTTTCTCGCACAACACGGTGTGTAGTGAACGAACCGGATCAGAGCCGGCTGGCCGTGGTCGTAGTAAGTAATTCACGGTAAATTTAAAAAAAAAAACTGGGCCACCTGGAGCGAGAAAACAAGGCCACAAGCTCCCACAGTGTGCTGCGGTTGTCTCGTACACAGAGGACTCAAACCCGGACCCCGTTCAAAAACCTGGCAATTTAAAAAAGTTACAAAGTATCCGGAAACTCACAGAAATGACACACGGCTACTTTAAACCTCTAACAAATCACTTGTAGCCACATGTTAATTCGGCAAGCAACCGAACCGCCAAACAGCAGCTATTCCTGTACAGTGTCGGTTTTCTTTTTGGGTTTTTTTGTTGTTTTTCTTTGTTTTTTTTTTCTAGGACCGGTTTGCCCGGTTTCACCGCTCCGCGTCCTTCGCCAAACCCACCGGGACGGGCGGTGGCAAGCGGCGCAACCCGAGCGGAACTCCACGTACACACGGCCATGTAAGGCAGGTTCAAGCCTGGCGGGCCGACAGCAGAGAGAGAGAGCCCATCTCTCCCAACACCTCCAAAAAAAAAAAAAAGAAAAAAAGAAACCAGCCCCCCTCCCCTCTTTTTTCTTTAGACCCGCATGGCCCCCCGCGCGCCTCCCCGCCGCCCGGCTCCCCGCAGTTGTCACCGCAGCTGTGCGTGGCACCAACCTTTCTGCGCTCGACACACTTCCGCGGTGAGGAGGAGGAGGACGACGGTGATGATGAGGGTCGACAGGACGAGGACCCCGGCCCCTGTCGGTCCCCTGCCCACCATTACCGCTCTGCCCATAGCAGCCTGCAGTCTGAATGCATACTGCTCGCTTCTGGACCGGCTGCACCGCTTCAACCTGTACCGGAGGGGTCCGGGGGTGGGGGGGTGGAGGGGTCCGGGGGTCCGGGGTGGGGGGGGTGTTGGTGGTGGTGGGGGGGGGTTAGCAGATCCTCAGCTCCTCGAGAGCGAGTCCGCGTGCGGTTTTCCACGCGGCGGCGGCGGCGGCGTCTCTTCCTCGCTCGTCGTGTAAACGTCCAGTGGTCGGCGACAGTCTCACCACGGAGGTAACTGCTCCACACACACACTCACACACTCTCACACACACTCACTCACACTCTCTCTCTCACACAAAACACACACATCCAGGCTGCGGAGCTACTTCCTCCACCGAGGCTCCTCCTCCTCCTCCTCCTCCTCCTCTTCCTCCTCCTCCTCTTCCTCCCGGTGCGGGACTGGGACGCCCGAGTCCCCCAAGTGGTCTGAATGATCCCCGATCCACCAACACCCGCTTCACAGTCACTCCCAAAATACTTGTTGCAATCTTATTATTTTAAAAAATAAATAAAAGAATAAAACACAGAAAAATTCCGCCTGGTCGACGACTGCCAGCGTGTGAAAGGTTGAGACAACAGAGCTCATAATGGAGGTTGTTTAAGAGGAACGTCAAAATATTTCGAGAATAAAGTTGTAATGTTTCAATGGGAAAAAGGCTCATCATAGATACAGAATATAGTCATAGAAACGTCGTGTTTGAGTTTATTTGTTTTTGTTTATTTCATTTCAATATTCTGAAATCTATATGATATTAAGTTCTTAATGTAACTTCAAGTCATCCACTAACTTTACAGAACTTCTACAAGCTTTCTACTAACTTTAGTCTTGACATTTGTTTTATTTTTTTATGGCAAGTTCAAACTTTTTTTTCAAAAGTTATTCTTAAAATCTTAGACTTTGGCCCTAAATCACTCCATGGGTAGGTAGATGTAATAGGAAAGATGAAGGCCTATTGTTTCAATTCAATTTCACCTTCCTGCAAAGTTTGTTCATTGCTTGTAAATTGAAAAATGGAAACCATTCATATGTTGCACCCTCACATGAACATTGCATCACTGTTTTCCTTCTTTATTCTTTTTTTATTTTAGTATACACATATATTCTATTTTCCTGATTTCTGTAAATGTGCCACTGTTTAACAGCTAATTTTCCAACTGCAGTCCTTTGGCAAGATGTTCTTCAAACAATGATGTGACACATAAATATTTAAAGTACATAAATTTATATTGTATAAATGTATAGTCTATTTATACTATTGTGATTTTATTCTGTACAAGTCTAATGAGCATCATGGGCACAGACGTTTCATATCAAGTACTTTGAGTTCCTTACATTAAAAATACAATATATTTATATTACAATATATTATAAAACCCGCAAAGTAACCAGTAGGTCCAGCCATCAGGTAAGTTAAGGAGTTAAAGTAGATAAAAGTTTTTATTTTTCTAATTATATTTCATCCTATAATGTAGACAAGTAAAAGTATCAAGTCTTATAAAATAGAGGTAGAGTGCTCTCTTGTAAATATGCATTGCTACTTTTAAACTGTGGTGAATGATAAAGCAGTAAAGTCAACCTAACCATTGTGTTGTTGGTCATTCGCTGGGACTTATGTAACGACTGCTGTGTGTTTCTGGAATGCAGCTGTTCTATAAAGCATAAAGAGCTGCATGAGCCAGTAATTTTATGGTCTTTTACCCACCCACCCACCCTTTATTGTTCCATGTCTGTGTTGTCCTTTCAGCTGTGAGCTTGTGTGTCTGTACACCCAAATCTGGCACAAGAGAATCGTACGTCCTGGGATGTTAAACAGCAACCCAGTACAGAGTTATTTAAGTGAGACTGTACAGAGAGAAGTTGATTGTGGCTGATTAATGACTGGGTGGCACACATCATACGCCCAGGCTTTAGCTGGACATTTCAGAATAGCTCAGCAGTGCATTAATGGGAAGGAATATCCACTTATTATTGTTCTACAATACACCCTTGGCGAAGAGCTTGGATGTGATGAAACTGTCAGTAACCAATAGTAACATGTAGCAACAAACACATTTTTTAGCCTGTAGCCTGTGAGTAATATGTCAGATGAGTTTGTTTTTCTGGATGGATGGGTGTGTGTGTGTATGTGTGTGTGTGTGTGTGTGTGTGTGTGTGTGTGTGTGTGTGTGTGTGTGTGTGTGTCAGACTGCATTTCTACATCTCTGTGTGCGGTATGTAGGCAGATGTCCATGAGGGTGTAAGAAAGTGTAATGTTTGGAGAAGTAGCCAGATAGTCACTCATGTAGAAAACGTCCACTTCTGCGTCCTCTCCCATACACTCCCTCCGCCCCTCTCTGTATTTCTATGACACATTTGCACAAGGGGAACTCCAATATATCCATAGCGGCAGGCTTGTTGAGATGCCTCCCTGAGGGACATTCTTACAAATTCCCATGAAAGTCCAATATGGGCTACATAACATACTATTATGTAGGTTTGGAAAAAATAATATGAATACATGTTCAGTCTAATACAATCCAGTGGAATATCCCTGCAGATTTTTTTTTTTTTCAGTTTTTCCATCAAATGTTGTTTTTTCTTTGCCTCTTACCTTATTAAAACCCAGTATATAGAAGTGGTCACTGCTCCCTTTGCCGAAAACTGGGATTTGCATATTTGATAAAGGTGACAAATTACAGAAATTACCATAAAGCATTGTTATTACACTTAATGGGGAAATATTCCACATTTTATATATTATATGGACTACGCATGAACAAATAAACTCAGTGACCACTTTATTAGGTACGCCTGTGCCGTATATTGAAAGACAAAGATACGACTATGCCTTTACAAAGTTTGTAATGTTTTTGTTGACATTCTCAGAAATGTGTTAATTAATTTATATGAGGTCATGGTTAAAGGTGGTGTTGTACTGGACTACATTATTTCGAGAGGTATTTTGAGAATTTTCTGTCCTCTCCATTTACATGCATTAGGGGGCAGAATATCAGAAACACCTCTGAATATAAACAGTCTAGTACAACACCACCACAACTACAACCTCAATGCTGAACCATATAATTGAGTTAACACCTCTATGACAGTGTTAGAACAGTGTGTTGGATTACATTAGATTATACAGGTGAACCTAATAAAGTGGCCACTGAATGTATATATTCCTTTTGTTTGTCAAAAAGTCATTCACAGACAAAGAAATGTACAGCTACATAGAGACATGACCCGTGTGAGAGGTGCTTACTCCCTGTTAAACCTCTTGTGAACAAACTGTTATAAAACTCCATTAACAAAAAATCTAGAAGTAATGTGTTGTTTCCTCTGAAACATGTCATCAGTTCAAAATCATATAAGCAATTATATTTACAAGCGATTCTTTAGGAAAAGTCTGAGGCATCAAGCTAATAAAACAATGTTAAGTATCTTTGTTGAGCTGTGAAAGTAAAAGAAGTAGAACATAGGGTTGAAATAAAACTTGTCCCACTTTTCAAATACTTTTCCCAGGTTTCCCAGAGTTTATCTGGCACGTTTGTCAACAAAAATCCATTATAAGTTTAGAAGTTTAAAAAAAGGTATTCTTTGCAGGGCTACTGTGTTACATTGCATTATATTGTGTATTAAATTGTTCATGACATATGATAACAGATGGATAGATGTGGTCCATTAAATCATACATCTTTTTCACACTTGACACTGTGTTCCCTTTTGGAACATCACTAGGGATTTTTTGAATTGGTTATTTGTTTGATACTGGCTAAAGAGCAATTAAACATGAATATATTTACCCAGATGTCATTATAAAGACTGTAATAAACTGTTACAGTGAGGACCTCTGCTGGAAAGCTACATATTTTATAAGAAAGGTTGTCCAGTCCACTGCTGAAACTAGATTGTGCCACTCGGTGGTCATAACGTATTATAACAAGTTGGCAACAGCTGGCTGTTTTCCTTCTATGTGGCAGGAGCCCATTTGCTGTAATATCACTCAGATCTGAAACTCCTTGATCCCTCACAGTTCTTATTTTACATCCCTTCATCTCATATTATGTTACCTTCAGCATACAGCCTACAGTTCATATTGTGCCTGAACTGAGAAACTGAAAACTGCCTAAACTATCAGTTTGTGTTAGCGCAAGCGAAAACATCGCTTGACACCATACAGGATTTTAAAATAGTTTGATAGTGACGGTTAGTTAAGATCAACAGATCTTTTCTTTCATTTCCCATGTCGGATGATTTGATAAGGGCTTGGCACAGCCTTTTGGGAAAAAAGACCGTTAGTGGGAGCGTAGTCATCCTGTGACTGGATCATGTCTGTACCTGCTGATCCAGATCTGGGCAACAATAAAGCTTCCCTGCACTGTAGGGTAGACGAAACCGCTAAATCTGGCTGCAATGGGGACAAGAGTCTCCAATATTGATACCAATAGTCTTTATTATTAAAAGCGACTAATATACTATAATGTGTAAAGGAGAGCCACAAGTATTTTATTAATGCCAAAGGGAAATTTCAGCATTACAGCAGCTACTTCACATAAATCACAAGAAACAAATGAGGTGGGAAACAAGAACAATTAAAAGGCCAAATTGTGTACCATAACTAAAATAGACTAAATTAATTATAAAAATAGACTAAATAAACTGACAATAGAGACCAAAGTTACTGTAGGGCTACAATTAGTTAACAGAATGTAGGGTAATATAATGTACAGAATTATCCTTGAATATTAAACAGAATTAACGGTTCACTTAATATATAATATAAGATATGTCAATACATGAATATTTAACACTATACACAGATGATTATCTTGAGGGTCTGAAGTGCAAAAGAAAGACAGCCAGGCTTGGAAATATTAACAGCATATTAATCTATAATATAAGCGATATGATGAATTAATCAGTGCATGTGGGCAGTCTGTCCTTGTTACATGAGGAAGTGAGGTATGGCTTCACTGCCAGAGGAGTCCCACTTGTCCTGACACAGGAGACTTGTTGAACAGGATGATGGCAGCTGGCAGGAAGGACTTCCTGTATCACTCTATCAGCAACTTCTCTTGCTGGTTGACTAATAAGTTGTGGAAGGAAAGAGAGACATTCTGTATGATGATCCTTTGTGTGGCATCCTTCTCTTCACAACCAACTCTAAGGGCTCCAGAGATGTCCCAACAAACTTCATTGATACTGAAAACAAGTCTTAGTATTGATAGTATTGATACTTTAGGTATTGATCTGCCCACCCCTACTACAATAACCATACTTCAAAACAATGATCATAGAGGAGAGTCAGCACGCACTCCAGAGCCTGCATATTAACTTTTTGACTTTTTGATAACGCGCCTGTGAAAGTAACTAAATGTTGCTTTTTGATTGTGTCCAGACGATTTAATCACACAATTATTGTTCAATGATGGGATTAGATAATAGTTGAAAACAAGTCGTGCGTTTAACAGCAGCCACTGAACAGCAAATAACAGCAGTATAATTAAACGTTTGAAGAATCAATGACACCTCTGGTCATTTAGTTCCCTCTTGTACATATAAATGCAGGCATCATGGCAACCTTTTGAAGGGCCATAAATCAAACACCATATGGCTCAAGGTGATAAAAGATATTGATCAGTTGTTGAGGGAAATTAATGGAATTTCCTGGAAACCTTTGAAGTCTCAGCATGTAGCCGCTCTTGACCGGTCAGCTTGAGAAGGTCAATAGATGCAGGGGAAACCTGATTGGTATTCTAACACACTCAGTTGTAAAGTGAGGATTGGACTTTAAAGAATTCAGCCAAGGTCCTGACAGTGACCACAGGGTCAACAGTTTCCACGGTGACTCCAATCCGATAGTGCTCTGAACGTTGGACTCTCATGATGAATCCAAATAAGTAACGTCAAGATCGAATGATCTGGACAAACAGTATTTGACAAAACCAGTGACTAGGGATACATTTTGTTTAATGTGTTATTTGCTATGACAATTATTGTTATAAAGTCTAGAAGGTATATGTGCTTTTACTGATGATCTGTTCTGATCCTGGGAGTAAAATGTGTGCACTAAATAATATCTCCACTGGGAGTCAGTATAGTGAACAACTCAGTCACCTGTTCCTTGCTCACTGATTCAAAAAAAAAAAAAAAACATTACCGTAACCTCCCACTTTCTCACCAGAAATGTGTCCTCAAATGTGTGCAAAACAACCTTGTGAGTGAGATTCAAGATGGATTTAAGGGAAGACAGTTGTCTCCTTTTGTCTTATTTAAATTAAGAGCCAAAGCCTCTTTTTGCTAATGTCACATTAAATGTTTCATATCAGTGGTCAGGGTAGTGACAGCAGATTGGAGAAAAAAAGGTATTTTATCTGGTCAAGATAGTTTGAGGATATTTCAGAGTTACAGGTTAGGTTAGGATCTACACCTTTATAACAACATTATACTCATCATACCCTCTCTATTTCTATTTCAGGGGGAAATATACTTCTTACTCTACAACATTTATCCAAGGATTTTGTTAATTTGAAGCTGAACGTTTTATATACAAAATATATGATAGGCTTATAGAAAATTAGGCATTTACAGATTAAAGTAACAATTTATAGAATAGTTAAAATCAGTTCCACATCAACCAAAACACAGTTTATACATTAACACATCTTCATCTTCATGATAAGTAATTTTTATACCTAAATACACAAATATTGTTCAGCTATATATATATATGTGGCGTATTTTAACATGATATTTTTTACTTAATTAAAGTTTTTTTTTGTTTTTCATCTTCCTTTTCCTCCTCTTTTCAAGACTATAAAATTAACATACACAACATACCGAAAAAGGGAGATTTAAGTTGTCCTTAAGAGTCTTACACATCTCTTGCTGCAGCCTAGTTTGGTTCAGCAGGTTGACTTTTTATTCACATTAAGTGTTTTTCTTTGGGCTTCTCCAGATCCTTGTTAATCTAATCAGGAGTTACCACAACATGCATAGGGAATGTAGACCTCTGCTTGACTTTGCCTTTGAATGCCTCCTGGGTGATATTGTATAACAGCTGTGCACGCGTGTGTTCCAGCTCTAATAAATGTGTGTGATGCACATGATTATTTTCCCCCCTCAGATTTATGTTCAATGCAATCAATGTAGCTTTGGTTATTCAGACAGTAGAAGCTCTGTGTGTGTGTTTCAGTCAGTGACTGAATCAGCAAGTGTTTGCCATGCATGTACCTTTTGTTTGTGTGCATGTGTCAGAGTATATACATGAGCGCATGTGAGTTATGTGTCATTCTCAATCCATCATCACAGAGTTAGGCAGAGGAACAGTACAGTTTAAGTATTTAAGGGTCTGTGTTTGTCTGTGGTTTAGCAATATGGAAGGAAACGTGGTTTTCTGGCTACCGATTTGTTCCATAATTTTTGTTCCATTAAATAAACACTTGTGACTTGATGAGTCAGTCTCAGTATCCTGCCCCGCGGCCTTATGGGAGATCATGGCTGGTGGTCCATGCTGTATAACCATTAACCACAGTGTCTGTTCACACCACAGCACCCTCCAGTGGGACAGTCGACATATACATACATCACATACTCAACTTCCTACATACCTCCTCACACAAATATACATTTTATGAAAGACATACAGCAGTAATCAAACCCGGTGGACAGATGGTTGTCTTTTAACTTGGAGAATTTGCTGTAGTTTTCAATGGGAACCTTACGAACAAGCCCTTTTCATCTGAAGACTAAATAATCACCAGCAGACTCTGTAAGCCAGGGGTGACTGTAAATGATGGGTGTCATTTTGCCTCAACTGGGATCCCATCTTCACTGGGAATACACACTAATAAACAACTGAACAAGGAGCTCATTCAACATGTGCACCTACAAACACACAAAAAAAACCACAAAGAAGATATTATAGAATGATAAATGATGTACTATAGACAGTATTGTTAACAAAAACAAATGTGTTGAATGTGTTTGCGTTAAAGGTATAGTTTATATATAGTGAAAGTTTGTGAAATACGCTTATTCGCTTTCTTTCACACTAATGCGTCAATAATTATAATCCAATGATGTAATTATTCTGAAATGGACTATTCTACATAATGAGAACTTTTATTTTTAGTACGTTAGATATATTTTGATGGTAACACTTATTTCTGCACTGGGGTATTGCTATTTTTACTTAAGTAAAGATCTGAGTACTTTTTCCACCACTTGTCAACATTCAGTTGCACTATAATCACACCTATATGAGCTTATTGGACATCCGATTCACCTGAAACCACAGGCATTAACGTGAAGTAGGCCCACCCAATAACAGCTTTGCTTTGCATAAGATTTTGGAGTGTGTCCATGGGAATTTGTGCCCATTCAACCAAAAGTGCATTTGTGAGTTCAGGGCCAGATGTTGGGCAAGAAGGCCTGGCCTGCAATCGTTCTCATTCCTCCCAGAGGTGTTCAGTGGGGTTGAGGTCAGGGCTCTGTGCAGGCCAATCGAGTTCCTCCACACCAAACTTGTCTAACCATGTCTTTATGGACCTCGCTTTGTGCACAGGGGCACAGTCATGCTGGAATAGGAAAGGGCCTTCAGCGAACTGTTGCCACAAAGTTGGAAGCGCCCAGATGACTAAACTGTCTCAGAATGATGAAGCATTAAGGTGACCCTTCACTGGAACTAAGGGGCCTAGCCCAAACCCTGAAAGGAAGCCCCAGACCATTATCATATAGTAACTTCTTTGTACCCCACTAACGGCATGCTTGAACAGCGGTCTGATCGCTGGCAACTGCAGCATGACACCCATTTGCATTTGTCACATTGACATCACATGTAGTCACACAAATCTTGATGTATTCATGTGTAAGGTTAACCTGAATTTTTTGCTGTGGTTTATGAGTGTACGTTCACTAAACATAAACCAAACAAGAAAAACTGAGGCAGTGGAAGACAATCACTGGACCATCTTTTATAAACTCCACAAACATGCTAATACAAGTATGCACAGTGATGACGTTCACACAAATAACTTCCAGAACATGTCAAATTTGAGGAAAAGAGAAAAGCATTTGTTTACTCCTGGATCTAAATGAATTAAGTAATTGTTGAAAGAAGTGACACTGCAGGTTTACACTGTTTAATCACATGTGACAGTCCTTCACATCAACATAATCCTTCATGGAAGAATTTTGTTATTTCTAACTCAATCCCTTTTCTCTTCAGTCCATCTTTCTTCCTTCTCTCTTTGTATCCTTTCTTTAATTGCTTTTCTGACATCTGATTGTTCTCCAGTATTTATTGTCAGCTTAGACGAATTGTGTTTGTTCATCAGGGTTATACACACTGGTGCCTTTCAGCTTGAGAAATACCAAAGAACGTAGCATAGCCATTCAGGGTCACTACAGGACGCAAACACACAAATCAGTTGCTCCATCCACAACATACATGGTAAAAAGGTCAATTTACTGAAATTTACATTTGACTTTATCTTAACACACCTATCATCAATGAGAGATCGCTTTAGTTGTTGGATACTCTGGACTTGAAATTATATCATTTGGGATTTTTGGACTGTGATGGAGAAGTGTTGATTCAACTTTACAGTAATCTGTGAGACTGACCGTGTTTGTGTTGTTATAATGGATTACATTACATGGTGCTTTTGTTTCTACTTTGCTGGTCTCTCAGCCTACAGTAATGTATAGATTTTTAAATGCAAGAGTTTAACAAGCTGTGATTTTGGTTTGGATCCAGGACAGGAGTTGAGTCCAAAGCTTCTAAAACTGGGGCTGGTTTTTCTACTTTTCTAAGTGTTCTGCAATATCTATTCTTGGTTCAAGGCCCAGAGCTTTTCTTGTGGCTGAGATACTTTGGCTAGCTCTGTCTGACTGCCCAGGATCCATTCTTGGCTTTCAGGACACATTCCTTGTCCAGGTGCTGTGTATTTTCTTTTTCATTCTGCATGAGCACCCCATGTAAACTTTTCCAGGCCAAATTCATTCATTATTCAAACACACAATAAAAGGTTTCATCTCCCTGGCACCCAGCCCAAGACTTCATTCTTTCTAAGATATTCTGGTCTAACCTTTGACTGAGTCCATTTAACCAGCTTCAGAAGAAAACTGGAATACATCAGTTAAGGGAAAATGGTCGTATTATTTATTCTGGTACCAGTTTTTAATGGGCGAAGAGAAGCACATTTTATGGGTGTTTCATCTTCCAAGACAGAGTAAATAAACTGCAATATAGTATAGTATAACTATACTTTTCCAAGGTTCAAAGGTCAACTTGTAGGAGGTCCGTCTGGCCACACTCAACTACCTTGTACTGTATATGGAAGAGGTTTGCATGTGTATATGTGTGTGTGTGTGAGAGAGAGAGTTTGTGTGTGGTCTAATGTTCACATATGTGTTTCACAGAAGCTCCACTACACATTATTTACAATGCAGGTTTTGGTCTTCCAAGTAGCATCTAGCAGACCAATAATACATTAGTGATTGAATGACCAAACCAGCACCTAAACAAGTCAGACAGTAGCCTGCTGCTCCAGGGATAGTGGTACGTTTTATATCCAGCGTTGATCCATAACTCATCCCACATTTCGCTCTAAAGCAAAGGTGCTAGTTGAGTCAGGAATACAGTAGCAAAGTGGATGGATTTTTGGGATGTGCTTAGGTTTCAGACTCTGTGTCCTTGCCTGCAATCTTAATACTGATACTCAATACTGTGAGAATAAATAACTTACAAAGAATTTAGCAGGAACCAACCATTGGCCTTTAAAGAGGAAAGCCAGTGGATGGATAAAGAAAACCTAGAAGAGCCCTTCTACATGGAAGGAATAGTTTTTTGTTTTGGCATGGACGATGTGTTTCCACCTTAAAAATAAAAAAAAGCTCTCTTTCAAGTCTTCATGACAACTAGTGACAGTTTATTATTATTACCTTTTATTAGTGGCTGTTCTCTGCTGGAAAATACATCATAATTCATTTACAATTCACTTTGTTTTCTGTGTTGTGATTTGATTTTAATGTGGCATGGAAAATTCATGTCACAGCAATTTTTTTTTAAGACAAAAAGCTAAATAACATTTAACATATGTTTAATTAAATTATGACACAGTAAATACATTCATAAAAAGAAAAAAATATAACAATGTGTGTTGTATTTTGATTTTTTTTCCAGATTAACTTCAAACGAGGAAATATGATTAATGAACACCACTTGTGTGTTTTTGTCCGTCAAATTATATTAAAAAAAGTAATTGCTAACGTAATCCAATACACAGAAAAAAAACTTGTATGTTGTCTAGCAGTTTCAGTTTTCTTTGGTGATATTTTGAGGTCTCAACACCTGAGATCTTTCACCAGCCCAATGTATTAGGGGTGAATGACATTTGGTTTGTGGAGATCAAGAAACAAGTCATTGACAGATGGATTTGATATAATCTACAGCACATCTTGTTCCAGAATCAATCAGGATAATCCATTGTCCTCACAATGAAGTAGGTCTCCTTCTGCATGGAGTTTATATCAATTTATGCTACTTCTTTCAATCTGTATACTCATTAGGATAATTTTTATTTAAGATAATTTGAGGCCAAGGAATGCTGAGGAGTTTGCTGGAAAGTTGTCAGCCTGGCGTGACTTTATGACTGTAACTAATTGCAGAAACACACTAATACTAATAATGACCAAGAAAATATTCTAATGTGATTTGTTCCTGTCTCGTTGATACCCAGATCAGTGCAAAAGTCTATAGAAAATAATCCATGCCTAATGTTGTGCAGCTTAATGAATGATCCTTTTCTGTGCAGAAGACAGCACTGGCATTACGTTTCTGGGAATGTGGTGTACCTCTGTATGAATGTAGCAGTTCGGTTTGTTAACACTTCCCCAAGAAGAGCAGAGTCAGACCGTAGAGATAGTTTGGTTAGGGTGGTGAGATTGCACTCTAACAGAGAAGAGGACAGTTACAATTGTTTACAGAACCTGAGACCTAGAGAGGGTTTTTGGCATAGACGTCAGCACAGTTGGGCTTGGTTTGGTTTTCCCAAAACCTCTTCTGTTTAATGTGTTCTTTTGTTAAAATATCAAACACCTGACAAAGATTTAAATAAATCTCAAACTGATTTCTTCTCATGTCTGTCTTGACATGAACTTAACATATAATGCCTGAGCTGTTTGGGAAGGAGACATGATTCAGTTAACTTTTCGCTTAACGTACAGGGAGTAAAAGGTTTTTCTCACTTAATACAGAGTTCCAAACTGCCTCTGGATCCAACATCAGCATATGTGTACCGGGAATTTCATCAAGTGAATTTCCATGACCCAGCAGCTGTACACAAGCCTCACATCACCATGCGCAATGCCAAGCGTCAGAGTGATGTAAAGCACGCCGCGACTGGACTCTGGATCTGTGGGAACAGGTTCTTTGGAGTGATGAATCACATTTTACAGTCTGATGGACGAATCTGGGTTTGGATGACTCCAAGAGAACGCTACCTACAGGAATGCATAATGCCTACTGTAAAGTTTGGTGGAGGAGGGATAATGGTCTTGGGCTGTCTTTCAGGGTTTGGCCTAGGCTCCTTATGTTCCAGTGAAGGGTCGTCTTAATGCTACAGGATACAAAGACCTTTTAGCCAGTTAGGCATTTCCAACATTGTGGCAACAGTTTGGGGAAGTCCCTTTCCTGTTCCAGCATGACTGTGCCGCTGTGCACAAAGCGAGGTCCATAAAGACACGGTTAGACAAGTTTGGTGTGGAGGAACTCAATTAGTCTGCACAGAGCCCTGACCTCAACCCCACCGAACACCTTTGGGAGGAATTAGAACGTCGATTGCGAGAAAGGCTTCGCTGTCCCACATCTGTGCCTGAACTCACAAATGCTCTTTTTGCTGAATGGGCACAAATTCCCACGGACACATTCCAAAATCTTATGGAAAGCTTTTCCAGAAGAGTGGCGGCTGTTGTAGCCACAAAGGGGGTGCAACTCCATATGCCCATGGTTTTACAATGGGATGTCCAGCAAGCTCATATAGGGGTGATGGTCAGGTGTTCACTGACTTTTGGCCATATAATGTATCTAGTGCCACTGCTACAACTAATACTGACTAAAGAGACCACTAAACATCCTTGCAGCAACATTAACAACTTATTCATCTGAGTAACATATTATTAATATGTTTTAATAGGTTTTATTTGACTGTTTTTACTGACTCGAGTTTGTATGAGTCACTCACTAAAGAGAGTCAGATTTGGCCGAGCCTGTTAATTTCCGGTTTATCCCTCCACTAACATGGATGGGGTGAAATAATTGAATTAGATAGTAATTTTGCAGGTTGTGCAGCTCAAAACAATTTATCCTTTGTTTTATAGCCACTACTCTTACCATGATTGTATGCAGGAAAAATGCTTTTTGGGCCCCTTTCAGACCTGGAAGTTGTAATTACACGGTTTGACCAGTATGTCAAATTAGCTCCAAAGCCTGGCACTGTTCCTGGGGGCTTGCTCAGAGGAAGCACTCAACCTGTCTCAGAGCTAGTTAGTAGCAGTAATTAACAGTAATTAACTTGATACATTTCCATAAATACAGTTTATATAAGAGTTGCACAATAGCGTGAATGACACGTTGTCTCGCCTCGTCTTCGCAGTTTGCACTAACCAGTTGCAGGTGGAAGGGGCGAATCAGTGAACGAGTTAGTGGAGACGAGGACTTCCCAGTTGTTCGTTTTGAAACGATTTGTTCATGACTCGCACATCACTGCTCTCAAGCTCTGTTATAGCTGGCATGTTTGTCTGCCGTGTCAGAGCCCTTGGTTTGACATTTAATGATGGCAACAGTGTGTGTAGGGTGGAATAACAGAGGGTAGTGCGGTGGACTATACGGGCCATTTGGGACCATGGACTGTACATTTACTGTTCTCCCCTGCCACCAGGAGTGCCAAAATTCAAAGTCATTATACAGATTATTTCAATGTGCTTTCAGTCACAAGGCTGACATTAAGTAGTGCTTCTCTGTAAGCACATGAGAGTATGAAATGCATGTTATAAACTGATGCAGACTTTAAATTAATTTATTGTTTGCAATTTGGATGTATTGTCAGCAAGTGGCTCTTTATGAGTCAGTATGATGGCATAGTAAAAGTCAACAGTGGAATATTTTTTGGGTGTGTGTGGAGGGGGGGGGGGAATCTATAGATCCAGATTATATCTGCAATAATAGTAAGCCACACATTTTTACTTTGATGCATGTATTGTTTTCCATTACACTTACAGTATGTTTGTCTTCTTACATTTATATCAAAATGAAGGGACCAAATGCATGAATCCTTGTTTTTCCTTTAGGTGGTGATCCCACTCTCTTACAAATTTGAATGATTTCGGGCTTAAATTTGCCAGTGAGTACCACGCATGACACATTGGCAAACTGCTGAAGCCAGAGCTTTCCTGTCCCCATATGTTGTATCCCAGCATGCTATATGTTTGTCCCAGGTCAACACAGAGTCCTATGAGCATTCCACACATACTAACACCTCACTGCAGAATACCCTACCCATAATGCCTTTCAGCAGGCACCTGTGTTTATGACCAAATACCTTACCCTTTCACCTAGTGGGGAATACAGCTTTTTGTTTTAGTAAAAAAACGAAAGACTCAGCATCATAAGAAAAGCTTGTATCTACACTCAGAGTGCATGTGAGTGTGTGCTTCAACGTGTTTATAAGAACATGAACATGCATGTGGAGATGTTTTGTGTGCAGCTCCGTCTCTAACATCTGTTATATGTCAAGTCAAAATTGCCTTTTAACCTCTGACCTTTCAGAACTTAAATTCTGCAATGCTTGTGGGAGGGTATATCCTATGCATTGTGTTTGATATGTGCTCTGACAGCATGCATTCACCCTGACCTTCCTGCTCTTCCCAAAACTCATCACTACAATTAATATCAATATTAATATCAAATATCAACCTAAGTAATTAGCTAAAATCAGTGACGATGATACCTTTGTCATAGTGTCTGATAGTGTGAGAGATTCAGTAGTGAAAAATGTTGTTTGCATAAAAAAAACCTCAGTAGAAACACCGGAAATAAATACAAATTTAAAAAGTCAAAATATTACAAAAAAGTCTTTACACTGGGCTGAAGTGGAAAAGTTAATAAAAATGCAATGTAAGAGCATTGGGCACAAATTAAATCTTGATGTATATAAAGCATGTGACTTAAACGTCCACAGATCTGTCAGATCAGTGTGGAGCAATGAAGAGACTGTAACCATCCTCAAATGTATACGTGAAACAAACATAAATGCCATATTTCCAACACAACTGGATTATAAGCACCACCATCTGCTGCAAAGCAAGACAGAAAGTGTTGCCTGGGAGGCTCCACTTGCCTTTAGATTCACGTTGGACAGAACAAGATATATACCTCAGCAAACAGTTCCTAAATCAGACTGTAGATTTGTGCTAAAATGAGTTCCCACCTGCACACTATTTGCAAGATTTGGCATAAAGCTACAAAAACTATTAATCACAGGCCAAATGCCAACATGAGTATATGTGTGTGTGCTAATCACAGACTTACCCCCTGCTATGAATTTACTTGGTTTAAATTGCAGAGTTCTTGCCCAAATCAAGGAAAATAACCTCTGATTTACAGTATTTAGTGCACATTTTTCCGATGTCAAAGGCCAAGTGAGTGACTGAGTGAATATTTATTTTATGCAGGATAAAAAACAAACTATATTCTTGTTTCTCCCACGCACCTAAAATCCAAATTGTGTCAAACAAATCAAACGTGACGGGAACCTACAGACTGTCTGTCTGCCTCTGACATGTCTCACTGTACATCACTCATATGATTCTGTCGGTTTGTCAAGATGTGGATGGAGGCGTATAGGAACTAGGCAGTAGTACCATGGTGTGATGGGGGAGTATGGCGGGTTCTGTACATATGTGTGACTGTAGGGTGTTTTGGATTATCCAGCAGGTGTGACTTTACATTCCCATAAAGATTTCCTCAATAACAAAACCTGTGCACAGGGTCACGTTAGCAGGCACACATTAAAGGAACAGTTCAACATTCTGGGACATGCTTACTTACTTTTTTCGATCAAAATCAATTTCATGTCATGTTGCATTCCTGGACATGACACAGATACGTATAAATATGGAGCTGGAGTCAGGACGTGTTTAGGCTAGCTTGGTATAAAGACTGGAGGCAGGGCCACACAGCTTCCAGACTCTGTAAAAGTAAAAAATACTGTATATCTACTATACCTACAACTCTAATGCTGTTTTGTTTTGCATCTTGTTTGTTTACCAGTACATAATATAAAATGTATTCATAAAATCTAACTTCAGTGGAGGTTTATAAGGATTTTAGCCCTGGGACAATTTCTTGATAAACAACAGTTTATCCATCCATTCAGCACTTCTGTTCAATAGTACAGATTTTGGTTTCTGTCTCTCTACAGGCACAGTGATGGAAAACCTGGCAACCTCACTCTGACAGGACATGACTTTGTCACATCAGTATGAGATAAAAAAAAAGAAATTTGATACAATGTTCTAATTAGACATTAATTATTAATTACACTTTGGAGAGAGACAGGTCAGCTGTTTCTTCCTGTCTCCAGTCTTAATGCTAATCACATCCTGAGTTCTGTGCACATTAGATAGGTATCCATCTTTTCATCTCAATTTTTTAAAGAAATTATCTAAGTGTATTTCCCAAAATGTGAACCATTTCTATAAAATAGGTGCTCCTACAGAATACGGACATCACATTTGCTCACAGTCCTCTCAGACAAAGGCAAATTCCTTCAACAAACATCTGACAAAGTTGAATGATTCTGTTTGTTTTTTATGTCCTGTAAAATATTTCATTTGGATAAACTGGTGTTTTTATATGAGCCCATGAGAGAGGGAGCCTTTTGAATCGGGCTCGACCGACCAAGCCACCTCATACCTTGTAAACGGTGTGCCCGTCTCTCTCGGTAGAGTGATGTCATCGTTGGACGTCCCCGGGTGAGAGACTGGAATGTTACAACCTGTTGATTGAAGGCGAAGGATTGTGGGCCGAGTGCTGTGTAAGTGTTTTTATTTTAACGTATGGAATGAAGAGACTATGGAAAAGGGACCGTGTGTGTGTTCGTGCATATGTACGCCTATGTGCATGTATGGGGGCTTTGCTGCAACACTGCTGTGTGAAGACTTGTCTCAGCACAGGCCAGCTGTGAGAGGGGGAGTATGTGGACTGCCTGTACATTCACAGCAAACTAACAAAGCTAAATAAGCCCACTACTCACTTAGAGGCACAGATATATGTACAGTAGGATGGATACATGATTGTTGCCAGAGAGTTAATTTTGCTTGTACCATTTGCCAAATTCCCTGGGTAGACTGAGTGGAGACTGTGGTCTTTGGGTCATAATGACTGGTCACGTTGGTTGGGCCGGTGAGTGATACATAAGACATTTAGCTCCACTTTGGGAGAGAATTTGCCAAAATATGTGATCAGTTAGTTTTTATTGTCCTTCAACCAAAATGTAGATACAAATACTGCACACATGACAGATGGCTGATCATTTTGAGATAAAGTAAAAGGTTATGGGATTTTGACCTCATTGGAACGTCTCACTTCTTAAACCCCACAGAGTGCATTTGTTTCATCGGGTGGAGGTCTGTGAAAGAGGGAGGTGGTGGTACAAGTCCTGGGAGCCCCACTGTGTGAGCGACGTGGTTGTTTTCTTTAAAAACTGAATAACAAACCTCTGGCCTTGTTGGTGTTGAGAGGGGCAGTTTTGAAGTGACACAGGGGACTCTTAAACCCAGTGATTTATTGCTAGACCCATGGTAGGGGGCAAGAAATGAGAAGTACCCACCCTGAGTGTAGCAGGTGTGGGCTGAAGGCTGCAACAGTATGGTCGTCATAACCTATGATGAAGGGGAAAGGACTGAAGTAACTTTAAGGCAACTGCAGACCTACAGTAAATCTGTAAGCAAGCCACCTATTAAGCAGAATAAGGATCATACTGATCATACTGCCTGAATATGTTTTTTTTACGGATGTTTTAAAGAAATGAATAATAATGTTACTTTTCAGGAAATAACCCATCTGTGAATATAACAATGTATTATTTACTGCTATGCCATGTGGTATTTGGGTGCTACTAAAATTATACACATGAAAAAAATCTTATTGAGTAATTTTGCTTATTTGGAGCCCTAAAAGTCAGATTTTATTCAAATAAGTGAAGATATCAAAGTGCAGGATTATTTCAACTCATTAATAAAAGTTGTAGAAATTAGCTTTGCTTTCTTAAAAGAAGACAGAAAAGGGAAATTGTGGCACTTACATCGTGAATGATCTTGATTCTTCAATTTTATTTATGGAAAATAGCACGGTATCAAGGTCATTGGTTTGTCATTTTACAACATAGGGTTGCACAATGAAATGAAAGTTGTAGTAAGGCTGATGTGAATTAAAATAAAAAAAAATGTACCTGCTGGTGGCGATAGAGGACAAAAGGACCACCAAAGTAATTTGGATACATTTCTCTGGCCTCCATGAATTTCTGAACCAAATATCATGGCAATCATTCCGACAGTTGTTGAGATATTTCTGTCCGGACCTGAGTGTTTGAACAATCTAACAACCCACCAACATTGCCATGCCGTGTCTAAAAAATACTCGATAAGAGTGATATTTATGCAGTGTGCTGTTGTGGCAGTGTCTATGCAGGCATGATTTGTGTAGTATAGATAAATTATTCTTGACGTAGTTTGGAGTTTCTTGGTTTACTGCCCTCCATTGTTCATGTGTGGGGTTAGTTCGGTGTGACCTGTAGGGTCAGAGAAGGAAGGTCAAGGTTCACAGTTCTGGGCACTGGGGCAAAAGTTCAAAACAGTAAAAGTCTAAAAAGAAAGAAGCTGATCACACACTTATTGAAAAGCGTTGTAGGTAAAACCCTGATTTACTAGTTGTCTGCTGAAAGAATCCTCCAGCAACTGGATGCCCGTGGGTGACATCATGAAGAGGTAAATATTAACTCGGTGTGAGATCAGAATCTGGCAAGTGGGGGATAAATATTTTCAGATAATATTTTGGTAATTATGCAGTATGGGGACATTCTTTAAAAGAAAAGAAACCACTGGTTCCATCACTGACAAGGTAGGTAGTATATAGCCTGTCACTCTCATGTTTGTGACACTGATTGTTTAATAGGTCACAAGTATTTTTGGGTTCTTTCTGGCAGGTCTAAATTCCACAGCTCTCTGTCCCTACGGACGAGGTGACATGGACACTTTCAGATGTTTACTCCTGTTTGCACTGCAAATTCCAAGATTGCCTCATGGTGAAGAGAGGAGGAGTAAGGAATGTGGGAGCCTTACAAACTCAGATGCCATAAACTCATCTGAATATGTGACAGGACTATGGGATAGCAACTCCTAAACTGTTATAAACAGTGAGTAACTGCGGTGATGGGCTGATTGTCTCTGCTTTATGACTGTAAAATGTAAACTCACAGCTGTGCAAATATAAAAAAATGCATCTACAGTTGCCATGCTGCACTGAAGCAGAGACGGTGAGTTGCTGTGACCCTGTACGCCTTTGGACACCATGTGCATGCATTCACAACACAGAAGTGCACACTGTTTGAAGAGTGGAGGTCACAGAAAATGGTCTGTGAAAGTTGGGGACTAATAGCAAGAGATAGACAGTGACAAATGGCAGACTGGACACAGATTGCTCTGTAAGTTACAAACACATCTAATAAGAACACTTTGGCACATTTCTTCACACTGACATGCATACTGCCTCGTCTGTCTAAATTCCTAGCTCTTCTGTCTGCCATCTACTTGTTTTGACTATTGATAAGCAGCATTTATAATAAGACCAAATTAGTATTTATGTTCAGCCTCTAAGTGGTGCGCCACGGGAACACTGAAGCAACAACACAAATACCTAGTGTAACTCTCATCAGGGTATCTGGACAATGTCATGTATAATATGCATCATAAACTTTCTCAGGGCACAGAGGAGGCATGCCAGCTGGTGGGAAAACAAAGACACTCTATAGTATATATACTGCGTGCAATTCTGTGTTTGGGTAAGTACAAACAAAATATGCGGGTAATCATTTGTATGTTTGTATTTGTGTGTGGATTTCAGGTTATTCGTGCTCGCTCTACGTGAGCACTCAGTTAGGAAACATGTCCTTATGTTGTTATTCTCATAGAGAAGGGAAGATTAACGTGTGTCTGCCTGCTTCTCATGGGGACTCACTAATGCTCCTTATCCCCAGGCAGTGGCCACTACAACTATATATACAACTGTATATCTTTGTACTAGCTATGTATTTTGAAGCTGTTAGTTTAGTCCATATACTTAAACTTATATGTTTATATGTGGTAATTTTTGTTGTATACTACACATGATTTACAAAACATACTGTATAAGTACTGTATTATATACAAAATCTGTATGAAAGTGGTTATAATCGTTTGATTTGTCCTGATACAAGAGCTTGATTACAGTATTTTCCCCATGAAACAACAAATAACTAAGCAGTATAACCTTTATATAATATGGTAAGTAGTAGTCATATAAAATTGCTGCTCCCAACCGGAGGTTCTGTGGCTGCCAGCCAGCTGGGATCAAGCCAAATGTATTAAAACTTAATTAATACATTTTTGGTCACACGAGGGACACACAGCATCAATATATTATCACCTGATAAAGTTGATGTGGCGAACGTGTGAGCAAACAGTTGATGAACTATGAAGTATGGTGAATGTCCAATATTCACTTTGCTTTTATCTCTGTTTTGGTCTCCACCAACTCCTGAGGGAAATATCTGGCTCTTGAGTGCTAAATGCAGCTTGTTGCTGAGTTTTTCTGGCTTAGCATAGCTTTTTTCTGAAAATATCTGCTTGCTTGGGCTGGGAATGACACTGATGAGAGCAGTGAGATGGAGTTAAGTTGCAGTAAAACCAAAGCAATGACCTTGAAGATGCTTAAATGCTCCCTAGAGCTGAGGGGAATCACAGAGTCGGGTGATGATTCTCTGCGAGTTTGTCGCCACGAGTGACCCCTTTCACATTACACAATGCTGATGTGAGAGGAGTCAAAGCACAAAGTTTTACAGTATTAGGGGATTCAATCAGTGCACAGGCTCCACTTTAACGTGATGCAGTACAACAGGTGCAGGCCTGATGGTGAGAGGCAGTTGTGAGGCCCATTGAGGCTTCATTAATGGAACAGGAAGAGAGTTGAAGCACGAGGGCAAACACACACAACTCATTACCCCCTGGCTATCGTGTACCTTTCACACCACATCTCAAAGTGTGTGTGCGTGTGTGTGTGTGTGTGTGTGTGTGTGTGTGTGGTGCATTTATTACTTATATGAGTTTTGTGTTTGAGTGGGCGGGTGGGGAACAATTACAAGCTAAGGCTTCTTAAAAATGAAAACTACATTCTAGTATTTGATCTTAAATTTGTGCGTTGCATTAAAAAACTGGTAAACTGGTCACCTCATTAATTAAGAATGATGTCATTAGACACAGGTATAAGAAAATACAACAAAAGGACAATGTTCCTTACTGTGTTACATACACTCTAAACATAGAAACAAAAATTATGAGAACATCGTCGCAAAAGACTGACAGTCTTCAGCTACTAAGTCACGCCAAGATCGGTAAGCTGACTAAGATGACACTTGGCTGTTGGAGATGCAACAGGACATCCACCCTTTTACACCACTGTGTCACTTTGGAACCCACTATCCCTCATACACAGACACATTTAGCCACCCTCAACCAGTACACACTGCTGGCCTCTGTTCTGTATCTAAAAAACACAGTCACAGGTGAGGTACAGTACAGAGGGTGATGCTGTATGCACATACTGTACAATAGTTAGTGGCTGGACACGTCAGAGTTACTAAGTTCTTGTAGACAGGTGTTAAAACTGCCCTGGAAAGTGTCCGTCGTCACAGACCAACAAAGAACCTCTGAGAAAAAGAGTATTTTTAGTCTGTGGCTGTGTCTGAATGCTTCCTCTAAGTGCTCGTGAGACAGCTGTTCGCCATATTTAATGCTGACTAAATTTTAACACTGTTGCGATGACAGGTGTAAAAGCAAGGATGATATTTTTCCTTCTGCTTCTAGACAGATGCAGATGTTGAACGTACTCTGATGGAAGATGATCTCCATGTGATTGAAACAAAAACAAAAATAAGATTTAAGTCAAAAGAAGCGTGATTGATGCATTAATGTTTAATCAATACACACATTTTCTAGCTGTTCAAAGTGGTACCATTCTGAATACATTATACTGTTAGATCTGTCTTATTACAGAAAAGCATAATGTTTCTTTAGTTTATTACATATTTTGAAAAAATATCTTAGTCTATAAAGTACATTATAAAATTAGTCAGGAAATTTGCAACACTAATATAATGTAGTGGAGTAAAAGTAAAGAGTCTCACAAAATAGAAAGGTAAAGGTGAATATATACATATTTTATTAATTGTGCAGTTACTTCAGGTACTGTAATGTCTTTTTATGCACAATTGTTCAAATGTAGTAAATATTGCACTGTAAATGTTGAATTATAAATCAGTGTTTGTGTGTGTGTGTGTATGAATCCTTGGCTGTCTTACATTTTTTTCTCAGGTGTGTGCCAGGACAGTTGATGTTAAACAACCAACTCCAGTGTGTATGGGCTCATACACAAGAGTAATGAATTACTTTGCTTTTTACTGCATACAATGGCCCGTAGATCACAATATTAATGAGGGAAACATTCCTGTTTATCATTGTCGTCCACTGTGGGCGCTCAGCAGGGGGATGTGAGTATGTTTTGCCACTATAAATTATGGCATAACTTTTTGGGAGGTTATATTTACTCTCAGTCAAGTCTCCATCGCTCCATCCCTCCCTTCCTCCCTTCCTCTCTTTCTCCCACCCACTCAAGTGGCTCCACCCTCCAGCAGATATAAGCTGCGTCCACAAGGTGTGCGTCCGTTATGAGCACATATCCCAGGGTTCCCTCTGTGTGGTTGTCTCTCTGTCTGCTATTCTGTCTCTTAGTCTGACTGCAGTGATTATTTCCCCATAAACGGCCACTCACAAAGGTAAGCACTATCCTATTTTCGTCTATATTAGAAGTTTATTTGTGTGATTTATACATGTATTTTCTTGTACATCTGCAAGTTGTTTTATTGCCTTTAAGGAATTGTTTGTGCATTCAGTTGAGTTTCCAGTGTTGTTCCACTATATACTATATGCTTCCAGTATATCCTGTAATTAGGTAGCTTAAAGTTTGCTTTCATTGTGATGTAATTTGGCAGGAATGCATGGTGAAAATATTTGATAGGCTGAATTATTGATCACAGAGCATTGCAACATTCAAAATACCCTTTTTCACACTCTTTTGAAATGGAATGATTAATTTTAAAGTTTTTTAGCATATTCAACTTCAGCTGTGATTAAAACTTTAAACAGAAACTTTAAATTATCACAATAAATATTAAATATAGCACAAGTGACAAAAATTAGGTGTCAGTCTGAGCTAGCTTCATTTCTGCACATCATCATCCTGAAGTAGGCAGAACATATCCTAAACTAGAGTGGTGTTTCCCAGGCTGCTGCATGTACAGCATCCTTAGTCTGCTTTTTCCGGGGGCTCCAGAGAGCTGAAGTATGTGCTGTATATCCATCTGCAAGAGAATGCCTGCGCTGAAGGCAAATATGTATTCAGATGTTTTGTGTGTGCGTGTGTGTGTGAGTGTGTGTGTGCAGAAAGTGCAAGCTAAACTGTCAGATGTATGTGATGGGGGCAAGGGCAGCAGTTTGGTGAGAAGAGACTGCAGAGCAAACACCGTCTTTTTCTCGGAGCAGCTCTGTCTCTCTGGCCTGATTTACTTTTTAATGCTCTCACTCCCCTGTTTGCTGCCTTCTCAGTCACAGTGACTATTTAATGATTCACTTGCTAATTGATGAAATCTTCATGACTTGGTTATATATTTAGAAGTCTTCCTCATGATCAGATATCAATATCAGTGTACAAACTAAGGAAAAGATCTGAGGGCTCATTCTGTTGAGCCTGAGCAATGATAAATGTATGTTTTCACCTTAGACCTGTTAGTATGATGCTACAGCTGAATGGTACTGATTAGAACAGTTTCAGCCACCCATACATTTCCTCTCACAAACCAAAGCTTTTTACAGAACACAGTTATTTAGCTGCATGACTATGAATTAAGTCAATGTAAGGAAAAATGTTTTGGTACAGACCTGCCAGTCTCCTCAGAAAAATATTCTTGGTTCTCATTGTGCTGTTTATTAAGACTATTTTATTTTTATAAATAAATAATGAAATTATTAATATGTAGTTTAGTCTTTGCTGTACTCTGATCTGATCTGCGTGCATAATATTCACAGACCTACAGTAAGTAAACACATTATATTTTTTATATATACACATATATATACATAAAATTAAGTTTCTAAAGGTTTCGGTGTTCCTCACCTTCTTTTTTGAAGCACTTATTACAAATTCATCCTTTCTTATTATTTCACATAACTTTTCTTTCTTTATCCCTTTCTCTAGCTTCTTCCTTTCTTTATTGATCTCTGCATCATAGTATAAAATCAGTGTATGGCCCCTGCAGTGAAAAAAAGTGCTACAGAAGACGAGACCATTAAATATAGCTGGTCCTGTGCACAAGAAGTAACTTTTGAAATGGAGTGTGTGTTTGTATATGTGTGTGTGTGTGTGTGTGTGTGTGTGTGCATTGTACCCTCCTGTGTACATTATTCAGGACACTTTAGGAATGCGCAGCACAAAAGGACCCAATGAAAAGAAGAAAACAAGAATAATGGTGGGGTAAAAGAGAAGGAAAGAAGTAAACACTTTGGTAAATTAGCTGCACAGCTGTGGCGGTGTGTGTGTGTGTGTGTGTGTGTGTGTGTGTGTGTGTGTGGAGTTGCTGTTCCTCCGGTTTGTGTATGAGGTTTGTTTGAACGAGGAATTTTGCTGTGTGACTTGAAGAGGTGTTAATTTTATGAGGTGTGCTTTGTGATAAAAACTGTGTTTAGGGAGCCGGGGAGCTGCAAATGTTTTTCCCTTTCACTGAGAAACCACAACGCCAGTGCACTTACCAAGATTGAGTGCAAGGGTACTGCTGGCTTAAGGTTAAATTTGTAAATGGTTTGCGGTGCAGGGAGGAAGGCAGAGTGGTTGGCCAAACATGCTCAATGGGATTTGAACACTAGCTTTTGGTCAGGCTGCCTGGTAGACACAGAGGGAGAAACTCAAAGACCCTAATTGGTCAAATAAGTGAATAGTTTAGGGGCTAAATGCTCTTGTAATGCTTTCTACACACACAAACATGAAGCACAAGCAAAGTAAATACAAATACATGTGTGCTCATGTAGGAACACTTAAACAACAAAAGATTTATTGTTCAATCTAAAATCAGAATATGATCACTACCATTTGACCACTCACATCTCATCACCACTGGACTTTGCAGTAGTGCCTTTCCCTGCTCTGTTCGCAAAGTGGTTTAAAGAGACACAAAGTCTTTCACTGCAGTCTGCAAGGTCACCGAGTGGTTTCAGGTCACTGAACCGGGATGTTTCCAAAGGGAGAAAAGGGCCAGCGAGGGCAAACAGACAGAAATGAGGCAGAGGGTGAAGATGGTGCAGAACAGGCATCGCTCTGTTCATACAGACACACAGGAAGAAAGGGAGACAGTGAGAGGAGAGTTGTTTGTATCTGACAAAGGAGAGAGAATATACAGATGTGTCTGGAGACAAGGGGATAGTAGACACAGAGATTATATTTCCATCTCCGTTAAATGCATGAGAGAGAGATTTTAAAAAATGCTTTTGAGAAGGAATGTTGTACAGTAGCTGTGTGAGTTTGGCTGTCCTGTCCCATCAGCTGAGCTCAGTCACTGTGTGTGTGTATAAGTGTGTGGTTTTGTGCATGTTTGTGTGTGTGTGCATGAGCAATATAAATCCAGGACACCAGAGACAGGTGTGTTTCCATAAGTGAGGAGTCAGCCAGCAGCCACTCTCAATCATTATCTGTATCTTTTCTCTTATTCCTGTCCAACATTGTTGGGTGTTGACGTGTACGATGAGACTACACCAACTTCCAAAGAAATTTATAACTTTTACCTTAATTACATCATGCTGGGCCTCAAAGCATAGCAAGCCTTTTGTTGTGTTAGTATTTGTGCCTCTAATTATTTTGGCTTTAACACAGTGACAAAATGATTGCAGGTTGTCTCCCCCTTTGTTCCCAAAAATAAAAGTATATCAGTCTTTCTTACAGAGATAGATATATTCATTCATTCATTTCTCATAAACCCAACTTTGACTCTAAAGCTACTAAAGCAAAGCTACACTTCAGAGCTGCTTTCTAATGATGATACTTATTATTATGTTAAATGTTAGTGCTGACGCTACAGTAGAAATTGTATGATATCAATAAATAAATAAATACTATTTTTTTTTAACGGTTTGAAAATTAGACTTTTTTCTCTTTTTTGCAATGAGCCTATTTCAAAGATGCATTTATCCACCATGTTTGAGGCTGCCTAATGTAAATTTCTGTTTTCAATGTTCCCTCACCACCTTCTTGCCAGCATGTAACGGTAAATCAGTACCAAGGAAGCTGAGGTTCATTTCCACATACTTCAGTTTTGATAGCCTTATTCTTTTTTGACACATTTGTTTAGGGGGTTGCACAGCTGCTGCGGTTTTAATGAGATTCTGGAGATTGCAGCTTGTATAAACCACAGTAGCCAACACCTCAGCTTCCGCTGGGTATAGGTTGACTCAGCAAAATCAACAACTTACAGACAAATGATGCCCATGAGTCCTCTCACGTCGCACACCTGATGGATAATTTACTGTGTTCCGTTTATGTAAAATGTCAAAAAAGATGGACATCTGGAAGTAGTCGGGGAAACAGAGGCACACACATACACACACAGTACATACAATGTAGACTACTTTGTGGTTTGCTTATTTTAGAGACTGTCTGGGCCAGGCTGGGCATGCTGAGAGCTCAGTGGTGGATGACCAGCCGCACATGATTTTGGCAGCAGATGTTGAAAAATTAAGGTCCGAACCGCAGATATTTGTACCTCCTTGTCCTCCTGGGCTGTTGTCTCATGGTTAACGGGATGGGCTGAATTTGAGTGTCAGAACTCACTGACGGTAATGGGATGTGGCAAGTGTGAAAAAAGTAAATGTATATTTTTTCTATTATTACTATGTTTACTAGGTTTGTGGTGACAAATACATACAAATAAAAGGTTTACTGAATATTCTACACAAATTTGCAGTATTGTAGATGGACGTTTTCAGCCACACTAGCAGCATGGCTCCAGGGACAGTAATGTTGGTCTGTCAGTTCACTACTTTTGTCCTGACTGAAATATCTCAACAACTTTTGGATAGATTGCCATCACTGTTAGCACAGACATTCATGGTCTACAGAGAATGAAGACTAATGATTTTGGTGATCACCTAGCCTGGGAACAAGATGAATCTGCAAGCTCATGTTTTATTTGTTCTTGCAGATTCACATTTGCGAATAAGTCTGCCGATGCCGGACAGGCTCACCTGTCTTTTCGTCTAGTACCACCATAATGTTGACATTTGTGGCTTTGAGTGCATTGGCTCAATAATTATTGGGTGGATTGCCATGAAATTTGGTACAGACATGTTCTCCTTGGGATGAATTGTTATCAATTTTGGGACTCACATACACATGTGTATGTTTGTTCTTTTGTCTACAGTTTTTTCCACTATGCGTTTCTTTTCCTGCCTCATAAACGAACCAGTATGGAAAGGGTGTGAACTGAATGATACATTGCCTGGTATTAAAATGTAGAACATCATTGCTGTTCCTGTTTAGTCTCTGTTACGAATGACTGAATGGCAGAGGGTTATCATAGTGGGAGCCAAATTGTTTTACACTAGTGTGTGAAAAACTAAACTGTAAATCTTACAAATGTGAGAAACAGCTCACGACACGTTACTCACGCCATGATGACTTCTCACAACTGTGGCACATTTATATGTGACTTCATGTCTGACATCTGTATGAATATACAGTAGATGGAGGGATGACACTAGCATTTTAAAATAAAGTTAATTGGTGTAATAGACTCCTTTTAAAGTCACTTAATTGTAACTGCGCCGTGCGCCCTTCTCTCTTTCCGTTTTCTCAAGTAACAAGTTGAAACGTGGAAATTGCTGGTTAATGTTTATGTCACAGTCAGAAAGTGGCCCTACTGTGTGAACAAGTCACTCTGGAGGCAACACTTATGTAGAATAATGTGTTGGAGAGACACACGCCAGGTAAAGACAGGCAGAGTTTCCATCACTCTGCGGTCGCCATGACAACGTTATGGTGTTGTTATGTGACACTGAACAGACCCTCGTTGTATGGTCCCTCTGATCTGTACTACCCTTTAAAAACACCTATGCACAAACACACACACACACACACACACACACCCACACCCACACAGACATACCGACACTGAGCTGGGACGTTCCTAAAAGGTAGTAAAATGGCCACATTTATTTTCCTTAAACCTTTTTATGTGTGTATATATACATATGCTGACACACACACACACATACACACACGCACACACGCACACACACATACAAACACATACACACACCCACACACTTATACCATTATATATCACCGACCCTGACCCTATCTTCTATCTAGTTAGTTAAAAAACAAAGAAAAACATATGTATACTGTCATGCCATTACATTTTTATATAATATACATTGTCCGTATAATCCATAAATACGTTTTGAGTCAGAGAAAACATGGTCAACACCGTTTTCGTCATCTCATTTCTCCAAATCGAAAATCTTGTGAAGAAGAAGTTTGTGCAGTGATCTTTTATGAAATGTTTGTACACTTACTGCAGGTTTTCTTCTGTGCCATTATTAGGAATTAATCACATTTAGGTTAAATATTTTGTAATGTTTTTCTTTTGAAAATTATTCATTATTTTTTTTCATTCTACAACGTAGCACACACACATTTATGTGTATACACACATGTACACACACATTTCAGTATTGATTTTGATAAGGTAAAGATGGCTATAAATCTGGTGTTTTCAAAAACATTCGGCTGTGTGTTTTGGCTTCTCTCTCTGTGGAAAGTAGAGAAGACTGGCGGTGTCTTGCATGCCATTAGATAGTGGGTGAAGGTGTGCACCTTTTTCATAAAACCTCAAAACACTTTACGCTCTTGAAATGCTTGATTTCTTGACTGAGTTTTGGATCTCAGGATCAATGTACCTCTTTCTTCTTACCCACACATCCAGCCCCCACCTCTTAGAGGTCTATTATTTGCACCTCACAGCATACAGCAAATACAAGTATATACAGTGTCACTCTTTGTCAAGAACTATCAGTGTTCTTTGCTGACACAAAGAAATCACAAACAATGGAAAACACTTGATGCTCAGGTTAGTCTGTGTCACACCTTGCACTCAGAGATCAGCTTTATTCTTGTCCATTTTTTTCACTTATGTATGTTGTCTTTTACCTCACAGATTCGCATTGTTGATTAGGATGCTGGAAATAGACCACAGTTTCCGTTCGGGGAGCCAGAATAGGTTTCAGTTCTTGTTGGGAAAAGTCAGTGGTATTTCTCTGAACTGTTTGGCATGTCTGGCTTCTGTCGCCTTGGAAACTAGGTGGGCTTCTTTCAAAGGCCAGCTCTCATCGGGGGAGACAGTGGCACAGCCATGTCAAAATCACCAGGCGACTGAGAAAAGGTCAAAGGGCGGAAAAGATCCAAAGAGCCAGTGATGGAGAGGACACTAAGGATGTGGTTTAGGATGTGAATTAGAGAAACTACAGATGAGTTAGTCGTAATAAAAGTGGGACTCGAATGAGGGGTGAACCTGGACGGGGAGTGTGGCATGAGATGAGTAGACTGAGACTGGGATGGAAATGGCACTTGAAAAGAATAACTTAATAAAACAAGTAAACACTCAGAGCAGCACCTTATAGTGAGTTATTCATGAGCTCTGGAGCCAAAGAAAACACCTTTGCCTTGCTCCGTTGCTGCCCATTTAAACCACAAAGCTCGGGGGTTAAATAATGGATGTAAGACATAAATATGTGGTCTGAACTGCACAGCTGGACCGCAACTTTGTTGGTTCAAAAACGTACTTGTTGGACCAGATGTCAGGCACGCATCATCAAATGAATGGATTCTTCCTCATCAGTGTTATCCTTATTTTAAGGTTTGTGGGGGGATGTGTGTTGCTTGTACTTCACTGTAGGTGGCTTTAGATATTTTCTCACAAAGTACTCTGTATTTATTTTTTTGTGTCAGTGTCTGACTATGTTGTGCAGGAATGACAAGAATGTTCTAATTAACACCAGCAGCACTGGTGTGTACACCAAGGAGTTAACTAGGAGGTGGCAGTAATACTACACACACACACTTTTTTTTTTTTTTTTTAAGAGTATCAGGCACTAAATGCATGCATACAAATGTTCTCATTTTAATATCACCACAAATCTTTTTCATTTAGAATCCAGGCTATGTAAATCCTCTGGATTGTAGGATTATGCCCTATAATAATGCGCATATCAGTATGTCACAGTCGCTGGACTGCACACTTAACCTCTTTTAAGGTGCAAGGCACTGTTGGGAACTCAATCAGTAGGACTCATAGCACAGGTATTCAAGTATTTTTAGCCAATTGCCCCTCAAGGCACCCCATCAGCATTTTTCTGCTAATGTTTAAAGTAATGATATATTTTAAGCCCAACATAGACATCTGGGGAAATTAATATTATGTGAAATTTATCGAGGCTCCCTCTCGTGGATAACTATAGAAAGTGCAGTTTATCCCAGCCTGGCCTGTGAGAGGGACACATTGGTCTCTGTATTTGTAATGCTAGATTTAAATGGTATATAACAGTTTACCATACACATTTCAGCCAAAGTTAAAATCAACACACATTTTAACTTTTTTTCTCAAATATAATCTTTTCCTGTTATTCAGGAGTAGGTTATAAATCGCCAACATATAAAAGTACAAAACCATTAGACATAAGACATAAGCAATCCAACCATAAATATCACAAATCAACAAGAGAAAGCTATTCTGTACTGTATTGTAACTTGAACACATTTGAATATCAGAAAATTGGGCATTAGTTGTTGCAGAACACCATATCAAAAGCCAAGATGTATCACTGCCTTCATACAGTCACTTCATTTTTCTGCAACATTTGGGAGTTACTGTAGAGGATGTCAGATTAAAACCATAGGGCAATTAGAGACATTGCTAAGTGGTTATTCCAGAGAAGAAAGCTTTCCAAAACTCTATTCTGAGTGTGGTATTGTATCAATCTAAAGAATATATATCATCCCTAGCAGTCATAGTAGGACTTTCCTATGGGCCATCTATATTCAGGTCCATGTGAATGCTCAACTTTTCCTTGGTAGAAATAACAGTTCGAGCCCTGCCAGTTGTGAACATTTATCAAATGTACTTTTGCCGCTATTGTTATTGTTGTTTACATCTTTTTATACTATTTCTGGAAAGGTACTGAAGAAAATAAAAGTATTATAAAGTTGTTATTATTCAAGTTCACAGTGGCAGAAATGTCAACTTCATTGCGAATGGCATACACTTGGCAAAAAAAGGCCAACTCTCTGATTCTTATATTACATAGGTGACACTCAGACATACTGTAAGTGCAACTGACTGAAACAACTGTTCTTGAAACTGTTGTGCAGTTCCAATGTATATCCAGCAGAGGGAGACATAGTATGGCCTCCCATTGCCTGCATTTTGCAAATGTTGTCCACTTAACTCATTCACTTGAAGGTTCATGATATTTCAAGAAATTCTATACTGCAACCACACCCATGTATTCTCTACTTACTAATGTACATATGCAGCCCTCCCTCATTTCTTGTCCTCTTTACCTTCCATACAGGCCTTGGCCATGCCTCCCCTCCCTGTCCCCTTCTTCCTGACCCTGCTACAGCTTGCAGTACTTACTTATGTGAGTGATGGGGCATACTACGGACACAAGCAACACCCTCAGCCATACCAGCCAATACAGCACCTCCAACACATGGGCATGGGCAAAGAAGGCTTTCCCCAACAACAGTACCATGGCAAGGAGGTTCCCTATATGCAGTATCCCCAATACAGGAAGGAACTACCCCAGATGCCCATGCACAAGGGCAAAGAAAATGCTCGTAAAGGGGGTGGCTATAATGGTGGCCAAGACAAAGGTGAGAAAGTCGACATTTTCAAAAACAGCAATCAACAATCTTCCAAGAACATACATTCGGATCTTGAACACATGTGACATGACATTTCTTTGTTTTTAATTGCATATAATAGGTTATTTATTATACTGTTTCTTCAAGTGCCAGAGAAAGAAATACCAATGGGAAATATTTTTCACCACCAAGTTGCCCTTTAGGCAACTTGATAACCGAAATTTTTAAATTCATCATATCTGGTTGAATATCTATGTCATTCCTCACAGGTCAGACAATCCCTAGTGGTGCTGAGGGAATTCCCCAAGGAGAGCCAGGCCCAGCTGGACCACCTGGGCCTGAGGGACCTGCAGGACCTCCTGGCCCGCCAGGGAATGGACAACCAGGACCTCCTGGACGACCTGGACCTCCTGGTCCACCAGGAGTACCTGGAATGGGCAAACCAGGTTTGCCAGGACTGCTAGGCAAGCCAGGAGGAAATGGTGATGCTGGACCACAAGGAGAAATGGGCCCTAGGGGTGAAGAAGGGCCAGCTGGACAGCCAGGGCCTCAGGGTCCCCCAGGACCCCCTGGACTACCAGGAATAGGTAAACCAGGAGCACATGGATTGCCAGGCCAACCAGGGCCCAAAGCAGAGCCAGGTCACAAAGGTCTGCCAGGACTTCCAGGATTGCCAGGACCCAAAGGAGACAAGGGGATGGGCCAGCCAGGACAACCTGGTCACAAAGGGCTCCCAGGGCCTGCAGGACCTGCTGGTCCAAGAGGGCTGCCTGGTTTTGGAAAACCTGGATTGAATGGGGCACCAGGGCCACAAGGACCACCAGGAGAGAAAGGACATCCTGGAGGGCAAGGACCAGTTGGGCCACCTGGTGAAGGAGGACAGCCTGGCCCACCAGGTCTACCTGGTCAAGGAAAGCCAGGTCAAAATGGTCTGCCAGGACAACCAGGCATGCCAGGTGGGAAAGGTCATCCAGGACCACCAGGTTTGCCAGGAAAGCCAGGACTGCCTGGATTTGGTAAACCAGGACTCCCAGGACCAAAGGGTGATAAAGGCATGGGTGGACCACCTGGACCTCCAGGAGTAAAAGGAGATAAAGGCCACGGAGGACTACCTGGTATGCTTGGATCCCCTGGACCAAATGGTCCGCCAGGTCCTCCAGGCCCCATGGGACCCTCAGGAGGTTTAGGTTCACCTGGTCCTAAAGGAGACTGTGGAGAGGGAGGACCTAAAGGGCTTGATGGAGCCAAGGGTGACCCTGGTGCTCCTGGGATATCTGGTAAGGATGGTCTGCCTGGAGAGCGTGGAGAGCCAGGACCAAGAGGTACACCAGGGCTGAGTGGTGCCAAAGGAGACGGTGGGCATAAAGGTTTACCTGGTACCCCTGGGCCTCCAGGACTTCCCGGGCCAAAAGGAGAAGGTGGATTGCCTGGTCAAGTGGGACCTCAAGGTCCTAAAGGAATCCCTGGAATGGATGGTGCAGCAGGACCAATTGGGCTTCCTGGTCTTCAGGGGCCAAAAGGAGATAGCGGTCTACCTGGTCCACTAGGTGTTGCAGGTGTGGGGAGTCCAGGTATTCCAGGTCCCGTAGGACCCCCAGGGAAAGATGGCTCATCAGGACCCCCTGGACAACCAGGTCAGCCTGGCCCTCCCGGACCACCAGGCCAACCTGGAGCACCTGGTCTGTCTCCCGACATGGCTGGAGTGCTTTCTGAAATGGGCCCTGAACTAGATGGTGTTAAGGCTGGTAGTTATGGTAAGAAGGGCAAGTATGGAGGCAATGGGGCAGAAGTAATGGGTGCCAGTGGGTTGGAAATGCCAGCATTCACAGCTGTAGCAACAACTCCCTTTCCAACTGTGGGCTCCCCAGTCGTCTTTGACAAGATCTTGTACAATGGTCGCCAAAACTACAACCCCCAGACAGGAATTTTCACCTGTGACATGCCTGGCATTTATTACTTTGCCTACCACATTCACTGCAAAGGAGCTAATGTGTGGGTTGCTTTGATGAGGAACAATGAACCAGTGATGTATACATATGATGAATACAAAAAGGGTTTCCTAGACCAAGCATCAGGGAGTGCAGTATTACCTCTACAACCTGGGGATACTGTGTATATTCAGCTGCCCTCAGATCAGGCTGCAGGACTTTATGCTGGGCAGTATGTGCACTCCTCCTTTTCGGGGTATTTGTTATATCCAATGTAAAATCACAAACTGCAGGGAGAAAGAGGCTTCAGTGAGAACAAAGTGGGAGCATATTTTTGTATAATATAAAATATGATCATAAACCGCCTTACACATTCCTTACAACAGCCTTTTTAATGTAAAGTCAACAAACTATTGATCTTGTCAACAGAGAAGAGAGGACAAGATAAGATATCTTGAGGAAAAGTATTATGGTCTGTATATACAGCAGCTTTTATACTATATAGCCTTATAGCCGTGTAATTGGGAGAGCAAAGATGTTTTCTATTACAGCTTTAAAGATATAAAAGAATGCATAAAAAGAACACCTCAAAGACAGTTGCAGATGTATTTTCATACAGAAAAATAAGTGCAATTTGTTATTAGGTGCAAACATATGAAGGGAACATGTGGAGTGTATGCAAAAGAAGATAAACAAACTGTATATAACAGTGTCAAATTTTGTCCCTGCATCTCTTCAAATTTGGCAGCTACCCCATGTGGTGAAGAATGTGAAATACAGTAAAAAACAGGACAGCATATTCATTTTGGTAGGAATTTGATATTTTTGCATGCATCGGTTTGTATAAATACAGTTTTTGTATCTCTGTTAATAATAACAAACATGTAAAATGATCTAATGAATGAGTAAATTGAAAGGTTTGCATTACAGCAGTTTGTGCATGTTTTAAAGCGTCATGTAACCTGCATATGGCAGAGTTTTGAGAAAAGGTTAATCGTATGCAATCTAATTATGATTTTCCAGAATCAATCTCTCACGCTCCAAAGTTACCAAAAAATAATAAAATTAGCAAAATACAGTGTGGGAGTAACCTAAATGACTTTCAATTTAGGTATGTAAAGGCCTTACCTATATTAAGGACAACTAGTATTGGTAAACTATTAATGGCCATTAATGTGCTCACTTGTAAGAGCACAAAGAAATTAGAGGGTCAAAAATTAAATAGTAACACGCATGATATATGTTGCTGACTGACAATTGCTCGCATGAGTGAGATTCAAAGAGTAAGAATGTAATATGAAATGTGTGTTTTAATGACTGCATATAGGATTATGGATAAATAATGCTGTAAAGAATTTGTTTGTGCAAAAATGCAAAGGTTAACCAAACACACCATAATGCCCTGACCTATGAAAACCACTCCCTATCAAACATTACGCCACAATATACAGAAAAGTCCACACTATACAGCATTTTTGTGTTATTAACTAAACCACGGCATTATACAGGTGTATGTGACACTATGTGACACTTTCTGATATTTAGTAACACTAAATATCAGAAAGCACAGACCCTGCCTGTGAACATGTACAGTTGTACAGTTGTATCTACAATATAATACTCAACAGGGATTATGCAGTATTCCTGTCAATCCTGCTACTGGTAGAAAAGTCAAACAAATCAGGATTTGATGTAATGACTGCATTTGGTTAGTTTCATTTCAATGCAAATCAAAATCATCAATAAATGGAAATAAAATGTATTCTTACTGACTGTTTTTAATTTAAAATTCAACCAATAACATTATATAATTGCTTTGTAAGCATAACCCATTGTTAGTTGGAATGGCAATATAATTATACATTAGAGAGTTTCATATTTGGAAAACTAATCACGGATTGTTTGTTTTGAAATGAAACATTTTAACAGTGGGACTTGGTTGTTGTCCAGTCTCTCTGGTGTGATTTGTTTAGAAGTGAGAAAACCAAATTAAGTTCCTTAATGTGTTCTACATTTAGTATGTCTTGCTGCCAAGTTTATGGAGAATAAAAAATAAATTTGTATTACAGGTGATGGACTCAAAGCAAGTATTGAATGTTGCAGCAATTCATAACAACAATTATGTCAATAATTTATTATTGTTTCTTCTGATCACCTACTTCCAGTGGCAAGGACATAAAACATAACAACTTTTAAAGGAAAATAAATGTATTTTTCTCCTTTTGACCATGTTAAGATTTTATGTCTTGATTTGTATCACTTTTTTATTATTGTCTATGTTGTTTTTTCTAAATAAACATTGTTTTAATTAAAAAAAACTGTTGTTGAAATCTATATATCTAAGCTCATAGCAAACAAATCTCATTTGACTGAGTATATCAAAGGAAAACTGCCTGTGGGGGCTCATCCATGGCAAACTGTAAATAACTGAAAAATGTTGTTAGGATTGTCAGGTCACATCTGTCCTGGTTGACACTTCAAGTGTGATTTCCTCCAGTTCTTTAGTTCTCTGTCAGAAAGGGGCTGTCAGATGGCAAAGGCAAAGCAGTGAAAATATTTTCAATATAGTATACACTTTAACTGATATTCATTCTTTTAGGTGGCCAATTTTTTAAGTGGCTAAAATATGTTTTGCTCATCTACAGCAGTATATTGTTCAGCATCATGCAGGGACGGCTGCTAACTTCTTCAAACTAGGAGCAGGCAGACCGCCATCTACTGAAGGTAATACACTGAATATGTATAAGTGCCTCATACTACACCTCTTCAAAAAATCTGAACTATCCCTTTAAGTTGCAGTATGTTGAGCTCTCAGGGCAACCGTATATTTAAGTCTGCAACATAACAAAATGTGAAATAAAGGAAGAGTTCTGAATACTTGAATAGTTTTCCCCGGGCGCTGTAGGCCTACAGTGGCTGCCCCACAACAAGGATTGATGGGAAAGATCTGACAATTCAGATACTGTATGAGTTAACTAACTCCAGAATATGGCAGTAATGCAACACCAGGGACGTAAGCTGCCATTAAACCTCAAAGAAGAAGAGGAAGAACCTGATCTACGCCAGCATCGCAGACAGAATACCAAAATCATCACACACACACACACACACACACACACACACACACACACACACAATAGGCTTAACCCCTTTCAACAAATCATAATCCAATGAAACAGCAATAAAAGAAGCAGATCAAAACCTGGTTGATAACCTACCAAACAAACTGAAACATTGGACTGAAATGGATAATTAAGCTGACAAAAAAAAAAAAAAACGGTTGATGTTGATGATGATGAAACATCCATGTTTTGCATAATCAAGTTCCAGGACAAAGTCAAGCAGTGTAAATGATGCACAGACTTTCTTAAAGACAATACCCAACTGGGGTCACAATACACAAAATCGTCCCTTCAGCAACTCTTACTGCACAATTCCTCCCATATAAACATCTCTCAGAAGCAAGGCCGGATTGCCAACTGGGCAAAGTTTGCCCAGAGAGCTCCAGGCACGCCATACGCTGCATATTGAACTGAAACTATGTTTAAAGCACAATATCAGCGGACATGATAAAGATGCCAGCTCCAGTTGAAAGCCCTGAATGAGCGGCCGCGTGCAGCGAGGAGCGGTGCTGATGCTGAGGAGGGAGGGCTTTTCAGATTGTGCGCATGCGCAGAGCTGCGTTCACCATCCATTTGTCACATCTTTTGTTAGTACAGATTCAAACACGGAGCTCAGACAAACGTCAAGGAAATACGCAGCGGTAAGCATTGCCAGAAAATCAACATTTGACACGGGTGCCGCACTCTGTTGTATTAATCTGATAATAATAATAATTAATCTGATGTGCGTCTGTTTAAAGGAAATGCTTAATTTGGTGAGGTAGCCACAGAGGCTAACGCGCTGAGCTGCTTCCCGTCGGCACAAAAGCCCAACTAATCTGCCTGAGATTAATTATTATTAATTAACGTACTCGTTGGTAGCTTTGGTAGTTTCAGACACAACGGTGTGGCTTTTTAATGGTTGATTTCATGTCATTATTTGCTTTTCCGTCCCCTCTGATAGCGTCGTTTTTTATTACACCTGCTCCCCGGGTCCATTCTCATATTGGGAAATGAGCAGGTTAAACGTGTCAAATGTTGCGTCTACAGCAGAAACAAACGGTTGATTCATCAATTAGTCGATCAAAAAGAACCAATTGGCGACTGTTTTGATAATTGATAAATACCATCACTTATTTCTAGCTTTCAGCTGTGGGGGTTTCTCATTTTCTGTCTTATGTGATGGTAAATTCAACATATTTTAATATGTTTGGGCTTTGGACTGCTGCCAAAATGCAAGTGAAGACTTCACCTTGGGGTTTAGAAAATTGTGATGGCCATTTTTATTTTATTTTTTTTTTTACAATTTTCAGACATATTATAGATTAAATGATTAAATAATTACAGTAATAGTAAGTTCCAGATCTAGGTCTGTCAAGTTTTTGATTCTGAAACAGGATTTGTTTTGTGTATCAGTAGGTTTTCCTCAACATGACATCACGCGTCGGCCCAAGAGCTGCTGGTACCAATGGAAGTGACTTCAGACACAGAGAGAAGGTGGCCCCACAATACCAAATGAGGCAAGTAAATCTATTTCTAATATTGGTGATTAAATATGAATGTTATCTTTGAATAGCCACATTATCAACATGGATTGCTAATACACCTTGCTTTTCTGTTATCTGTGTCACAGTGCTTCCCTGAAGTCAGAGGTGCGGAAGTTAAACCTGGTCCAACTTCTCATCTGGCTGCTGGTTGCGGCACAGGTGACTGTCAGCCACTTAAACCTGGTGTCACATGACACAGTGTCCATGCCGTACCAGTGGGAGTACCCCTACCTGCTCAGCCTGCTCCCTCTGCTCTGCAGCAGCCTGTCACTCCCGAAGAACAATATCAGTTACCTGGTCATATCCATGATCAGCGCGGGGCTGTTCTCTGTGGCGCCTCTCATTTATGGTGGAATGGAGATGTTTCCGGTAGCGCAGCAGCTCTACCGCCATGGAAAGGCCTACCGCTTCATTTTTGGCTTCTCTGCAGTGACTGTTATGTACCTCATCATGGTGGTTGCTGTTCAAGTGCATGCCTGGCAGTTATATTACATGAAAAAGCTGTTAGACTCATGGTTCAACGCCACTCAGGAAAAGAAGAAAAAATAATGGAGTAAAGCAAGCTGTGACTGGGCAAAACTGTGTTTTTATCTTAATTTATACATATATTTATGAGTTTTATTCATGTATACTTATTCAGTCATCATTATCATGTAACATCACAGCTTAGACACCAGTAAAATAGAGTAAGATGCACAATTTATGCAGGAACCTGGATTTTTTTTTGTGTTGCCGTTACTTATTTAAAGCAGATGATAAGTGTCTAGCATACACCATCAGGAGTGGCATCAAAGCATCCATAATCATGGCATTCAATCACCTAGTACCCTCTTCATCACTGAGTCTAGACTGCAACAGAGAAATAGGTCTTTTACAACTAGGACATTATTGTCATCTCTCTAAAAATGTTGCCATGATTTTAACAGAATAAACGCAGAGGTGTCCATACTTACTTACTACAACAGGAAAGACATACATGTTCCAACATATATATATTTTGCTTAGAAATTGCTACTGTATGTGTTAATTGAAGTAGGTTTGCCTTTTCTTTAGATGTGCTGATATGGTCTCCTTCATTCAGTCTACCTCCCACAATATCTTTTTTTTTTTTTCAAAATGCATCTAAGTCATCAATAAAGAAAGGTGGTAATCACAATAGCTGCCTCTTCTGTTGTTTTGAAGTATTTCTCATCCAGCATCAGAAAGGCAGTTTATCAAGCCCCTGTACATGAATAAAAAATATGCATTGTAAACCAAAAAAAAAAAAAAAAAGGATGCTCTCCTGCTCATCACATCTGGTGTTTGATGATCTTTGCAATTAGGTGAGTCACTCCCAACCATAGCCCGCAACGCACTTTGCTCCCGACGGTCTGCGGCTGCGCACACTCAACGCCACGTAGCCGGTGACGTCGACAGTTCGGAGGACACTTCCTGATGCTGGCGCCCGGGTCCGGCTAGGCTAGATAACACAGCTGATTTTCACGGTTTTTTTGGGGGGCGAAAACCTGTGAAACATCGAGGTCAAGTCGTCTGTTTCAGGTAGAAGAGCTTCTCTTGTTCTGGGGGTTCAGCCACAGTGTGAGTTATTTGAACCACGGAGCATTTCCCTTGAGCTCTCCCCGTGTGAGTGGCTATCGGGACAGCTAACCCCCTTAGCTCGCTCCGCAGGGAGCTAACGCCGAGCTAACTCGCCCAAACAGGTGTCGAGAGCGACTCGGAGGAAGTTAATTTGCACAGAGATCCACTTCTAATTAATTCAGATTTTAAGGAGGGCAAAGTTGGGTCAATATTAAACAAAAATATGCTAGTTTACGTAGCTCCGAGTGACTATTAAAGGCAGCTAATACGAGTTGCTCACGAAACCAGTTTGGCCGACCGATTGCTGTGACGTTAAAGTGAAATTAAGACTATTTCACTTCAGTTTATGGAGCTACACAATAGGAGATTACATGTGTTAATGCGTTTCACTCACGCATGCATAGTTTCTAGTCATTGACACGGTGATGATGAGACGGCCTCGCCGACGGCAGCAGTCACAGTCGCTGTTTCTGGGCCACTGACAGATGACTCTGCGATCAGCGGTAGCTCCACTCGCTATTTGACTCGCTAATGCCTTTTTAAAAGTCTAATTGCGACAATTTTGGCAGAGACTGGAGGTAGAGATCAATTTGTTGTTGTCCCAGTTTAACACAGCTGTAGGCTAAAGGGTTAGCCACCACACAATCCCTAGCATCCAGCCAATTATTCATCTGGCGAGGAAAGTCAAAGCCGGAGCATTTCTGGAATTAAATTCACAGTTGTATATCATCCGGCCTACAAAATCAGCAGGTAACGTCACAGTTAATCCCTCTGGTGACTACACGCGATCAAATTAACACAGACTGTCAAGGGTAATTTATCTGAATGTGTATAAAATGTGAGTTACAGTTGCACTGCAGATTTAGGTTTACAGACCAAACAAAATCTGGGAGTTTCACCTGATTGGCAAATAAAATATCACATTATATATTTCTAAAAGATCCACTGAACATAGTTGAAAACTTTGATTATCTTATCAATCTGGTTGATATTTTGGGTCAAAGTCTGTAAGGGGTACTGTAGGAGTCATAGATTTGTGTTGCCACCTCACAGGGTGATGTTTGACCCTTAGACTCTGCAGTTCAAGTGAACGCGTGTGGTATTCTTACTCCATAGGCATAGTGTAGATTGTTTCTGTGAGTTTAGATTATAATCAGTATGTTCCCTGCAAGGAGATAGTCTCATTGTTAAAGATTGAGGGAGACTGTTCGATCAAATCCTTAGTAAAGAGAAGCGTTCTTCATCTTTCTCATGCCTTTGAGGAAGACAATGAAGCCGAGTTACAATAAAGAGGAACTGCTAATTTGAATGTAATCCCATTGTATTTGTTCATGTAATAAGCACATTTTAATCAAAAAATCTCATAGCACTTATCCCTGACCTGTTAACCTACTTACACAGACTTAGTCTTTCATGAGGCCTCAATCTGACTATAATGATGCATTCTTTATTATTTTATTTAATGTATGAAGACATATTTTATTTCAAAAATGGATGTACATTGAATTGTAAATAATTGATATCTTTCAATACTAAGTAGAGTGATTTTCATTATTATTTTAACCATAATCTTGCAGTCTTACTTGGGTGCGGCATGTTGCTGGCATTGCAGTGTGTTACGACTCACACGTATCACTTCAGACAGTATTATCAGTATAGTCAGTTGCCTTTTTGTTGTTATTTGTGACCTCCTTAACCACTTTTATGAATGATAACCTTTTTTCTGTAATAATCAACATATGATCAAAGTTAGTCTAACTCAGCTGTTGCTAATTGGTCAAATCTTTGGGAGGAAAAAAGTGGGCCCTAATTAGCATTGAGAGAGCGTTAAGGAAAGCTGAGACACTATAGACATGTTGATTAGTTGGTGGTCGTTGTTTTAAAACTTCCTCTCCTCTGACCCTGTTAAGTGGTGGGAGCAGAAGAGGTCGGACGGCACCATGAACGGCCAGCTGGACCTCAGCGGGAAGCTGATTATCAAAGCTCAGTTGGGTGATGACATCAGACGCATCCCTATCCATAATGAAGACATTACTTATGATGAGCTAGTGCTGATGATGCAGCGTGTCTTCAGAGGAAAGCTGCAGAGTAATGACGAGGTTACCATCAAATACAAGGATGAAGGTGAGTCAGGACACAGACCGAATTGGTGTGGAGTAAAAGTGTAAATGTTGATGTAAAGTTTTCCTCAGGCCATCTTATTTATTACATATTGGTGTATAGTTTATTATACTGATACTAATTACTTGACCCGGTCATGTAATTCGAATTAGAGCATAATGTTGATATTTGTTGGGATTTAGTATAATTTCTCTGATAGAGAGTATTTGACATTGAATCATCTGGTCTCTTTTTCCGTTTTTCTAGATGATGACCTCATCACCATCTTTGACAGCTCTGACCTCTCCTTCGCCATCCAATGTAGTAGAATACTCAAACTGACTTTGTTTGGTAAGATATTAAAGAATTTCCTCTACACGGCCATACAAGTGAATTTTGCCTTGAGGAATCTAAATTATAAGTCTGTAGATGTTTGAAGTCTTTAAATCATGTGACATCGTCATCTTGCTAAACTGTAGACCAAAATGTTTCACATGAGCTGTTACAGGAACCAGTCACTGGAGGGCAGTCCAGCTTATGTTTCACACAACAGACCTCAGCTCTTCTCCGTCCAAATGAAAGTTGTCTCCACTCCCTTAAGATTAAATTTAGGTTGGAATTTCTATTGGTTTCTTAGCACTGGTTCAGCAAACAAACAAAGTGACAGGCAGTATGTGGATGTATTCACTAACGCCTCCCAATCTTAATCTTAAATATGTCCCAGCCCAGCTAATTCCACAGTGATTCAGTAGCCCTGTAGTTTTGTGACATCAGGTATAAGTCATAGAAGAATGAATTACATTTCCAAAGAACCAGTTAGCCCCACCCTAACATGTCGGCTGGAGGCCTGTTTTTGCCTGTAGTGTTAACACTTTGCATAAAGTTGTGGTGAAAATTCAGGGTTTTCACACACATTAGTTAATTAAGTCAGTTAATTAAGTATTAATTGATTAATACTTGACCAACACTTGAAGAGTATGATTTGGATAATCGAATAGCATTATTTACAAAACAAAGCAAGCCCAGTAACTTCACGACATACAAATGCAACTTTATGGGTAAATGGTGTTTTTGTATGATTGATTACTAAATTTTGATAGAAACTGGATTATTTCCAGACATTAACAAACAATAAATATATACATGCTCTCTCAGCATGCGTTCAGTTTTTTTAATTTAAGCTATTAATGCATTTGGTCTGTTTTGTGAAAAAAATAAATAAACATTTAAGTTTGGTAACTTACAGAATTTGTAGGCATTTAAGCAAAGAAGACAAATACACATTCTAAGTCCATCCATGAGCTATACCTGCTTATCCCACTTATATAAGGGTCGCGGACGGCTGGATACCAGCTGATATTGAATTGTACTGCTTAGACATGCAATCTGGGACAGATTTTTTAATAGGCCAAATACACCACACAAGCTCAATCTGTAAATATCAAAGTACAACTTGATGTTTTCACTGATTATACTTCCTGGCATGCCATTTCTACATTACATGTGTTTTTGTTAATGTTCATGAATAATTCTATTTCCTGAAAATGTTATTCATTTAAAGCAGTCCCAACGTTCAGCTGTTGGATAGTCAAAATGGTCTTTCAGAGCTCTCTCCTTCCAGGAATTAAAGTTATTGTAGCAATTAATTGGTATAGGAATATAGGCATAAATAAAGGTCAAACTTCAAGGTATTGAGTCTAAAGAGAATTGTTATCAGCTGTGACTAAAACAAACTCCAAGCTGACTCCAAACTATAGCACACCATGGATTTTCATTTTTTTACAGATTTAATAATCTAATCTACATTTCAAACTCTCACAAATTTAGACAGTACTCACTATTGAATCTGTAATGACAACATGATGTTTCCTTTGCTCTGCTCCCACCAGTCTGTTTGTCCTGTTGCTGCTATTATTAGCCAGGGAGTTTTACGTTTCTTTTCTTTGAAAGAAGAAGAAAAAAAAAAGTTAACATCCTGCCAATCAAAGTCCTGGCTCGTCATTACATGTCATGACCTCACGTGGAACCGATATTTTCGGACATGTGTTGAGATTCAAAGCGAGCGAGTATAGCTGGAATCTCGTGTTTCAGCACAGTGTCTCATGACCCCATGTATCTCTGTTCAGCATTATCCGCTCAAACAGAGACACTTTTGAGAGAAAGGAATGTCCGGCGATATCCATTCTGACTCATTCTTTTGCAATGGAAATTTCAGTCCTCAATCAATTTGTAGTCGGAAAATAAGAGTTGAAAGAACATAGAGTGACCCAGTGGTGCGGGTCACATAGGGTTGAAGATTGTGAAGAATTCTGCCCTGTGTTTCCTGCAGATTGACAGTGTAATAATGGACCTATTGGTTTGATTGTTTTATCTTTACTATATTAAGTAACCACAACAAACCAGTGCCCTTTCGTCCAGTGTTCCCCAGCTTCATTAGTCAGTTAAATGCCTAGCTGGCGGGGTGTGATGATTAAGCTCTCAGTCCCTCTGTCAGCTAAGCTGCCATTGTTAATGGCTATGTGGATTCACCCAGGTGATAGATGATCTCTGTAATCCCAGGTATTCAGAGTACAGATCATCATTCATAATTCAGTGTTTATTTTACATTAGCAGATGTTACTGTATAATACAGTGCTGTTTTGTGCTGATGACCTACTGTGACTTACCAGTGAACAATTTCCGTATAATATAGTGAACAACACAGTGTGTCCTTGGCTTTTCATAGGTTTATATAACCAGCAACATTTTGCCTCAGTGTAAAGTGCACATGCTTCTCTGTGGTAGCAGTAGTGTATATTTGCAGCTGTTAGTCACAACCAATCACATTTGGTTTGGTTTACCATCTGCTGGACTGTTGACACATTTCTGTACAGTCTGACCCAGATATTCCCAGGAGCTCATGGCAATAACTCGGTACGAGGCCGTGATCTATGTCAAGGAGCAGTTCAAGAAAACATTGACCCAAGTGGGAAATGACCGTACTTAATGAGATCCAGATTCAGTAACATACAAAAATGCCCCATTAATAAAGGTACGAACTATAGGATTGCTGTCTTCTGTAAAAGCGATCAGGAGTCAAGCTCTATCCATCACCCTCCTTGAGGTGTAACACGCAAATGGAGTCAGCTGTGCAACGATGGAGAAATGTTTGACTTTGCTCAATATCATTCCCCAGACAAATACCATGGATTTGTTTCATTTGATCACTTGTGTCCTCTCTCCTCATCTCTCATTATCTGCAGTCAATGGTCAGCCACGGCCTTTGGAGTCTAGTCAGGTGAAGTACCTGCGCAGGGAGCTCATTGAGCTTAGGAATAAAGTCAACAACCTTCTGGATAGCCTGGAGCCCCCCACAGAGCCAGGTCTGGCTGCTACAGCACCAAACAGTGGTAAGCACCCCCACACACAGACATGTTAGAGCTAGACCGACAAATCAGCCGATATATCAGTATATATGTTGGCCAATATGCAAAAAAAAGATGGAATACAGAAACACTAAAGTTGGGGTAATTTAGAAACAGTGTCGTCATTACATAGTTTGTCCACCAGAGAGCATTGACAAGCAAATTTTTCAGCTGTAAAATGTCCCGCTTAGTACGTATCATGTTCACAATGCTTTAAAAAGACAAATCTAAGGGATCCATGTCAAGATTGATTGTTTATGTTTGTGGGATTCTTTTTGAACTGTGAAATATCAAAAAGCCTCAAAAGTCCAGCATCTGTTGGGCTATAATACATGTTCACTAGTCATTTAAGTCATTTTTTAGCCTTTACTATAGTGTGTGTGTTTGTGTGTGTGTTTGAATTGAACATGAGAACTCATGACGTCTTCCAATTGATGAAAAGCACTCACACACACTTATGCGCAAAACTAAGACTTTAAGCTGACAATGAGTTTACAACTCTTATATGTATATACATACATGTTATAGACAAGATAAACTTGTGAACATATGACATAGATTATGGCATATGTTCACACACATACACACAGTCGAGGTGGTTTAATTTTTCTTTTTTCCCCTTTTTTTTTTTTCTTCCTCTCGGGTCTTTCGGGTCGCTTAATCCCACTGATGGACATCACACAGCTTCCTTAACAAATAATACTTGCTCATATTCCACATGCTCGCTGCTAGATTCATAAGGTCTATATCCCACAGGGATACTGGCACCAGACTGAGACAGTTTATAAGGAGTGGTCATTGTTGGAATAATTTAATAACTCTTTTTCATATAAAGATTTGTCTGGAATTATACACTACATTTGTAGCTTTAATTAAATACTGCATACACACTGGTTCAGTCCAGTTTGATTGTGGTCACTCACACCCACATGCATACGCACATCTCAAGCAGAAAGACGCCCTTCCCTTTTCATCATAACTGGCCAAAGCATTTACGTGAGGAACGTGCGGTCATGTTACAATATAGTAGTACACTGCTGTATTAACACTGTCTTTTTGCCGCCATTTGTAATTCACTGTGAGCTGTAACTTTATGCAATTTTTCAAAGTCTGCCCTCTCCTGACCAAGTGCATATTTATGTGTAATTCGGCTAGACTCGAGGAATGAAATGAACAGGGGTTTGGCACCATGCTGAGACAAACAGGTGGATTTGGTTTTGGTTTTTGAGTCAAATGCAGGAGTATAATCAAGGTCTTTTATGAGGCTATGGCAGAGTTCAGTTTAAAACCCACAGATTGTGAAGAACGCTCAAACCCCAATATGTCTTGAACTACGTGTTTGTGTTAATTGTGTAATAAAAAATGTTTTTTATAGTCTACTCAAAGTAGTGCAAACTGTTGCATACATGCATTACATTATAGCCACATTTTGTCTTTATCTCTGCTGGTTCTTAAACATTCTGTGGCTGTGTGTCTAGAATCAGTGGATGGACGTGAAGGCAAAGTGGTGGCAGCAGACACCACAGTGAAACAGGTCACTCCAGTCAGCGCAGCCAGCATGTCAGCCTTCGACCCATTAAAAAACCAGGACGAGGTCAGCAAGAATGTCATCTCTGCATTTGGCCTAAGCGAGGACCAGGCCCCAGGTATTGCAAACTATCCAACTGCAAAAAGTGGAAGACGCTATTTATTAGTGTTTGTTTCAGTGTAAAGCTGCCATGTAAAGAATCCATACCTGTCTGCGTGTCTCCCTCCGTGCCATCTGAGTAGCTCCCCCAGCGGGGTTACCAGAGGAGCGCTCAGGAACCCCTGACAGTATTGCCTCCTCCTCGTCTGCAGCCCATCAGCCAGGAGTGCCCCCCCAACAACAGGCTCCCTATCCTGGAGTACAGCAGGGACCCCCAGCTGGCATGGATGGTAAGACACATGCACAAACAGCTACTGTATTGCCAAGAAAGCCCAAATACACACATGTCATATTTAATACAGCATAACTGGTGAACACAGAAACACACACATACTCTGAGGCAGGTACGTGTCTGTGTTACAAAGAATGCACAATGGAATAATGTCCTAATGACCATGGAGACCGTGCAGTAGTGGGGGCTATGCAATTACACTTTCGTTTACAGTACCGCGGTTGTATGGGATACTTTTCCAACCTTACCACCAGCATAGCCTCATAAAAATGTCACCCCCTGATTAGCAAGTTTGAATGTGTTGCCCTAAATTACCGAGCCAGGCTGTTTTGTTTTCCAAAGAGTAGTTCTGCCTGGGATCTTACAAACCAGTGGTAGGAAATATATCCCCTGGTGAGTCTTAGCTGGTATGATTTGATTTCCAGGAAAGGTACTTAATCTTAAAAACATTCTGCATTAGTTGTATTGATTCTTGAAGTAGATGCAACAACCCCCCACCCACCCAATGTCACTCCCCTCCCAAGTTTTTTTCCATAATTCATAGGTTTGTCAGTATCATGTTTTTTTTAATCTGACGATTTGTGTAGAATTAATCAAAATGTTATCAAATTTAGCTTTATTTCCTAAAAAGGAACCCATTGGTCGGATGGGAAAAAAAAAAGTAAACTGAAGCAATAGAAAAATACATAAAGTAAAACCAGAGTGACAATCCGTAGAAGAAGCAGTACCAAAAATGCTGTACATCGTCTCAGGGTCACGTGTCCTGTATATTCACCCCCCCAGCTGCTAACTTCCCCTCTATTCCCCTCTAGCTGACTTACACACACACACTCACAGTACTGCAGTAAAAACCATAAAAATAAAATTTATGACACTAAAAAGACATATTAAATCATAGACACTTTAAACTGCAGTTTTTATTACTTTTATTATGTTGTTCATAGGAGTTCAGTCCTGTCTCAACTGCGGTCATGCACATATACAGCACAGCACAGTACATACACACAGGCCTGTTATGCAAAATGATGCCCTTTCCTTTTCTTCATAACTGTGACTAATGGATTTACTTCACAGTCAGTTTAGTCCTACTGTATGTGAGATGTAATTTCATGCCACACTTGCTGTGTCCAGTCTGAAAACAATTACACATTTATGAGTAATTTAGTATGACAGACTAAGATCAAAGAATGCGCCAGACCCTACTATACTACCATTGTGAGCTGTTTTTACCTTCTTTTTATTTCTCATTGGATTACAGACAGTATCACTTTCAGCAAGCCAGCTATTAGGTGGTGGTAATGGTTGTTCTTTCTTTTGGGGAATCCGATCCATTCTGCTCTTTAAGCGAAGTTTCTTTAAATGAGAAATGATCCTTGAGTCTCACCACTATGGAATCTTATTCAACACTGTGTAAACAAGAGTATCCATGGAATTAAGGTTTATCTTAATCAGCAGAGAACTTATCACCGCTCTCCCCTGTGTGAGATCTTTAACATGGATATGGCGGACATAAACACAAGGCCTAGAAGAAGATTAATGAACAAAGGATCAGGCTGAATTTTGGCAAAAACAAGCAACACTTAATGTACTTAATTTTTCTCAGCACAGTACCACTCTGGGATCCAGCTCAGGGGGAGCTGGTCTTCTGTGCCAATCTTGCATGTCCATTTCCTTTTATCCAAGTATCTCACTTAACATTGGGGAATTCTCTGGCTTGTTTCTCCTTTCGTTGTGAAGAAAGGCCCAGGCAGGTGCAGCCACTGAGGTGAAACATAGCGTATTGTTTATCAGATTGATTGGATTGGATTGTTTTCAGCTTGTGTTTTGGCCTAGCTGAGTGAAGAGACCAATGGAGCAAAGGAGATGAGCCTTTTGCTGCACCCTGTGAGAGTAGTAACTTCTGTGACTCCTGACTACACCTGCAACACTGAAAATCAGCACAGATGTGAAAACTTCCATTTAACTGGTGATTTTGTGGTTTGGCCTGGTTGCAGTTGCAGGGCCCATCCGTAGGGCTCAATAAGAGTTTAGTTGATACACTTGGTCACTGGGTTAGCCAGCTCAGCTGCAAGCTGTTTGTGGTTCTGTCTTTTCCTTCAATAACACAAGGACTTGGAAAAACAACAGACTTTCCTGTCTAAGAAGTAACTTGTTCTTGCTGATTTGATGTTTGAATATGACTTTTGAGTCATTTCCAGACTTTAATAGCTGTAGCGATGCAAGGGTGCATGATGGAGGATTGTCAATCAGTCCAAGATCTGCATGAGTACACAAATTGGCAGCCTTGCTAGGCTTACTGAAAAGAATGCAAAAGCATGTTTTTGTTGAATTGTTATTGTTGAGTAATAGTTTCAAGTTGCTAATTTTGTACTAACATTATACTATATGATGGTTGTGTGCAAGTTCTCAACACGTCTGCCAGATTAGTGATTCCCAACCAGGGACACTTGTCCCTTGAGGGTATGTGAAAAGACTGTTGAGACATTCAGCAAGGAAAAAAAGATTTTTGTTTAAAAAGAAAACAAAAAAAATGTACAAAGTGATTTTTATTGGTTGTTATGACAATTCTTTTAGTAAACTACCAGATACAAAAAGCTAAATACAGAGAAAGCAACTCTAACCAACCTGAGTCAGTTGTAAGGTCTTATCACTATGTAATGCAATTGAAAGTGTGTGAAAACTACTTAACAAGTGGACAGAGAAGTTGAAATCAATCACTAGAAGTGATAACGATAAAAGCAGAGATGTCCCGAGCCATTGAAATGTTCAGGAGCACGAATGCAAACAAAACCCACTGAAAACATAAAAGAGATCAGGCATAAGCATTGACAGTTTCAGGATCACTGTCTTGTATGAAAAGGTTATTGTAATATCCCAACAATATAATATGTTAAATAACATCTAATTTATTATCAGCTCAAAAAACACATTTATAATAAGACAGGTGGTGTGATGAAGGGGTACTTCAGCTCATCTGATAGAGCTGTTGGGGCTTGGGGAAAAAAAAAAAGTTTGGGAACCACTGGTTTGCGTCAGATACTAGATGTAGGCAGCTTGATGTGAGCTATTAAATTAGATTCACCGCCCATTAGTGTAAAAATCCTTAGTGTAAAAGTCTTTCTACCATCTCTCATTTTTTCTGCACCTGAAGTTGCACTTTGACGTCTCTGTGGAGAGATACAAGTTAGAAAATAATATCCCCACAGAGTTTCAGTTTCAGTAGTTATTAAACACATTGCCAGCTCTTGCTAGATACCATCTTGTAATCTTGTAGCAGGTTGTTGGATACATCTCCAAGCCCAACGTGGCAACAAACACTTCTTCCTCTCCTTGATCGTTCCTTACAGTTTCCCTTCTTCATCTCTTTTCTTTCTTCCAAGCCTGCAGATGGTTGGCACACAAAAGCATTAAACTAGATCCTGCCCTGCATCCTCTCCAAATCTCTACCCTTTCCTCACTCTTCATCCTCACATTAATGCTGTCTCTGGTTGCCGACTGTTTGTCAGTATGACAGCCCCAAGGCAGAATCAAAACAGCCAGTCGACACACGAGAATTTATAGAAGGTAATACATGAGATTGGATGCCAACTGAACATGTGTGGCCTTTTAAAGGCCGCCTTAAGCTCCCTTTTAATGCAAGCTTAGGTTACTTGTTACTATAAGAATGCTGCAAACAAGATCCATAAGAAGATCGTAAAGAGTTCAACCTGTTGTCTGTCTGATGCTCATTGGCAATAATTTCCATCTGTGCAAGAAAGAAAGAAACTGTAAACACATGTGTATATAGCAACAGCTCAGACATTTGCATGAGGCTCTTTATCAGATGGGCAGTCGTGCGTTTGGTGTGAAATGTTTATTTAAAAATAGGACCTTGTTCTCATGACTCCTTCTTGAAGCATGCTCAGCGGTCAGCGGAACTGCAGCCAACTGCTTCTTTGTTCCAATGAACATCGTTTTCCCAACTTGGGGTTGTTTTCCTGAAGCAATTACAGCTCTGCCTACACTGAGTCCTCCATTTCATTGTCCCATGAGCGCTCAGCAGGCTCATAGCTGACCTCCTGGCTACACTGGAGTGAAATGAACTCTCCAGGCCAAAGGGTCTAACAGCCACACAGCCTTCTATCACTCTTACGTAACACTCATGATGAATTACAGGCCGAGGAGAACAGGAGAGGAAGCCAATTTAACACACATGCCTTCTCACACAATAAAGACCATGGTGTTCATGTTGAAGGTGCTGTCAGTGAGACAACAGATGGTTGCCACATCACTTCAATGCTTATAAAACAACACTAAAGAAGTACACTGTTTCTAGCTAAATATTTAGTTGTCAAGTGTCTCCCAGAACATTACAAAGTAATATGACTTGTTTCTGACTGCTGGTTCGTTGAACCTCAACTTATGTTTACCGTAAGTGCTTTTAATGTTTTGAATTATTGGATACAAAATAAGATGGAATTATTTCTGAGTGCACTGAGGTTCTCTGACAATACAGAATAATTTCTTGAGTTCATAGTCTCTACTGCTCTGCTCTGTTTTATCTCAAAAATTGCTAAGTGTCACAACATCAGCCCTCTCACCAGTTTTACCAGCGCTTGAAAAACCAGTGAACCCTGATGTGGCCCTCTTTCATTATGCCTTCTCTCTTTGTTCTTTTGTTCTGTTTCGTTTCTTTGTGTCGTCATCCCAATTTACATGCCAGGCAGGAGATTTGGGAGTAAAATTTAGGCCTTGTTATGGAGAACACTAGTTTGCCAAGGCTTTGCATGTTTGCTGAACATTCAGGCATTCCATGGAAAACTTGATGAGCACATTTGAAATAACAAGAAAAAGAAGTTTCTATGTTTTTCAAACATAAAAAATATGTGCAATGGCACCACTGTCAAGAAAGATATTACTGATTACTCGTCACTCTGGCACTCAAATGTTGCTAATAAGTGTAATATGGTGCTTCAGGCTTCCTTGGATATTTAGAGGCCCTTTAAAGATGTACTATTTAAGACACATCATGGAGAGGACTGAAATTGTAGAGATAATGATGACCATCCTCCACATGTGCATGTATGCAGTGTGGACTGGTGAAGTCGTTTATGCAACAGGATGTCACCGTCTGCAAACGTAGACATGTCTGAGTGAGTTATTAATGTCTGTATGCCTGTAGTATCTATAGTGGATACAGTCAGCCTAGGTTTTGAGTGATTGCTTTCTTTACTTTGTGTGTCTGTGTTTATTTTTTGTACTCGGGCACCTGCATGCTGCTCTCTAGCTCGCAGCCAGTTCTTACTGTAATGTGGAGAGATCTCTGTGGAAACTGGGCTTTCAGCAACAAATAGTCGTATCAAAGTGGTTGGAGCTGTTTCAGTTGAAGCAGTTGTGCGTTATTCTGTCCAGATGCACAGGTGGTTTCCGTGAAGATACTGAAACCCCATTTATACTTATTTACTTCATGCATCTTGGATAGCTATCTGATATCAAAAAAGCTATGTGTAAATGCAACCAAGAAGCGTTCAAGATGAATTTTCAACCGCCTTCTAGCCAGATGTTACAAAGGTGTAAATGCATCTGTCTCTCCAAGACGTATACATAATGTTTACTCCTCCCAGCTGTTAACTACATCACTAAGTGGTCTCTACAGGATCCGTCCCCAGTGATACTGGCAGCTACAGTTACACTGAAATTACAATAACATTAGCCCGGATAACTTAAGATGCTTAACACTCAGATTTGTGAGCTGGCCAACAGAGATGCATGTGTGTGGTTAAGTGTAAATGAAAGTGTATTAAATGGCATCTGGATTTTATTTGGATACAAGACTTCGAAGTGTAAATGGGGCCATAGATGTAATGGATAATGGCTCATAATGGTGTTATATGTCTTATTTTTTTGGTTCTTGTGTACTGATGAATGCTTGCCTCTGTCTCTTCAGGTCAGGTGTATCAGCAGTACCAGGCTCCAGGTGGATACCCGCCTCAGCAACCTGCTGCCCCACCGCAGCAGCAGTACAGTATGCAATACTCTGGTAAGAGTAAAAGTGTTGAGGATTTTATTATTATTATTTTTTTTCAATAGGTAGCTGCTGTGTTGTGAAGTAAAGTGACGTAAATTGATTCTCTCCATTGCTCCCTCTCTCTGCAGGATACAGCCCACAGCCCGGGGCCCCTCAGCCTGGCCCGCAGCAGCCTCAGCAGCAGCAGCCGCAGCCGCAACAGCAGCAGCCGCAGCAGCAGCAGTTTCAGAACTATGCGCCTGCCTCCTCCCAGGCTCCGGCCCCTGGTCCCACTGCGGCTCCGGCTCCAGGCTTCCAGGGGGGCCAGCAGCAGACCCATCCAGCTCAGGGAGCCCAGCAGTATCCACCAGGAGCCTTCCCTCCCCAAAACTATACCTCCCAGGCCTCCCAGCCTGCTAACTACAGCCTGCCGCCCAACTCCCAGCCCGGATCAGGGTACCAATCCCGCCCTGCATACACCCCACCTCCGGGCAGCACCGTCACCCCTCCACCAGGAGCTGCCAACCCGTACGCCCGCAACCGCCCCCCTTACGGCCAGGGCTACACTCAGCCAGGCCCTGGATACCGGTAAAAGAGGATAGGGGATGTTACAGATCCTCACACACCCCCCCAAAACCCCCTTCCCTAGATGAAGCTCCAACTGTTTGGAGTGGGTGCAGGAAATATGGTTTACTCCTCTGCATCCATCATACAAATATCAACTCCAATTATGAAACAAGCAACCCCCCCCCCCCCCCAGTCTTATGGTTAGTGTCTGTACGCCGTCTCTCCAACACACCGCTCTGTTCTGGCCCTGGTGTATGTTCCTTGTGTTATTTTCCCCTCTTCTCCTGTAACCACCAAAACTGTTTGCTCTGCCCTCTTGTATCTGTCATTGTGAAAATGTAACCAGTCTGTATGCACACACCTGGGAGACCAAAACAGGCTGTTGCACAAACTGTTTATTGTTCTTTTCATGGTAACGCTTCATTTTACAAGTGAGATCAGCATCCACATTCTGCATTTGTCATACAATTCAATGACAAACAGCTCAACCGGTTGTGTTGAGTTTACTGTGTATAGATGCATTTACAAGACACTATCTAAATGAAAAGTTAACCCTTGGTTGTGTTTTTTTTTTGGTTTTTCTTTATCTTTATTTGATCAATTTCACCACCATGTCGGTATTAATGATGTGTCAATGAAACTGCCCCATGTTGGGAACACTAGCTAAGTGATGGCTTATGGGAGGTGTAGATCCCAGCGTCATGAAGAAGGTTTCTTTTTAGCTTGTAATATCACCTCCAGTAAAGCTTGCTATTCCTCTTTCTCTTTATCTTATCACTGGTTTTTACTAATAAATCAAATTCCACCTTCAAGTGAGATTAGTTGTTTATGTATAAACTGTAACATTTTTTTCTTGAACCTAATAAATGATTGAGACCCAGTTGGAGTCCTTTTTTTTATCTTTTTGTTTTGACATTGTGTCGCTCTTGGCCACACATCTGCTGTCTTTCTCTTAACACACTTTCTCTCTCGTGGTTTCTGAGTTCATGTCTGTGTTAAGTTTGGCTTCTCTCTTCCTCTTCTCCCCCACCCAGATTTGGAAAACTCTGGTAATGCTGGTATTCCTATTTTGTTTTCATGCCTGTGGGATGTGGTTGGCTGGGACATGTGACATGGGAGTATGTGGTTGGTCTTTCATGTCAAACTCTCTTACTGAGTGACAGGAATTAAAGATAATCTAGTGTAGTTAGTGTTGCTTTTCACCTAGTCTGTGCCAAACTGAAGTCACTCTTATTAGAAGCGTTTATCCACTCTAAATGTTGTGCAATATTGATGGTCAGCACAATGTTAGGAATTTATTCAATTCTATATTACACCCTTCATCCTTATGTTTCATCCAATTGAGATCAGAATTTATGTACAAAAACGCAGTGCCAGTGAATATGCGTCATCCTCTTAAAGGAATAGTTTGACTTGTTGGGAAATGTGCTACGTACAGAGAGAGATTGATACAACTATAAGATAAGTACGATGCAGAGCCAGGCTCTGTTTCCCCCGTTTCAGGTCTTTGTGCTAAGCTAAGTTAGCCAGCTGCTGATGGTCGCTTCATATTTGCAGACATGCAGAGTGCAAATCAATCACTTCATCTAACTCATGGCAAGAAAGCGAATAAGCGAGAGAGGTTTCCCCATAATGTTGAATTTTTTTCCTTTAAACATAAAATGCATTAAAGTCAAATGGAAAAGAATATCAGTAAATATAAAACAAAATTTATTGCTGAAAACATACATGGTGCAGTCATGACAAATGTGTAAAAAAAATGTCGCTCCAATGATTAATAGCTTTATGTACACTTTGTAGTAAATTTGAACACAAAAACATAAATTATGTCATTTGCTCATGTCATTTCCACATTGAAGATTCATCAGTTTATTTATTTATAAATTTTTATATATATTTTATTCTTTTACAAAATACAGGACAAGACTGCACGAGCATTAAACATACATAAATCTTTTGTTTCCAAGTGACCCCATTGAAACGTTGGGCTCAAGCTTTGGCTTTCTTACAACAGTTCCACAATTTGGCTAAAGCTGTTTTATCTTTTACCTGAAATGTATCAAACTATATGATCCCTGGTATACATACTGTATTTCACGCCATATACATATGAACAAAAGTTTAATATTGTGCAAACTGCAACTGCTAATAATCCCTTAGGGACAGCAGAAGGTCAATTCTGCATGTCTGTGTGTACTTGTATGTACAATGAAAGTATGATTGGCACCTTTCTGTATACAAATGACCAATGTGTGTGCTGACTGACATGCAAGTATTGGTAACAATTTTTACTTTCTCATCTCAAAAGCCAGAGCACACACACACAGAATATTCAATAACAATTCCCTTGATAAATAATATCATACACATCATTACACTTTGGGAGCCAGCTTCCCAACATTTTCTCTGTGATTACTGTATATCCAAGATTTTGGTTCACTCAAACTCCAGCATTCTTTCGTCCGTCGTGACATTTTTGATAAATACAGAAATTAAGACCAATGTTACAAATGCACTCAATAGAGTTTTGTGACACCTAATAGGCCTGTACAGGTTCATTCCTGGGAGAGTAGGCTGAGATCAAACAGACAAACCCATCTACAGTGCCCATGGTAACATGAAAGAAAGGCCCACCTCCCTTCAGGTCTAGTCAGGCGTCTTCTTCTTCCTCACCACCAAGGAAGTCATTCTTCCTGGACAGCCCCAAGGGGTCTTACCACTTCCCAGGTATGGGTGTGCCACACTCGTACCAGCCCACATAAGTAACATGTGACTTCCCTCCAATCTCTCCAAAGTTGACAGGTTCCTGTCTCATCGCTCTATAAAAACCTGGTACAGACACACAGAGGAGGGATGAGAGTCTACATAACGAAAGACTTGAAATTATCATCATGGTTATTGGTTATGGCTAACCAGAATACCTGGCCTGCTTGGTAGCTGGTCAGCAAACATCTGGGTGCCGGTCCGTCCATCCAGAAAGGAGTCCACAAATTGGCAATGGTCCTCACCATGACCCGTCTGATCTCCAATGTTGTAGAACTTCCCTACGGAGAGGACAAAGGAAGCCGATTTAAGGCAATGAAAACAAATCCGACCAAGAGACAAGTTTATGAAAAAGTTTAGTTCTATAATTAGTTTGATTCATTACAAAGGACAAGGGAAAGAACCAGGGGGAGCGTTTAAACCATACTTCAGTCATCCCTTGTTTGGTGTTTTTATCAGTTTAAAAAGTGTGTTCAGGAACCTGTTAAAGATGCCACCTGGGGATTCAAATTTAGCATTATTAAGACAACTTATCTGCAAATTCATCAACAGTAACTCTGAACAAGCCCAACCATCTATGGGGTCCTAAGCAAACCCTTTAAACTAATTCAAGAATTATATGTTCCCCTCTGGGTTGAGGCCAATGTTAACCCCTAATAATAATAATAATAATAATAATAAATAAGTAATAAACTAATGTTTCATTCTATAATTACCAGTGAGAGAGTCACTCAGGTAGATCTTGTATCTCAAGGAGTTGCAGAGCTGGATGCCCACAAACTTTCGGTACCAAGTTCTCTTCACATACTGCTTTCCACTGCATTCAGAGTAGGCATCGGATTTAAATGGGAACTGAGTCCAGATAGCATCTTTGCCTTTAAGGAAATCATTAGAAGGAAAAGCTTAATATCCTGTTTGTTAACTGTATAAACATGTTCCAAAACCAGTAAAGGCTAAATATTTTTTTTTTAAAAACATACTGACAAGAAGAGGAAAAAGACGTTATTCACCTGATACATGTTCGCTCACTCTTGGATCCGCTACAAACATGAGAGAAGGTTGCAGTCATTACAGAGATGAAGACGTCATCAAAACAACTTAAAATTAACACATACTGATGAGACATCTTGAGTTATTGTGCTAGACATACCCAGACTTGTATCAGAGCCCATTTGGCATAGTATTTACAATTTTCAGCCCCAACAGACTGGTCTTTGATTACACAAAGGCAGAAGGCCAGTAAAGCAAATCATTCCCCTCTCAGTGTTGTCTTTGTGAGTTTTAAAACACAACATTTAAACCACTCAGGGCTGTACTTCAGCTACTTCATGATTGGTGCAAATTTAGCTTTGTTCAGAGCAATCGGTCACCAGGTGGATGATATGCCAGTTAGAAATGAGCCTCAGAGGACATCTGGTGAGATGACAAGACCCTTGAGTCTTAATCAGTCAAACCCCAGTTCCATGTTGAAATCATTAGACTAACAACTGCCTAATAGCCCACCTTTGGAGACTCGAAGCAAGGTCTGATAATTAGCAACATATACAGTGGTACCAACATGCAACTAATTAGTCTCTTCTGACAGAGAAAAACACATCAGGGTTCATAAGCAATTTCTTTGGGCATGACTTTAGTGGATTAGATGGTTTGTAAAACTTACCTGATTCTGTGCTAAAGGACACAGGATCACTGGAGGGTCCTGTTCCCAGCTCATTCTTTGGTGTTACTTTGAATTCGTAACTGAAATAAAATAGAAGAAAAGGGAGTCAAAGGCAAAATCCAAACTTTTGAGGAGTTTTCAATCTAAATCCCTTCCAACTCCAACTGGGACGCATATTTTCATGCCTCTGACAGCTAAGAATGGGTCACTCACACACCACACACACTACACACTCACACACAGAGCTGATGGTTATTCCACGTGCTGCGTTCAGATGTCCTGGCAGTAGTTGGGCCAGCAAACCCAGCCCAGGGGAGGGTTCTGGTGAGTTCTGAGACTCCAGATGCTGAGATCTAATTAAAAACTCAGTGACCCTCTCCACCCAGATTTCCTCAGCAGTTGCATCGCTTTGGTCATTTTGTTTGTGCGAAACCTAACATGACTCACCGCATGGGCTGCAAGAGTACAAGTGACTTGTACTTAGTCACTTGAGATACCTTTAAAAGTAACACACTAATAGCTTGTCATTTAATACTCCTCTCTTGATGAGATCTACAGTGAACCTTACTAATGTAATCAGCCTGTAGGTCAAGCATGCAGTATTTGTTAAAGGTGCCCCGTGGAGTTTTCTTGTACACAAAGTAACGTGTACATTCTGTGTTACCAAAACTCATTGTGTGTATCCTTGGGGTCTAACAAACACGATGAATGCATTTCCTTCACCATAAAACATCTGCAAAGCCGATTTTCCTGAAAAGTCTGAAACCTGCCTTGTGTACACCCATGTTTACTAGCAATAAGTCTTCTTCTTCACTGTCTTTGCTGGTGCATTAGTGTCTTTCTTGACATGTTACCGCCACCAGTTGATCAGTGGGCGCACTTACAAGACAAACAAAACGAGGACCTGCTTACAGAAAATCTGTTCAATAGCACTACTAGAGGTCAAAGACTCCACAGGGAACCTTGAAGAAAAAGGTTTATGTGGGCAACGTTACAGTAATGTAAGCCTGGTGCTGGTTTCCAAACAACACAGAGTAAGAATGCCTGGCTAACTAGAGGAATAAAAGAAAAAAATGTTAAGGCGCGTGTCCCATTTTTCCATGACATGATTTGTCCAACATAATAATGTCTGAGTCACATACTTGCTCTCTGGTTTGAGATTCTCCACGGCGGTGTGTGTCTGGTTGGTCGTCAGTATGGACACTTCCTCTCCATTCGGTCCTTTAGCGGTAGATACGACTTCATACTCTGACAAAGGAGCCGGAATATCAGTGTGCTTTTTAATAACAGATTTCAAGTACACAACCTCATTACTTTGTTATCAGTTGAATCTGACAGTTCAAAATGTAATTTTAAAAAGGGTGGGATATTTTGATGACAGTGATATGAGGACTTGAGGCAGGATATGATGTTTTGGGTTAAGGTGTGACGCCAAACGTGACTCATCTGTTACCACTTTCTCATAATGGTATAAATGACTTAATTGTAAGCTTTAGTAATGGTAAAGAAATGTATTCATTTATTAATCTTGGCTCTTTCCCAGAAGGTAAATGGTCACATGGCACATTTGAGGGGTTGGGCGAGAACATCGCTGAACAGGGCTTTAAACCCAAGTTCTGTCCATCTTAAAAAATATCAGCCTTTCGTTTGTATTTACCGTACCTCTGGTTTCATTGTCAGATTTTTGCCAGTCAAGAATGACGAAAGACGGGCAGCCCTCCACAGTAACCACAGTAAGGTTGGAGGGAGGTATGCGTGGAGGACCAGTCACATTCTGATCACTGCCCTCCTCATCAGGGAAGTAGGCGAGGGAGGAGGTGATAGAGCACGGCTCATCTGGTTTCTTATCCGTCTTGTAGATCACATGGGGAGCTGAAGACAAATACAGACAAGTATTCATTTATTCATTTATGCAAGCTACCTATTTTACACTCTTTTGTTTATTCATGCAGTAGTACCGAATAGTGTAGCTAGAGCGCTGATGATTTCAACGATGAAGCATTTAAACCTGCTCTGGAGATGTAAAACGGCTCTGATGAAGTCTTACCTACAAAGCGCTTCTTGCCCATGATATCTAAATCCGACGTAGGCAAGGGCCTGAATATGGAGGAGTTTTCATTTATGTCAAAACGGCTGCCTGAAAAGGAAACAGGAGAGAGGAGTTACTTGATGTGCCAGCAGTCCCTGGCAGTTCTCTATGTCCTCATTTTTACAGCTCTGGCCCAGGTCAACGACCAGCCAGCCCAACACCTGCTCTGGCTCCCACGTGGGATCTTTGTCTGCCTCTTAATATTCAAAATGTTCTCCCTTCTTTCTTTATCTTACTACTACAACTACACACCTGCAAGCTGCATTACCAATATCCCCTGATTATCATCACGTGCATGGACTGACTCAAAGTCAAAACACTTTTTCAATCACAATCTCAGTTTTGCATGCAGGTATGAAAGTAGTTATCATAATGAGCCATAACTTTCCCTCTAAGATACATTAAAAGCTGTGTTACTCATACTGTTTACTGCTGAGGCGGTGGTGGTTGTCTGCTGTCTGCGCTCTTGCTTGGGCTTGGCTGTGACCAGAGAGAATAGCTTCAAGATGGACTCCTTGTCTCCTTGTTTCAGGTCCATGGGTTTATCTGAGGACAGAGAGCAGGAGGAGGAGGAGAGATCAGTTCTTCTTCATCATCTGACTCACAGTCATACACAGTTGTGATCCATCTGCTCTGGCCATCCTCACTGAGCAACTCAGTGGCCTTTTCCTGGCTGCTGAAAAATCAGAGATTACTTGTTGAGAAAAATCTCTCTTGTGCTCTTTAAAGGGGATAAAGGTCTGCCAGAATACATCTGCTGAGACCAAGGATGCCCAGATGCTTAGAGCCATGCACTTATTCACACACACACACACACACACACACACACACACACAAACACTGGCTTTGTGCATAGAAGTACAGTCATGTGGAAACCGCGAGAAGGGAGAGAGATAGAGACAAGTGACAAAGAGAACAGTGTGAAACACAACAAAGTCCAGATAAAAGCTGTAGCAACAAGACCACCGAGTTGAGCTGTAATGTTAAGATGAATGCTGTTTTGTTCATTAGTAAACAATTTATATTTCAGTGAAAGCAATTTCTGAGTTGCAAGCACTTTTTTTGCAGAGCATAGTTTAAGAAAGCGGTTCTCAAACCATAATGGAGGGTGCAGAGGCTTTGCATCTGAGACTTACTTGACCTTGTGGAAATCTGTGTTGTGGAACTAAAGTTGAATAAATTGGCTTCATGTGGGACTAATAAATAAGAGTGCTTTCACGCAAGCAAGCCTATAAAGATTGAATTTAGCCAGCTTCATTCAGACAAAAAAACAACATGTACAATACAAGACAGACCAATTTTTACCAGGAAAGAAGTGATGCTTAAAGTGATCGTGACAAAAGAGAGAGTACAAATTAAAAAAAAAGAAGATTGTATTGTTTCAGGTTCACTGTCAAAATAGCAAACAATTCTTTTGTTATTTGTGTCCTCAAACTAAAGCCAGTTACTGGTAACTGGCTTTAGCTTTATATTTACTATACAGTAGTGTCAATCTTCTCATCAAACTCTCTGCAAAAAACAAATGTTGAACTATCACTTTAATTTGCTTTTTTCTGTTTTTCATTGGCACAACAGATGGACATCCTTGATAATGGTCTTGATAGTTCTATAAAATAACAACTTGGCAACATGGTAAATGGAATAAAATATTTTCTGCATCTCAAGGACAAAGGAAAAGTTTGAGAACCACTGGCTTAAGAAGCAGCTTAAGACAAACCTTCTCTTAGCCTTGCTGTTGTGTATATAATTACAGTATAATGGGCAAGGTGCAGCAGTGTTCAGTGGTCGGTGCAGACATTACTGTTGCCCTCACCATTATGGTCACTAGGTTCCCCCACCATGTTGGGTCTCTTGTTGACTGTAGACGGACGCAGAACTGCAGGGAATTGTGGGAAACAAGAGTCCATTTCAGATTAAGAATCACATTGAAACAAAACAGGTGGTCAGCACTAAAGAAGAGATACAGAACTGAAAACAAGTGTTGTTGGTTATTTTAATAGTGCAATAATGATTAAAGAATGTCCACTTTATAGAACCAAAAAGCGGGAGACATTTATCAGGGCAGAAGACTGCAGTAATACTGTGTGCTGGAAAATGAGTGTACAAACACAGGCATAATACAGGCAACAATAAAGCACATAAAAGCCAAGCAGATTGCATATGAAATAGTTTGTGAAGTGCCGCCACGGAGCACCGCCATGGTCTATGACTAATGAAAACCATGTCAGTTTCAGTGTATAATAACCTTGAAACTGTTGAAAACTGCTTTAACCACTCACCCCAAAATCCCCTGAACAATAACTGAGGAATTTAAAAATCCTTCGTGAATCCTAAACAGGAAAGTCAGGTAGTAGGTCCAGTTTTTATTTCTATGATTCTGACTCCTTTCTATAAAAAAAAAATATTTGGAACTGATGCAGTTTGACCACCAAGTTCCCTCCAAAATTCCTGAAACACAGTGAAAACGAGAAAATAAAGCCAAGCCAAGCAATGAGATCAAGACCAGATCAATTTCACCCTAATCTGTTTTAATGAAAACAAGGAATTAATTGGCTTTAGAGAACTGGATAAGTAATTACAAGGAATGGCAAGGAAATGAAAAACACCTTAGCTACAATCTGTCAAACTCTACCATGACCATGTTTTTGAGCAAGCATTATCTATCTAAATCTTTGTTGTGATACTGTATCTTAGGAGGTGAAGAAGCTCTGGGAGGCTTGACACATGAAGTTTCCGTTACACATTTCATATCAGAGTTGCTTAAAGAGGATCATTGTAACTGTTGGGTTCAATTTCCAGAGCATCCACTCCTTTTGCCATTTGTCATTTTCTTATCTCGGAGATTCATTAATGGTCATTCTGTCAACAAGGTTCTGTAATTGTCCAAGTGTTGAGGCCAAAACACTACAAAAACATTGCTCTTGGATTACTTTCCTCTCCGGAGCAGACCTCCCCTTGTCGGCCTAAAACATTGATCTCTGGCATCTACTCCCAGGAGAAAAGAGTTGAAGCTATCAAGACAAACTGAAACAACAACATCTGCCAACAAGTCTCACTGATTAACACCGAGAGTACATTCTAGGAGTGCATCTGACTCACACATGGTATAACTGCCAGCTAATGGCAAACATATGCTCATACACAATGTCACAGCGCAGGAACTAGGATCAGGGCTATCAAGATGTAATGTGATAAGATGTGATGTCAACAATATACATGTCAACAATATGTCTACAATGTGTATAATATGATCTGGTCGGTGTTCTGGAGTTTCTACTGCGGGTGTGTTTTGAAGGGTTTTTCACACAATAAACCCCTCAAACAGAAGGTTGCATTTCTGATGTGCCAAAGGCCTCAGACTTAGAATTGTGATGTAAAACAGCAGCAGTGGTGTAAGCGCTGGTTTCTGTCAGATAACTTGCTTAAAATACATACCATCAAAACAAGATTTACATTCAGTCCAGAAAAATATTTCCACTAAAATACATACCAGTGTCTCACATCACTGAGGTTGTTGCTTTTGCAACACACACTCAGATTTTATGGATGGGATTCATGGATGTCCATTACATACCTGCAGTCCGCTATAAGCAAAGCTTTGAAACACATTCAAGTTGACATGCCAATGTGAAACTGAGCTCTATAAAACTGTTGACATGTTCTAATTCCTGCCAAAAGCAAACTCTGTATCAGCTTTGTGAGTGCTGTTTGGTATAAGAAGTAATAATGATAATATTTTGTTGCATGTCATATACTTCATGGGGCCAGGAAGGTGAACTATGTTACGTCTTTTTAAAAAAGGTACAAACAGTCATTAGGAGCTTTTTTCTTCGATGTGTGTGCAGGGTGGCAGAAAAAATGACTGTTCCTTTCTGTAGAGTTGCTTCCAGAGAGCCTTGTGACTTCTTGAAGACCTCTGAAACTGTCAAAGTTTCCAGAAATAACACACACCAGCTGTGACATGGGACTGAAGCATAACATCTCTTCACAACTCCAAACACGGAGTGAGCGGAACGTCACCATTAATACATGTGGTCCAGACGTGGTTTGCATTACTACTTGAGATGTATTCAATTACTCTAATTGACTGAGCCTGCATGGCAGAATGGAAACAATGTGATTGACCCAAAAAAAAAAAAAAAAAATAGGGGGCAAACCACATTCACCTTTCACAACAAGCAGGCTAAAGCTATTCTCCAACAAATTGAAACCAGTTCCTGATTACAGGTCCATATGTGCAGTAGACTAAATAATGTGGAGAGAACAGGTATATGCCAAAATTAGAATCATATATGGCTTCAGTCTCAGTCAAGTAGGTTACTGGGACTAAACATATTGGACAACACAGACCACGACCAGACACAAAACTTCACACTGACAGACAAGTTGAAAATCACAAAGCATTAGAGGATTGTGACAAAAGCACAGCTCAGTGTGACTGTGTGGGACGGGACATAACAGTGCCTCTTAGGTTAGTGAGTAAGGAACGCTGAAAGGCAGTTATCTCGGTTTGTCTTTACCAGGTTTCTCTTTGGACCACACCACAGGTTTAGGAAGAGCATTGCCCCTAAGATGCACTCCATCGGCTGTTGGAGGGAAAAAAATGGCTGTTATAAAATGGCGGTTTGACAGATGCCATGACTTTAAACATAAATTCTATCATTTGATATTTCTCACTCTCTATTCTTCTGTAACTCTTTGGGGAGTGTGCAGGTGTGTTTGAGAGAGAAAGAAATACAGAGAGAGAAAGAAAAAGACTGGCTGTGTCGGCGGTACTGTCTGCACAGTACTTGGCTTGGCATGGTCGGTGTAAAATGTGGTGTGTCCTGGCCAGTGCTGTGGCCAGACTTCCCACCCGGCCAGCAAGAGGGACCGTAAATCATGTTAACGATCCTGACCTGAGAGACGCCACTGCTGCCCGTGGTAAAGCTTTGAAATACACACCGAGCATATGTGGCAGAGCGTGGAGAACATATGGACTGTAAGAAGGTGAAGCAGAAGATCGAGCCAGAGAAGGGGAAAGGCGCAAGCATCCAAATATATATTATATGCATTCAAACACAGATCATGTGCTAAATCAAAAGCCATGAGTTTGTTTGTGTTCTTCTGTAGATGCACAGCTGCAGACGAGAGCGTGAGAGAGTGCTGACAGGAGAGGATAACTTGAGGTAGTTACTTAGGAAGAGAAAAATGAGAGGAAAGGAAATGAGTGATCCATTACCCCCAGGTGTCCTGGAGCTGTGAGAGGAGGTGAATGTCTTGGATGGAGAAAATGGTCGGACACTATTATGAGTGGAATGAGGAGGAACCCGGGTACGAGAGAGCGTGGTGTTTCTTCCTGCTGGAGGAACTGATGAGCTAATGGGAGAACGGGGAACTTCAGCAATGGACGATTTGAGGGCGTCAGTACCTAGATGAGCAGAAAGGCAATTGAGAAGGTTAGGGATGATCCACTTCCGAGCTTGACAGCTTTACCTAGATGAAATAAATGATAGAGAACATCAGTGGAAAAGAATGTAGAAGAGTGGACAATGAATGAAATGACAGAGGCAAAAATGAGATTGAAAGCTAACCAGACTGCTCTGGTTGTGAGTGGGCAAGGGTGACGTGAGTGTGCTGGGCTGAAAATGGAGGCACACAAGGAGGCAGGGGTAATGATGGGGTCGGGTGTGTAGGGTGGTAGGATGGAGATGGAGATGGCGAAGCAGTGACATCATCCAATGGTTTGAAGTACAACTGAAAACACTGGGTTCCACGTGATTTGACGAAAGCAGAGATGGTAATGGGACAGACTTGTGTTTACCCTGATTGTAACTACCAGCCTTCTCTGCAGCCAGGGCAGGTCTTGGTAGAGGCTTGCCCTCTTCTGGTGGACTAGGAGCTGTGTGAAAGAAAACTCACTATTTATCTAAGATAATATGTATATGAATATATTTTTGACTTTTAAAACGGGGACATATCCTTCCCTTATTTGCTAAAAAACAAGATTATTGTTGGTTTTAAATCCATAAACCTAGTAAGGGGATTTGTTGTGGTCATGATTTCCATGAAGAGTAAACTCTTACATGTAGTCAGACAATTGTGATTGGAACAAATTTAGATGACACATGTGTATATAGAATTTCACTTTGTTTTACCAACTAAGAATATTTAAAATGTCTAAATATAAAATCTATTGCAAGGATAGAGTTTTAGCAACTCATCGAGAACATATTAATATTTGTGGAATTAACCAGATTCTGACAATAACAATATCTGTTTTTTCCCTTAAAAACTCAATATAAAATACAATCACAATTTCAATCAATATGCCCCTTTCAAAATGTAATTTTAGATAAGGTCTTAATACTTGATGTTTAGATAGCTGATGGCAAAAAAGTAGGGTCTTTACCCGTAGGGACAGCCTGCCTTGGGGTGACCTTGGTGGGATCAGAGTAGGTCCTGGTCTGAGACTGAAACTGAAGTCCGGGTTGAGGTTGTGGTTGGGGCCTAGATGCAGGTTGTGGTTTGGGTAGAGGTTGAGGTTCGGACTGAGTCTGGGCCGTTGGTGCAGGTTGTGGTAGGGGAATGGGTTGAGAATGTGGTACCGGTTGGGCGTGGGTCTTTGTTGGAGGTTGTGATTTGGGTGATAGCTGAGTATTTGGGTGAGGTGGTTGTTGGTCACTTGTTCGGGGCTTTGGCTGCTTTTTTGGTTGAGGTTTTGGCTGCTTTTTTGGTTGAGGTGCTCGTTGGGGCTTGTGTTGGTTCTTAGGTTGAGGCCCAGTTTTGGGCTTGGGTTGGCTCTTGGGTTGAAGTTGTGTCTTGGGCTTGGGCTGGAAAGAATTGCCCTTTGGTTTAGGTATTGGTTGGTTCTTGGACTGCAGTTTGCTGGTCAGTTGAGGCTCTGGGTTGTTTTTTAGTTGGGGTTGTGTCTTAGGGTTGGTCTTTGGTTGAGGTTGTGTTTGGGTTTGTGGCTGTGTTGTAGATTGAGATTGTGGTTGAGGTTGGGGCTGGATGTGAATTCGTGGTAGTGTTTGTTGGATCTGAAGTGTGTCCTGAAGTGTTGGTTGAAGTGTTTGAGGATGTGCCATAGGCATTGGCTGGGGAGTTGGTTGATCTTGACGCTGGGTCTGGGTCTTCAGATACCGTTGTGTTTGAGGTTGGGCCTGAAGTTTGGGCTGGAGTGTTGGTTGAGGTTGTGGTTCAGCCTGGAGCTGTGTTGTGGTTTGAGACTGTGATTGGGGATGTGTCTTTGGCCGAGATTGTGATTGAGATTGGGTCTCGGGTATGGGTTGAGGTGTTGGTTGGGGTTGTGATCGAGGTAGGGTCGGGAGTATGGGCTGGGTTGTTGTTTGGGGTTGTGGTCGGGTCTGGGGTATGGGCCAGGATGTTGACTGAGTTTGAGGTTGGGTATGGGATATGGACTTGGATGTTGGTTTGGGTTGTGTTCGGGTCTGGGGTATGGGCTGGGATGTTGATTGGGGTCGTGGTTGTGGTTGAGTTTGGGTCTGGGGTATGGGCTGGGATGTTGATTGGGGTTGTGGTTGAGTTAGGATCTGGGGTATGGGCTGGGATGTTGGTTGGGGTTGTGGTTGAGTTTGGAAAAGGGGTTTTAGTTGAGGTTGTGGTTGAGACTGGGCCTTCGCCCAGGGCTTTACTTGAGGTTTTGGGGTTTGGGGCTTTGGTTGTGGTGGTGGCCAATACTGCGGCTGGAGCTGGGGGTTTGGTTGAGGTTGTGCATGATGTCGGGACTGGGGCCTTTGGTGTGGCTGACTCAGAGGATTCCCTCCATGTTTCTCCACATTTGTCTGGGGGGTTGGAACAGACATGGTGGTTTTAATGTGTAGTGGAGGATGGCGCTTGGGAGCAAGCGGGACCTCCAGGAAAGAAGGCAAGACAGATCTGGAGAGGTCTCCTCCTCCTGGGTTGTGTGAGAGAGAAAATATGGCCATGAAGCCACAATACTGTGCTGTAAAATATCATTTCAAAAATTATATTCTGTAGGAAAGGTTCTTTCACAAAATGAAATAAAACAAAATTAGATTTTATTGTCTAGAAAAATTCTAAAAGCAAGACATAAAGGCAGTTAGGGAACAACTGAAATTGAGATCAGCAGAACTGCCAACAGCTTCTGGCCTGAGAACTCACAGAGCTAATCTTGGACTAAAGCACAGGTTACACAATACCTTCTACCTGGCACTAATTTGATAGAGGGGGTCAAATTTCAAAGGCAGTCAGACCATATGGAGGTATTTGCAATGTAACAGCCGTGTTACTACAGACAGACTCAGCTACCAGGGCCAGGATGCCTGTGAGCGACAGCCATCCAAATCCATTGGCTGTGCCATTAAGATGCTATGACACTTGAGGGATTAATAGTTGCTGACTGATCATTTGCTGTGGGATGTTGATGGACCATTCTAAATTGATTGTTCAATCTGATCAGATGCTCACCTCAGTGAAAAGGGAATACGAGAGAAAAAGAGAGGAAGTCAGAAAATAAGGAAGAAAGTGAAAGAAAACAGCAGGAAGGCAAAGTAAGCCATGGATAACATAGCATCCCAGGCCTTTAGTACCTATTTTCAACTTTATGGCCACGTAATGTTTAAAAATACCTCTGTTTTGGGGTTGCTGGCTAATTCAGTGGAACTAACCAACCAACCAAGAACAGGGATCACAGTATTGGCCAAAATATTATTTCCTAGAATTGCCTCCCAATTCAGGACTTGGATACATCTGAATACGACCAAAAAAAACTGTTCAATTTCAAAGGAAGGACTTGATTTGCGGAATACAACTATTGTATTATTTACAACCCTCACTATCCCACAATCCGTCTTACACCAGTCAGTTGTTCAGGTAATCGTCATTAGGTCAGAGAATATCACTGGGGCACATATTTACCAGGCATTTAGATTCAGATCAATCACTGTTTAAAGTATAATATGAACAGTTAAACTTTTGCGCCATTTGCCAGTTGCCCATCATGTGTTGAAGTAAAACTGAGCTTTTTACGGTGTTTTGTCAAGCTTTTGAAGGCAACTTCCTCCCTTAACTTGAAAATTGTTGACCTAAAAATGAATGACGAGTACCTGAATACACTACAGTTTTGGTGTCAGTGACTTTCTCCTTGTAAAAGAGGCTCAGACTCAGTCTTGCCCTCAGGTTATCTGAAAGATCTATTGTCATTGATTTGGAGGATCCAGTCCCTGTATTGAGATATAGCTATATATTTATTTCATTTTTTTTATGGCCAAAGTCTAATTTAATAGGAATTAAGGTAACTTGCAAATACAGTAACAGGTAAATGTTGGAGAAGGGGACACAGAATACAAGTACAAGAAAAGAGCAAAATACAAATTCTGCATAAGTTCCTGTTGGAGGGAGAGGAATGTCTGGTGCATGCAGTTTTTGCATGCCGACTTCACATCATCGCCTGCACTGCATTGAAAGCAAAAGCTTCAGAGCTGTAATCAGCAAAAATGGTGGTGAATAATCATACTGTAAATACTGAAAAAATAGTGAAACTGCACAACATATTAACTTATATAGTGTAATGGACTGATGCAAGATTGAGTTGGTAATGATGGATCTACAAATGACAAAGAAATGAGAGACTGAAATGGTCCTCTACAGTGCTACGATTCGAGTCATGACCTGTGATCAAACTGTGTTGATTATATCTTGAAAATCAGTCACTGTAAAAAATAACTGACACACACAACATAACGTTGAAATCATCATTAAGAACACCTGGAAGCTTTGTTTTTGCTAAAATGCCATGCAGCCAAGGCCACCTACCTTACTCTCATTACAACCCAAACAGCTGACACCAACGGTTTCCATAGGGGGGGTCTGGCTACTGTACTCACTCAGAGCATGCCACTCTTGCTCATGCAGCTAATAACAAAGGATGTTGTAAAGCATTGACAGCCTCTCAATACTACTCCGCCAAATCTGTGACTGCATACAGCCCGAGTGAGAGCCATGAAGCTTTTTCAAAAAGAAACATGATTCACTGTTTACCGATTGGCTTTTTGGTGAACACAGGCAGTGTGGGTCCAGGGGTTGACAGAGATTCCTGTCTAGTAGTGGTTGTTGTTGTTGTTGTTGTTGTTGTTGTTGTTGTTGTTGCTGCTGCTGTTGTTGTTGTTGTTGTAGAAGCTGGGAAATATAGTGTACGTTAGTAAATCTGGGAGAAAAGTTATTCCTGTTTGTCCTATAGAATGCACTTCAAAATGATGTTAAGAGTTAAGATTTGCAGGATAGTGACGGAGAAGTTAGGTAGAATGGTCAGACTTAAGGTCAAGAATTTGTTTCTGACCTTTGAACTGTTTTAGGTCAGAAAAGTCATTATCAAGAGTTGTCTTTGGGGCTATGTTCCGGGAGAGGGGCGGTCTGGCTTGGGACCTGTTACGGTGAACTGACAAGGACAAGGGAGGAGAGATTTAAGTCAAGGAATCACACATACGAAGTCCTCATAGACCTGAAAAAAAGAGTTATGTTAAGAAATTACATTCATGAACCTTTTGGAGGAAATGTCCCCAGCATTATATTTTTGGATTGTACCCATTGGTAAAATGTTCAGTGCCAATGTTTGTCAACTGTTTATTCCTACTGTATCTGATCCTGTCAACTTAGTTTCTTTGGCCACATGGGGGCAGGAGAAACAGGCTGTAAACACAACACTGACATATTATCAACTTTCTACCACCTAGATGCTGAAACCATAGAGCTAATGGGAGCTGCAGAGTCAGTTGATAATTGTCATCATACAAAGTCATTTGAGCTATTTTTATTAAAACTATATTGATTATAGCCACTTGGGTAAAGTAGGTTGACTCACTAATGAAAATTGACATAATTTTGTCGTAGGTTGTGTTTGTTTTATGTGTATATGTATACTGGCCCTTCATACAGTAATACTGCATATAGCAAATCTTGATCTGTGGAACATAATATTTAGTGCCGAGCCCATCATCATGGACACACAGTTGGAAAACAGCTTTGCTGTACATGGCATCTGCAATAAACCAGCAAAATGAAAATTGTGATTTAAAAAAAAAGTGAGACTGGATATAATGAGGTCCTGTCTGCAAAACGATAAATCAAAGTTCTAGTTAAAATTCTTCTTGTGCTGAGTCTTAAAGCAGGGGTCAGTGAGAGGGGCTGAAACAGACATTTCTGAGCAGTGATAAATCATAGTAGGTTATAAAAATTCTGCTGCTGTATTAAAAAGGGTTCAGTGGGTTTGACTAAAAGCAGCATGTCTATTTTGGCTTACCAGGGTGATGAGCAAGGGGGATGGAGTGTGGACCTGGCTTCTGAAGGGTGAAAGACAAAAAGACAAGGGGAAGAATTGGTCATCAGTCTTTAACACAAGTCTTAGCATTTGACCTCCATGGCATCTCTTTCTCTGCCTCTTTCTCTGTGTTTCGTAACTCTCAGGCCCGCTACTCCATGTCGAATTGGTAGTCCCTGGTGAGAAGCTTGTTATTCCAAGTTTCCCTCTGGAAGGGCAAGTGTTGTGGCTGATTCTCAACAGCTGTGATGTTTTACGAGTACAGAGCCAGGAGCACGTGACACATAAGCCCTGCACTGTCAGTAAATCAGTGCCACCTTTCTCCTCTCAACTCATTACCACACTATTATCCTTCCTCCTCAATCTTTCTTTCTCATCTCCTTTTTTTTTTTCTCCTTTGTGCCTCTCCAGAAGTTAGCAAGCTACAGACTTCTCTCTTGGCTTCGCCGATCCTGGCTGCTCTGGTGCTGTTTCCATTCGGCAGTTGGATGGAAAATTAATGAGGCAAACAACCCTGAGAATAGCATAAGCTCACTAAAGTGCACAACACGGACTCTAAAGCATACTGCCTGTTCCAAATACACACCCTGTTCCCAAAAATTAATACTGAGGTGAGGAAGTGTACCTGTGCAGTCTCAGTACTCTTACTAGTCTATTTCCTTTAGCATATTCTACAACTATTACCACCTGTATCCACATATTCATACAGTAAGACTTTAATAAAAGAAAATCCACAAAAAAAAAATGCTTTTATAATATTAGTTAATAGAAATAGTTAATTCCTTTGAAAAGAAGTGTGTCCAGTACGTACCACAGGGTTGACGGGACGTTTAAAGATTTTCCTGATGGCCTTCTCTAGAAACATGACACAAGATAAAAGTCAGTTTAAAACAAATACAGCACAGTGGAAATAATAGAAAGTGACAGAACTAAACAAAACCACATTACAAACATGCTTTACTCAAGATAAATTTAATCTAGGAAGATTGAATGAGACGGTTCCTTAGCAGTGGCTTAACCCAAGTTAAACGATGGTTTTGATTCAGTAAGACTGGTTGTATCTCCTGGATGGAAAGGATTATAATACTTCAGTAAATTAATGCATGAATGCAATGTCATCACGGTCACTCCTGCTCTCAGTCAGCTTCAGCCATTATGTAGTCATATGAAAAAAAACATGGAAAACACTGCTAAATTAACTGACTGATCAAGCAGATTATACAAAAAAAAAAACATGCTGAGGTTTTCAGATTTTCAAGACTAGAAAGAAGAGAAACAACATGAAGCGCTACTTTCTTAGGAGCTCTGTAACAGTGAACAACAAAGCACAGGGTTTTCTTAATTAAACACGTGATAAGATCTCAATTATTTTTTCCACAGATAACCAGAAATCCTGGTTACCGGACTGACAAATTCTGCTTTAAAATAGGACTGGGCCTTTAAAATGCCCCCACTTATTCTGAAGGCCAGAGGCACATGCTCAATGTCTTATTCTTGCTGGTGGCCTCTTTCTTCTGTGGAGCTACATATTTACACATATACAGTATGTCATATAATTTAATTCCACACATGACCAACATTGCATGGATCTCTGTTGGTTTGAGGGTACATACCCTCTATGTGCTGTGCTGTGCTGATGTTGTGGATGACTGGCTTGCTCCACAATCCAGTGCCATCCTTAGAGTTGGGCTGGACACCAAACTCATAGACTGTGTTGGGCCTCAGATTGTCAATGACCGTGTCACTAGTTGGGCAGGTCTGGTAGTTCCACTTCCTGTTCCTCTCTCGATAACGCACCGTGTAGTGTCTGAGACAAAGACAAAACAGAACATGAAGATAAACAATAAATCATACGTCTTTTAAGAAACTCCAGATCCAGATCATATCCTATCTGGTGCAAGAACTAAAACACAAATGCATTTGGCGTTTTTGGCTTCAAGACATTTTGCTACTCATTAAAGAGGCTCCCAGGTATTCAAACCATTTTTGGGACATTTACACTTGAATTTCACAGTAGAACAGCTGAATAATTTTAGATACCATAAAATATTTCTTGTCTTATTCAGTATTGCATAGTTATTAAAAAAAACAAAAAAACATTTATGCCTTTCTTTGCAAAATGTGCATATCAAGTTTCCCAGTGTAGTTTAACACTGTATATCCCTGCTGGAGCTGCACAGTCAGGATACAATGTTTTGATGCTGTTCCAGAAATATGCTGCTCTCCCTTTATTCGACACAACTGTGTCATGTATGTTGTGTGGGTGGACTCCTTTCATAAATACCTGTGTGCACAGGCTGTCCTGGATCCACTGCTCAGTAACCTGAGAGACTTCAGGGAATCATTTAATATTTATGCACCAACTGTGCGTGCATGTGTGTGTGTCAGTGAGTGACCTATCCGTCCACCATCTGTTTCTATGCTTACCAAATCTGCAGAACAGCCAGCGTACATGAAATGAAAATGCTGACAATGGAATTCATTTTTTGTCTGTGCATCTGTACCTGCCGTTTCTCTGTCTTTGCTTTGTGGCAGTAGAGGTAGTCAGTACATGTTCACAAGTCGGCGGAGACGCATGGAGGGAGAAATGTGAGGCAAATATACTGTTGCGTCAGGTAAAAGGGACCGGTGTATGTTGGTGTTATGAAAACAACGGGAAGTTAGTTACTGTAGTTTGTCTTGCTGATTTGGCCCGCTTATTAACACGGTCAACAGTTGCAGTCGCAGCGGGGCTGTCACACACAACTTCCAGAGGCAGCTAAGGTACTTTAAAACCCCCAAATTAACTGTGTCAAAATTTGTACTTGCCCACAGTGTCAGACTTTGAAAACCGCTGCTCTGTGGCATGAAAATAAAGTGCTTGAGAAGGATGAACATGTGTGTGTTAGTGTGTAAGCTCACCCATCCTCAAGACAGTCATTCATGACGTTGCCTTCATATGGGGTTTTCAACAGGGTCCCCCAGGACAGGAGGACTGAAGTAGGCGTTACCGACCCAATAACCAAGTGTAGTGGCTTCTGCATTTCCACTTTACCTGAGAACAAATTAACTTTTTACTTTCACCTCCATGTTTACCTTGATGCCCAAGTGCTCATGTTATATAAGTCTGAATGCGACTTTTAACATGTCACCTTGATGATGATTTTTTCCCCCCTATGAAATTCTTGTAGAAGCATTACCTGTGCACTGCTTTTTCACCTCATTGGTTGGGATGGGCTGGACAGCGATAAGGTACTTGGGCTCTGCATCTAAACACAGAAGAAGAACAAACTAGAGATTATAGATCTTCTGAGCTTCCACAGACACACTCACCTCTCTCTTTTAGTCATGACTACAGCTGTCAAAATACAATTCACATGTGCTTCACAGCAGTCTGTCCCTCATCTCTCAGTGGAACTTCGCAAACACACATATCAACAGCCTTTCTTACCAAACTCAGTCTCATATGGCTGTCCGTTCTCAGGCAGCTGAATGAACTGTTTGGAGAACATGCTACTGCCATAGCCCAGGATGTAGCCTTCCAGCTTGGTGTCAGCATTGGGACGCAAAAACTTCATTACAATGGTGTCTCCGGTGGCGTTGATACGGACTTTCATGTTCTGACGTCTCACTGGGAAGGCAGGAGAGGACACAATTAAGCATTCAAGTATTTGATGTTACTCTTGTTGAGAATATTACTGCATTCAGGACACAGTAAGGTGCAGAAAGGCCAATAAAATATGGAGAAAAGGATGTTCTGCACAATTTAGTCCAGTGCAAGTTTAAGGATAAAACCAAGCTTTCTGTCATCAAAGACCTTCATTATGGCAAATGTTTGACAAAAGGAGCCTCAGAGCTTTTAATGACATTAAAAAGAGGACACCTGTGCTTTTTCATGCAAGTAAACATGGGAATTGCAGTTCAGTATTGTATTGCCTAAGTTTGACATGCACACATACAAGGAAATCAAAATAATCAAAATAGATAGAGTAATAAAAAGGAAGGAAATGCTGCACAAATGGGGAAAGTACAGTACCTACAACCCCTCAGACAAACTGCTTTTCTTCTTTCGTTTTTAGTCTTGCTTTGTAAAAGCAGAATGAAAAGCTTGAGGAAGAGTTCACATAAACGCTTCTTTTTAACAACCAACACTTCCCAGATTCACGCTTCTGTTCTTCATCACTTCACAGGCACACTCAAGGAGTGCATGCAGTCAAAGCAAACTTGCTGCTGGTTTAAAAATCTGCTGAGGTGTAAGTTTTACTGAAACCTAATAATGGTGATTTTATTAAGAAAGCACAGCGCCAAGAGAAGCACCTAATTACACTTTGTATTGTGTGCTTTCTAACTTGACATTACTTTTATGGAGAGTACAAACAACTCTGTAACTTACAGGCATCATAAACTGCATGAAGCTGCTATATGAGGTGTTAGTGGGTGCAAAATATGTGTCTGTGCTCAGAATTGGTTTCTAAAATGTATACACTGTTATCGTGAACCAAAATCTGTGAACAGGGGTTATAAAAACTTGAGGTTAGCAAGGCAACGTCAAGCTTGGGTTTTGATTTGACAAGAAAATGGTATATAATATTCGCACACAGAGACAATATTTTCTTTCTATCTTTCATTTTACAAGAAACTGTACATTTTCCGCCAATACTGACTTCTACAGAATACAGTCCTAATCAGCAGGTGACAGACATTAGATGAGGACAGGCATCGAGGGGTGGGTCGTAATAAACCAAAGGCAAGAGAGATTACAGAAGAGCTTGTTTTTAATGGTCAAGGCAACCATGAAAACTTGAATTGGTCTAAGGTGAGGGAAATTATCATATCATATCACAAGTCTGTATGCCATTTAAGTGCTGAACTTTACAGTAGTTGTCGCCTTCCAAACAAAGTCAAACATTATTGGCTGTAACTATTGCTGGCTTATGTTAACTTTTAACTTGGGTATGAAGCAGGTCTCAGTACAGTGAAGCATACCATAACTAGTGAACTGACTGCAAGTACAGAGAATAGATAATTTAGCCTGTTTTTCTCTCATCACTTGCCTCTGCCATGTGGCCTTCACAACTGGCCAAGAAATGGGCATGCTAACAATTAGCCAGTTAACAGGCACAGTAATAAATGTCAGAAAACTCAGATGAGTGCAGCTGGGCCAGGAGTGTGACTTATGACTGTTAGTTGGCCGACGCACATATCACAACAATAAATAACCACAGCAGTGCCGACTTGGAAGATAAATGGTGAACAGTGGTAAGAGAAACATAAAGGCCAAACGTTTTTCAAATGAAGTCTGTTTTTATTAAATTGTGGTTCTGTTTTTATCATATTAAGTGTGTTTCAATTAAATGTTTCATGCCCTTCCTAAATCAAGTTAGAATTAAGGGCAAATTCAAAGATTAAATTACATTTTAATCAATTGTTTACATCATTTTTATTTCACAGTTGAAATCACAAATGAATCTATATCGGCTCAAACTTCCACCTCTCATAGTCTACAAGGCTTAGAACAATACACTTTCTTCTTGGATTATGGCTTGTACAAACTCTTCACAGCACATGTCCTTGGCTCATATTACAGCATTAAATGATATAATGGAACTTTGCATGAGGAATAACGCCAGCAGCTGCCAGACACCAAAACAGACACTGACAGTGAAAGAGGGGGAAGCCCTGGATTCGAAAAATACCCTCATGCTTTTCCAGCTATGTGTTTCCTATCAAAACTGCATTTGTTTTGTTTCTCCCATCAATATTTCCGATAAAACACAAGTGAGATTGGCTCAGAGGGAAAAGGGCTCAGAGTGTATGAAACATTAGGAAACTTCTGGCAGTGCGTTTTAACCTCCAGTACAACCAAACATTGGCTTAGTCCCACAGCAACCCGTCCAAAGCCCAGCCACTTGGCCCACACACCGCTTAGGGACTGTTAAGACTTATCAGTATTTCCAGAGTAAAATGAACAAAGCTTTAGGAATGGATCCAGTCCTGATAATCAATCAACTACAGTACAAAGGAAAACAATTGACATTTAGCTAGCCAGAAAAAAAAACTGCTAAGCCACAAAGTCATGTTGTGTGTGTTTGTGTGGATGAATAGTGAGGAAAATAATGATTGATTGTTTGAATTTAAATTCTTCCTGAGGGCAGCTCTGCCGCTGACTCTGACCCTGTCAAACACATGAGATTATTGAAAATTTACAACCTCAGCAAAAGACTAAAGTATAATTAAATCCATAACCTTACCCGTAATTACCATGGATGGATTACTGAACAGGTCAACCAGGCAGACACAGAGCCTCAGTTTGAAGTGACTGTCGATATATCTTGCTGGAAAGTCAATCAAACGACTACAAAGAGACACAAAATGCACACTAAGAGACATAAAACAACCACAAAGAGAAGCAAAGCGGCCACAGAAAGACAAAAAGTGGCTGCAATGAGACACAAAACACCTACAAAGTGATGTAAAACGACCACAAATAAAGGTAAAATTACCACAAAGAGTGCTACTACCAAATTTAACGCAGCAAACATTGATTCTAAGAGAAATAAATGCTTCTATGCCATGATTTAACCAACGATAGCTCTGTGTTTTAATAAATATCAGCTCGTGGAGAGTTGGTCACTGACGGTCTCGATGTGGGTGACAGTCTATTATATAATATACTGTAAATCTCATAGTGAAGACTAATCCCTTCACATAAGCAGTCTATCGTTATACATAACCGATTCTTCAAGGATTACAGTATGAGCAAATCCATCTTAACACTGGGAGTCAGCCAATAAACAAGTCAGATTATGCAATAAACAAAACTGCATCATTCATTAAACATTTCACCATTATATTCATCCTGTTTTGGACTAATAGCCAGAGGCTGTAATCCTGTTGGCCTGACAAGAAGAAACACCCTCAAACTGGAAACTCAATTTTGGCTCAGCAGCGTGGCTACAGTATCTTGGATCATCAGCAGTGATGAATGTTCCTCCAGGAAAGGGAGTAGGTTAATGGGGTTGTCAGCATAACACACTCTCTTCACTTTCAACTGCAGCCCAACATGATATGTTTATGTGTGTTTGGTGTTTGAAAGTAAATATTACAACATCCATCTGTACAGTGTGTGCAGTTTTGGCATCAGCTCATCCTGATTTACTGTGTGACATTATCAAACCACAGATTTCCACCACTGGCAGCTTTCCTATACTCTGTTTTCTCCTGTCTCTTGGTTCAGATGAGGAGGAGAACTGCAGAGTAAAAGTAAACGCTCTGAGAATAAATGCACTGAGATCACCTTCAAGACTTTTCCACTCATGCTGATGTGTGAACTAAGGAACTATAAATATCTGAAGCAAAGCCTCAAAAAAAGAAAAAAAATCAACAACCATGGAACAGGACGACAGGGCTTGTTTTGTTTTCAAAATTTGCAATGGAAAATAACTTTTCCGCTCTTTGCTGAAATTAATGTGGTTGTTTTGGTGGATGGAAGTGTTCACAATAATGAAGTCATGTCAGTTTGTTGTGAGCAGCTGAGCATCACGGCTGAGCTCTACAGACTGTAAATCCCCCCGATTAAATGAGCGTATAAACTTTTAATATTCGTGTGATATATTGCTCTACAAAAGCCATGTATCACACACTTTCACATCCATAGAATCAATTAAACTGTAGATGACACCCTTCCTGCCACACATACACACACCCATAATATCCTGCCTTTGCGTGCATGGTGCCCTGAGTGATTTTACGTTGCTCTGGCATACAGTATTTCGGCCTCTCAGGTTTCTGTCCTGGAAGACGAGAGGTGGAGAGGAGACTTGGCTTCCCGCACAGTGGAGACAGAGACAGATGTTTTATGGCCCCTTGGTAAAACAGTCACCTTCATTTAAGGCAATGAAGTGTGAAAATCTCTGTGAGCCTCGTGCCAGCCAGAGCACAGAGGGTTTTAAATAATTTAGTTTGTGAGGAAACGACATCTGAACTGACCTATATCAGCTCTAATGGGAATGTCCCTGGCCTGCATACTGGGGTAACTCTTCTCTGGAACAATCCCATCTCTTAGGTTCACAGGAGGCCTCACCTTGCAGCCCAGCGGGAGGGAGCCATGCCTGGGATTATACTCCCATATTTTCTCCCTGCCTTGGCGGCTTCGAAGCTGGTCCTTCCACTCTCACACTATATATCCCCCTGTCGGATTCAACGGAGCAACAGCTGTTTTCCCTTCCCTTGTGGCGCTGCTCCATCCCATCCTTCTCCTCGTTCACTCAATCTCTGCCGTCCTATCTGTCCTCCAACATCCTCCACTTTCCTCTCTCCCTCCATATTTCCTTCTCATTAATCTGTGCATGACGTGGTTATGTTTTGTCTGGCTCAGCAGAAGCAGGCCATATATTGTCCTGAAGTGGGGTGGTGGTAAATAATTTCTTGTGTTATAAAGAATTGAATTGAATTGTCTCATTTACACTTATTCTAGATAGGGAAAAAATGTAAAGGCATGAACACATGTAAATGGGAATTAAAAGCCTTGGGAAGTACAGATCATCTAACAGCACATAGTCCTGTCAACTCATTGTATTATTATTCTATAATATCAATGACACAAGAAAGCAAACACACCTCATTGCATAACATGTTTCACTCTAAAACCAGGGACTTGATCCAAGAAGAACAGAGATACAGACATTTAACTCTCCCCCAAAAGCAAAAACACACACATAGCCCCTTTCATCTAGCTCCCAAAGCTGCACATTGAGATTTGTCTGCAAGCCAAGATCAGCCAGTAAGTCACGCACTGGAAGCAGCCTTTTCCACTGTGCTTACCTCTTCATACCGACTCCAGTCTGCTCACCTCAAATCACTTTTACTACCATCAAAGTTTTCAAAGGGTGCCCACATTTAACTCACAAAATTGAGCATGGCTGCAAAGCATAGAGTCAGAGATGGAAAGCCAGAGTTCAGTGTGTATGCAAGTGTGTGTGTGTGTGTGTGTGTGTGTGTATGTGTGTGTGTGTGTGTGTGTGTGTGTGTGTGTGTGTGTGTGTGTGCACTAACACAGCAGTGAGATATTGAGACAATATGGAAAACATTTGTGGAAAATGTGCTGTTCTCCAAGAATGTTGTGAAAATCCTAATCAGACAGAACGGGGTCAATACATTATAATCTACTTATTAAAGTGAGTCTGTTTTATGGTTTCCTTTATGGCACTGCATGTGGGGGTACAGGGTTTTGGAGCTCTAACACTGGTTATCTTCAAACTATTGATAAAAAACTAAATAGTGATTTGGTTCGTTATTATTTTATATAATGCAAAGATGCCGCGATAAAGAAATGAAATGATATGTCAGTGTTTCATTTTAAAAACTCTCCAGGTGGTTTGATAAAATCCACAAACAAGAGCTGTAATATGATTCAAACAAATGAAACAATCAAAAATCCTTTGCCTGAGGCAATGAATTTAAATAATTAGTCAGCTTATAAACTCATCAGATCGTCTGCTTGCTGGGCACATTTCCAGGAAAGCCATCCCATAAGGTTGTCTAAAAGTCTAACCTCTGACCCCCCAACCTGGAACATTTTCTTTAAAACCTGTTTCATTGTGTCTGCTCACCTCATTTCAGGGAAATGTGTATAAACCACAGGGATTGTAAAAACAGCGCCTTCTAATCAAGGCAGTTTGAAAGCCTGACAGGTGGCTCAAGAGAGAAAAGCTGACTTTTCTTTTAGGTTTGGGGTTCAACAGCATTTTACAGATCAGAAGTCAGTATGAAATCCACTTATTTGGTGTATTCGGGTGTCTTATGAGGAGGAACACAATACTGGACTACTGGCAAGAGCAAAATACCTTTAACAACTTAAGTCACAAAATATAGGAATAACTTAATATGTAAGGACTATAACTTAAAGATTGAGATTCAAATCATTAAAATGCAGAAATAAGATAATGTTTCACTATACTTGTGCACTGCATAACAATAGGGTACATCTTGCTTTGTTTTCGGGACTGCAATGAACACGGGGTAGAGCTACATAAAAAGCCAAACATGGTCATCAGGGTTGTATCCAGTAATAGTATTATGTTAAGCAGATAATAATATAAAAAGGACGAGGGAAAAAGCCCTCAGCTGCTCAAACTTTGTTGCATTTACTTATCTGCATATTTCAGCCACTTTTGTTTGTCTTTTTCTCTATGTGTGTATTTGGGGATTTCAGCACGTCTATTTTTCACAACTTTGTTTATGATGTTTCAAACGATATGTCTCAAATGGTTTCCATCCCTTAACATACTATGCATTAAATAGTTGTCTCAATATGGTTACAAAACCCTTTCTCTTGTAATTTTTCCTTGAAACAAATATCCATCTTACTAACTATGACATACTGTCTTTCCAAGCATATCCCGGCATGCATTTGGCAGAAGACAAAGAAAGACCACGAAGAGGCCATCAGTGCATCACAGGGGTGAAGTAAAAAGACAATGACACTGATGTTCACTTTCTCTTGCATGGATTTTAGACTGTGGGAGGACACCCACAAGCAGAGAAGACCATGATGACCAAACATAGTTCCACGCAACAAATGCATCACTTCACAGGCAGTCAGTAGTGTCTTCTGATGTGGATGTCTCCGTGAAAGACAATAACACTGATGTACTGATTGACGTATCACCTACCTCTGCTCCTGCGGGAAGTTGATGGGCCAGAGAGAACTATCCCAGCGATGAAGACCATGAGGAAAAGGACCAGAAAGCTGCGTGAGTGTTGCAGCATCCCCATCATCATCTCTGCTGTGATCGGCTCTGAGTCTCAGGTGCAACAAGCTTCTGTGATCTGAATGAGCTCAGTTCAGCTCAGCGATTTCCCAACGCTATGGAGACACAGAAATAAGAGGGTGCCACTCAGTGTCACTGAGCTGATTGAATAAATCTTTGGCAACAGGTTGAGTTGAGTGTGTGCTGCAGCTGCTGGAGTCAGACTGGATGTTTGTGGAGTGGCTGGACTACTTCTCTGAGCTGGTGGCTCTCAGGACTAGTGCAGCTCACTGGACTGGACTTCTGGATGCAGCAGGCTGCTCCTGCGCCCTCTTTACCTCTATAATGGAGGGAGGGGACAGACAGAGCTGGACACGCCCCCTCCCATTACCCTCCCCCATCTCTTATTTTCTTTCACTCTTCCTCTCCATCTCACACTCTTTTTCTCTGGAAAAGGAGTGAACATTTTCTCCAAGCCTCCCACCCTCCTCAATCTCTTTTTTTTATGTTCTCTTTTTTTTTTTGACTTAGTCTGGTGTGTCCCCAGAAATCCTACTTTCCATTAGCAGAAGCTTTTTGACACTTTTCATTGTTCTTATCCTCTCTCTCTCTCTGTCTTTTTGTTCTCTCTCTCCTTTTCTTAACTTGTCTTGTCTCACACTTAGTGTGTTTACATGCATTCTAAGATCCTGGTTTTGAAATTCTGAGTATGACATTTACATGGAACTTCTGGAGAAAAGCTGCGTATTCATATCCCGTATTCATGATTTTAATATCCAGGTTTCTAATTATCAGCACCATCTCCAGAGAAAAACGTTGGACGATTCTGCTAAACCCTGGATTACATTTATTTCCAGCGTTTTTTAATTTTAAAGGCAGTTACAGTTAGGTGACTAAAACACTTGGCTAAGGTTTTGGAAAGATCAGGGTTATAGCAAGTACGGATTAATAAAGTAAACTCTGATCTTCTGCATGAAACTACACACCCCACCACCTGCACACTCATTGTGCCTGGCTACATGAAGGGCACAATACTTCATGTATTGGCTCTGAATGATGACATTGGACTTTTCATCATGAAGTGCTGCGTGTGTGTCATTCCTAGGATACTAGGCTGCAGCATGCAGGTGTTTGTTTGACTCCTTAACAACTCACCCACTGTGTCTTTTCTGAACTGACTGAGTTGAGGATGAACCCACTTTGGTTTCTAGCTTTCTGGACTCTGCTGTTGTTAACACGCTGCTGGATTTGGCATCTCCATCCACGAGTAATGAAAAACAAGAGCGGCAATATAGTTTATCCTCTTAAACTTGGACTTCCACTTTTATTTGCTTTATTGGCATGACAGACTTCCACTTTCATCTCAATATAAATCATTACATTTTCCATCATCATATTTTTGTTTTGATGACTGTCTACTGCTATCCCAAAGGACGCATCTACACACATGGCAGACAGAGTAAAGAAACCAGAATAAGGTATTTACATACAGTTTATCCAGAAATATCCTGGAGTACTCCAGCTAGTGTATTCATGTTTCTCAAAACCAGAATAATTCAAGTCAATTTAATGTATACAGCACTCATTTACAAAACTTCAAGGGGCTTTACAATTTGTATAACATACGACACCCCCTGTCCTTCGACTAGACTATAGATAAGGAAAAAATACCATACCATAAAAACCTGAAAAGATGACAGATGACAGACACACACATTCACATACACTCACATACACATACACACACACACACACACACACACACACACACACACACACGCACACACACATAAGAACCAAGACTCAAGGACACCCTCCACACAGAGGGAAACAAGTGACGCTAAGAGAGGATAAGGCAAAATAAATAAGTGCTAAAGATGTGCTAAAGTGATATGATAATTTGCTCACAAACACACGCATATGCAAACACAAAGCCATTTTTTTGCATATGTTACATTTCCTATCCCCCTAACCTAACTTCAATTTAAGCTTGGTTCAGAACATAAACCTTAAACCAAGTAATAACCCTAAAATAAGCTGTTAAGATTGGGAGGACCAACTTTCTGGTGCCCAGAACAGAGGCAAGTCTCTGCAGCATGAGTAGGCCTCCAGATTTGGGTCCCCACAATGCCATATAAATACGAATAAATTGAGAGAATTTGAAGGGTAATTGGAACAGTCATATAAGCTGTGTGTATCCAAAAAGTTATGAGTGTACGGGCTATGGCTGCCATCATATTCCATGGAAACAATGTCTCTCATCATCCTATCTATAAATATATGCTCTGCCAATGACAAAAAAACACATGAACATCACGTGCACCACAGACCAGTTTACAGCAACATGCCATGTGTCGCACATTCAGACATGACTTTCAGGTGCATCACAAACACATGGTGACAGCGTTGCATCATAGGCTTTCTTTGAAGTCAAACGCGTAGTATATTTTTGTTTACAGCCACTGAGTCCGGTTTTTGCATCTGTTATGTGCATATTTCTAGATGTGTATTTGTATTGCATTTGCCTGTGTGTGTTTCCTGGAACTAGTTTTATTCCTGGTCAGCCAAAACTCTCAGCCAGAACTGGGCCTCAAGGACAAGGAGTGTGTGTGTTTGTGCGAGGCGCACACATGTGTGCTCGCACGTGCATGCATGTGTGTGTGTACTCCAACATCTCCACCCTCCATTGCGTTTGATTATATCCCACATGTCATCACACGAGACAGGAAATGATGTTGCGCACTCGAGGAGGTGTGTCTCCCGAGGAAGTCCCTGAACAGATTGTTGCAGTGGAGCCCCGGCCTTCATCACGCCAGAACCCATTAAACACAGATGAATCATAAACTGAACTCTGTGAAAATTATACAAAAGTTTGGGGTGTAACCAGTTTCACCTAACCTGTTTTGTTTGTCTATGAAGTCACAGTAACACCGGGATGATCGCAAACATGGCAGATAAAGTCAACAACACTAATGACCCGCTATTGTTTTTCTCATCAGGCAGGATTTACATTTCTATACTTCTATTCCACTGTATTTCAGAGGGAAATATTGTACTTTTTACTCCACTACAGTTATCTGAGTTAGTTTTAGTTATTAATTACTTTTCAGAATAAACTTTTACAGCATATAAAATACTACTCATTGTTAAACATTAAACCAGTGGTTCCCAGCTGGAGGTAGCCCTCCAGATGTCTTTAATTTGGTAGCAGTTCCACCAAAGAGAGATTCCCCCTTAAAACTTCTCAGATGGTTTTTATTTAAGTGAATGTTTGAGGCCCAAATAAAAATTTGCCAAATTTTCCACAAAAAGTCAGAGAAAAGTCCAAAAACTGAATACAGATTTGTGTAGCCTTTGTGTAGCCTCTCACATTTATCATCTCAACATCCCCCAGATTTATCTGACCATTTCGAGGGGCCCAGATTTCTAGATTAGGAACCACTGGACTAAATTAGCTACACTTTTGAGTTGTTAGAAGTTGTGACAGAGAAGTAAATCAGCAAATATTTGAAAAAAGTCCAAAAAAATATTTTCCTATTTGTGTGGCAGAACTTTGTTTTTCTTCTTTCCTATCTCAGTGATCACTTCATGACCCCTCAGATTTATCTCTGGCAGGGGGCCTGCCCCCTACTGTAGGTTGTAAACCACTTGACTAAACAACCCAACTTTATACAGTTGGGTAGTTTAGTCAAGTGGTTTGTTTAGAGCATTAGTTAAAACTAGCTCCATCTCATCCAACTACAACAGTAAAGTCCTAATTACACATTGATATATTTGTAATAACAATCATTTAATACAATATATAATAATAAGTCAGTCAAGGCCTATTTGTCTGCATAAGGAGTACTTCTGATACTTTAAGTACATTTTACTGGCAATACTTCTGTATTTTTTCTTAAATGGGATTTTGAATGCAGGACTTTTACTTCTTACTTTTCCTCTTAATAATTTATCTCTCCCAAATGGAGGCCTCTTCCTTCTCCACCACCCTCACCTTGTCGCCTCTGCCTTCACTTTCCTGTACTGCCGTGTCCTCCTTTTTTCTTCTTTCATCCTACTTTCGCATTTTGTGGAATGTAGTCTGAATGTTGTTTGTATAATTAAGAAGAATCTATCTGTTAGACACTCGCTTGTGTTGGAATCAGTCATTCCTTCTAACTAATTTAATTTGTGTAACCAGGTGTGACGCCCTGAATAAAGTTAAATTACATTTCTTTGGTTTTCGAGAACATCCCTACTTGTCTCTTTTGTTCTGACAGGAAGAGACATTTTTAGCAGCAGCATGTGTTATTTTATGTCCCCTCTAATGAACAGGATTTTATTACTGTTTTTTTTTTTGGAATCCAGGGTCAATTTTTAAGAGATTTAGAAAGAATGTTCTCTAATGCTTGCATAGTTTGAATAATTGTGGAAAGTGTATTTCAGTCTTTCAGCCTTCTGCCTCTTTTCTTTTGGCCTTCTTCTACCGCCAGACAATCCATTATTGACCTGAACAGTTTAGTTTGTTAAAGAAAATCAACCTCTTCTTTCACATATAAGTATTTTCCTATTCACCTGTCTTCCAGGTGTTTATTATAACAGTTAGATTGTTAAAAGAAAAAGACAATTAAATGCTTACCTGTACACACAAAAAAGGGGGACCCAGAACACAGTCATATAGCTGAGACAGAAACTCAGTCACAATGTAATAAAACTGACAAAGTGATCAAGTGTACAGAGTTAACATTTCTGACATTGGTGCCTCCCAGTGTTTGTCTCACAAAAGACATTTGTTTCCAAATTTTAAATACACTAACAAATTTCTCAAAAGTGCAAATTCATGTGCAAATTCATGTGTGTTTCTATCCACTAATGTTACATTAACATTAGGAGTTAAGAGCGGTTGGTAATCCTCCAGTTAGGTGCCATTAAACCATAGAAGAAGAGGGCTTCTCATCAGTGCCACACTGACAAAATAAGTACTTTAATCCAATAAATAAAGCTGAAATCCTTTTTTGATTTGAGAGGACTGAGTTCGAGTGAGCTTTTCGGGTCTTTAGGTTTTCCTTCATTTTACCTGTTACCAGATTGCAGTCCTGCTTCCATCTTCTACTGTGAAGACATACATGTGTAAATCAATGTGTTTATCAACTTTGAATACAAATTTGTTATTTTTATAAACGATTTAATTACTAAAGTACTTCCACTCTACATTATTTTTCAACACTTTCTGTTACAAGTAGTTATCATTCATGCCATGAATTAACCAAAAGCTTTTAGGAAATCATTAAATGTCTTTCTCTTTCACTTTGTCATTTAATCAGTATGTCATCCTTCTTTTCTTGCTCTGATATCTTTTACTCCCCTCTTGCAACAATGATCCTGTTCCGGCTCTTCTTTCTTCCCTTGGGGTTTGTGAAGGATGCGTAAGATAGAGGAGAATGGGTCAGGTACGCGGTCCTTGCTCTGCTTTTGTCATCACAGATATGTCATTCCTTTCCTTCATTTTATTGCTTTTCAACACATCATCAAACTCACCTGCCAACATGCGCCACGCAGCAGGAAAACTGTGTCAGGGATGGGTACAAAAAAAGTCTTATACACTCACACATCAGTTTATGTGTATGTCAGTTTCCACAAGGTAGATGATAGTGAAGGAAACAATAGGATTTTCCCCTTCTCATCCACAAGATAATAGCCTATGCGCTCCCTGAAGAAGGATCACCTTCACTCAGGTGGAAAAACACTCACCAAATTCTCAAAATGAATGTTAAAATTTTAAGATCATGACTTTTCTTTTTTTTTTTTTGCATCCTCCTCAATTTCTCCCTTCCAGTAGGTGCATGTGATTGGAAAACGTTTGCTGCTGTGGCCAAGAGCAGAAAGTCTTTCACAGCTCAGTCGAGCGTGTGCAAGTTTCCTCACTTGGACTGGTTGTGATTTTGAGTATGGAAAAAGACAATAATTTAGATTTTTTTCCACTCCCTTTTTCCAATCTGCTGATGCCATGAATGGAGTGGCTTATTAGGTTACAGGCTTCCATACCAGGTCAGAGCAGTTTAAGGACGAAAATGTTGCAGACATTAAAAGACTCATATTCATACTTCTCATCTCTACTTCATGCCACACCATAGAAATCACACTCCTCTGTCATCACTACATCACCACGTCTCTATATTATAACCTCTATACTGATACATTTATTGAAAGAAAGCCTCTGACTTCTGACCCTGCTCCATTTTTGGAAATTTATTATGTGCCTGTCAGGATGTGTGGTAGTGCAGTAAGTCTGGTTTTCCTGCCAGATAAACGGGCTCTGCTCTCTATTCTGTAGCAAAGTGGAAAATATGATGTATGGAATATTCTTCCAAATATTCACACAGTTTCTCAGAGGTCACGGGCTCATTCAGTTTCACTTATGCATTCACTATGTGCACACACGCTTTCTTTTTCATGTGTAGATAATAGCAGCCTATCAGATCACTCTGTCAATGTTGCTGATAATAGTATTAAGTCATACATTTCAAAATTGCTGCAGTTCCTGGATCTACTGTGACGATGACTTCATTGCTGATTACTGTAACAGTTGTTGTGGTTGTTGCTCAATCAACACAATGTCATAACATCACATACTCCCACACACACTCACACAGTGCAGGTGAACATCATATGTGCATCTTTCCACATCTGCAGAAGGTTTTTGAAAAGTCCAAACACAACAATTTTGGATCGGTATACATTCAAAATATACATTTACACCACAGGCCTGGACCAGTAATTCCTTTGAGAAAATTAAACCCACAACCACAATACGATGACATTTGATAGACAGGCCAGTGTTATTGCCAACTGCCATGTGGCAAATCTGTCTTTCTGGAAAGCCGTGGGGGACAGCAGTGTTGTGGATGATGAAGCAGAAGGATTTAGGGGGGCTAGAGGACAGAGAAAAAGAGACAAGTATAATTCATCCACTTTGAATTTGTCTCAGAGCAGAAGAGAGCGACCAAAAGCTCAATGTGGTTCTCATTTTGTGTGCCTTTGTTGGAGAATATGTGTCCGCACACTCACCGTGTCTGTGCAAGAGTGCATACTTTATGTATGTGAGGGCGCTTGTCAGGATGGATCCTCCATCTGAAAGATAAATAACCACATTACATGGGAGGATCAGGCGTGCAGCTTAGAGCTGACAGCAGATAGGATACTAGACAAATCCACAGGCATTAAGTAAGAATGTGGCTCTGATACGCAGATACAAAAACACATCATCATGTTCATCGACATCATAAAATTCCCACTTTCTACACACTTTCTGCTCCACTACTGCACTGTTATTTCACTCCCTATAGTTTTACCAATCCTGCAATACAAATGTGATGTAGATGCAGATTTACTGTCCTGCCGCAAATGACAGGCAGACGAAGTTAGCAAGTGGCAGGTGCACAAAGCGGAGCATTCAGCAGCTAAAGGAGGCAGATATTTTCCTCAGGATTCACTAGAAATAATAGAAATAAACACTAGAAATAAACAAAGCTAAAAGTGAGTGAATATTGGAACACACATTAATGTTGCTCCTTATCTTCTGAAGGATAAATAGGCAACTGTTTGCATGCAAGTTCTACATAAAGGTTGATATGTCAGTCTTGTGTTCATAGCTTTCGTCCGCTGCCCCATTTTGGCCAAAAAATCTGCCAATCCGGGTTTAAGTAAATTCTCTAAAGCATGTCTGGCGTGCAGTGGCTTCCTTCAAAAACCTTCACAGATATAAGACTGGCATCAATCTTTTCGTCCAAATTGTGTTAAAACAGTGAATAAGTGCATTTCCCAAAATGTTAAACCATTCCTTTGACAGGATCCAAAGTTTTCTCAAACTTAAGCAGAAAAATATTTCTGCTCTGTGAATAAGAGCAAAAGTATTCATAATGACAAAACAAACATTGCTTGAGGCTCAATGAGGTGTGTTATTAACCATTCAACCATCATATATTACATTATGGACTGCATTCTCCATGATTCCACTACTCCATTAAGCATCCAAATGCAAAACGCAGACCAGTCAAACAGGGAAAAGGCTGCATCCTTGACAATAGTTAAAACAGCAATACTTTACGTAACACATTTATGACTAAAATCATATAGCAGATGCACATCATGCTAAAGTCATTTTCAGACCATGGAGCTGAGAACCACTCACCTCTGCCTCCTTTCAAGTAAAAATCCAGCATCATATTTAGTTTTAAAGGTTAAGACATATTTCTGAAATAATGTTTTATGGTGGAACGTTGGCGGGCTATGAGAGGGCAGTCTTGTACTGTACACGAGTGCTGCAGAATGGGTCAGTGTGCGCACAGCGGAGCAAACACAGGATGCATTCAGAAGCCAACAGATAAATTGTTTAGATGTGTTTGAACACAGCGCACGTCTACTCTCTTCATTTCTTGCCTGCACCTCATCGTATGTGTTATTGTGAAACTTAGCACTGCACTTTTGTCTCCAGAAACACTGTGAGATGACGTTAGTACAACAGCTACCCAGAGAAAATTCTAGATGAGTGAATGCTTTTGGTCGCAAAATGTAAGCCGATCCACAAAATTCTCCAGCCACAGTTTTCCTAGCCTGGGAACCAGATGAATCTGCAAGCCCATGTTTTATTTACTTAGGCATATACATATGGCCCCTCTCCCATTCAAACTGGTCACCTTGTTACTGACAACACCGTTGTGTCGGGCTAACCAATCACAAGCATTTACCTAGTATGAGGCGGGTTTAATATGACTGACGGAGAGGAGTGCCATTCAGGCATCTTTGTAAATATCCAAGATGGCTGCGGAACGTTACCGGGCCGGCTGCAGCAGCAGTATTAAACCGACTGGATGGTAAATTTTCTCTAAAAGAAGAACAAACAGCAGGACTTGGAGGTCAAGTGTGTGTGAGAAAGGGTGTGTTTGGGTTCATGCCAATTGGCTTAAAGGAGGTGTGGCAGTGGGCGTGGCATATAACAAAAAGGCGCATTACTTCTAAACGTATTCACGTAACATGGCCAGACTTTGTAGAAAGTCTCATAGACTCCTGTGGTTGGCATCATTGGACTAAGCAGAGGTTCCTTTTCCAGTGGTGTGGATTAGCTCCACCATCTCTTCTGTTGGTCCGTCCAAAAAAATCTATCCTATTGCGAATTCGCACTTGTTAATGTTTTATTTTGATTACAGTGACATACTGTATCGATCCATGCAAAGCTAGTTTAGAGCCATCTTGAAATAGTGTAAGGCCTGTCACTTGACGACGGGAAAATAAATTAATAGAAAGAGGTTCAGCGACTGGGAGAAAGCAGGCAGAAAGAAAATGAGACAACCTCTGATTGAAGTGAGTTTGTTTTCCTGGCTTGGTAATATGATTGTACTAAAGCCTTATTTGGTCTCGGCTCTGTCTTTGTTCCTCTGGGTGATTAATACAAATAAACCATGGGATCAAACTAAGACAGGCTTTGGAAGACAGAACGGAGGAAGACAGGAGGGATTTGGCCATATTTAGTACAGCCCAGCTCAGTAGGTGAAAGCAAACGGGAAGCCGGTGCACTAGACTGTGGAAAATAATCACCCACTCCACATCACATCACCACATCATTTCACACTTACCGAACAGAATACAAACGCCACACTTTACAGTAAATGATGTAACAGCCTGAAAATCAGCAGTGTGACAGTTTCTAGAGAAACAAATGGCACCTTCTTTCCATTTTTCTATCCCTTAATTTATCTGTTAAACCATCTGGACTGTGAGGTAGAAAGAAAAGGGTTCTTCCAACGAAGAATTTACCTGGATTTGAACCAGAGTAAATCAATATGTGACAGATGATGAAGTAAGAGGCACTGTACAGATACACAGCAGTCCTTGTTCGACCTCACAGGAGATACATATAACTCTCAACAGGTGTCCCTGTAGGGTTTCATCAATTTGTCTTCATGTCAAACAGTGGAAAGTCGGAGCTGCAGCAGAGCCGGTTTCTGTATCGTGTGCTGGCACAGTATATTCATGAAATAATAGATTGAGGGAACGGAAGAAGAAAAGATAGAAAGAATAGGTTGTTAATCACAGAAGCACATTTTTTATTAGGCTGATCAGATATGAAAATTCTTCCAATTTTGCCCCCAAAATACCACATGTCCCTCTCCAAACAAGAAGAAATTCAGTGTCCAAGTGTCCTTGGTGAAAGTGTCCATGTGGCAGACTGGGAATATAACTTCACTGAATTAAATGGAAGAAAGAGAGAGGGAACATGGGACTTTCAGGAAATTCAGATGTATTAAAAACTTGGGTCTTATCTATATAGTTTTCACCTGGTAATAATAACAACAACATTCTACTCACGTTACACAAGTTAGTTGTTGGACCTGGAAACATCACATCACTTAAAAGAAGTCAGACGGGACAAGAAACCAGCAGTCAAATGATCATACAGGTTTGAAACAAGCTGAGAGTTATCTAAAAAATGTTCTGTGGGAGGTAATATCAAACTGGGTGCACCAGAAATGTCAGTATTAATCCGTCATTGCGCATGAAAGCTTCTACGGTAAATACAGTCCTGGCCAGTGCGCTGCTGTCAGCTCCAGGGAGCCGCCGTTGATCACTTTCTTTTTTTGACTGTAATCCTTCTTCTGAACATTGAGTTTCTTTTTTAAATGGAGCATCAAAAACTTTACTTGGACACTTTTTAGGTTTTTCCACCTTAGGCGTCGCCATACTTCTAGTTGCTGTAGCCTACTCTGTCGCTACGGTTGCTCCCCCTTCAGCTTTGGCAAACCATTCATTGCTGGCTGACGTAAAACGCAGCACCACTGGAGCACCAGCGCAGGAATGTCACCACAGACACCAGATTTAAAACTTTGGTTTGCTGTGAAATACAGAGATATTTACCTGCCGGTGATAGGCTTAATCAGCATTGTGTGAACTTGTTTGGCAAGGGCTTGAACGTAACGTTCATTTATATATAAAAGTCGCACTCCAGCTTAGAGGTGCCATGTACTGAAATACATGGGTTCTTTGTAGGGTTGAATGGTGCAATTACTCTTACTGCCAGAAGGGGAACACAAAGGTTCCACACTCCAGCTTTAAAATGAAATTTTGAGTACAATATCAGTCAGTCAATCCATCAATCACTTTATGTCTCCAGAAGATAATTGGTTGTGAAGCAGTAAAACAGGATAAAACACAAAGCACTTAAACACATCATATAAATATAATGAAATAAAGAAAGTAGAAACCAGTGAAAAACTAAGTACCCAAGTTTCAAATTTCAAAATAGGTTAAATTATGAATAAAAATATAAAATCATAACATTAAGCCTGCAATTAGCAGCTCATAGAGTTTAGTTGAGATATTGCAGATGGCATGAAAGGAGTGCAGCTAATGGAACTCCAGAAAGGAAACCAAAGGACATGATCTGAAACTCTGGATGTAAGGGATGGATTATACTTTCTTTAACAACTGTTTATTATACAGAATAGACAAGACTCTTATGTTACCAGTGATTTACAGAGAAATATCCTTAAACTGACAAGGAGACTCATGAGCCAGTGGTCTGTGGTTGTTTACATGGTTTTCAACCTCCCCTAATGACAAAAACACTCCATTCTTATTCACATGGAGAGTGGATTTTCTGCTCTGCAGGAATGGAGTACACATGATACAAGCCGGGGAGGAACTGGCTTCCACACAAAAGACACAGAGACTGTGACTTGATGCATCTGGAAAATATTCACCATGTAATGATAACTTATCAGCACCACCCTGCAGCTTCAAGAGCAGCAACAACTCCTTACGCAAAATGCAAATGTTGGATTACTGTTTTATGGTGAGGGTAGGCATTCAAGGTTTAGAGATGCCCTGCTAACTCCCAAATGATGACTTTTACCATCCTACAAAGACCTTTAAAGGAGAAACACTATCCTACATTATGCAGTGTAAACCCAGAGCTGAGGGCAATCATACTTAAGTTATTATTAATTTTTTGGTCCATAGAAACAAATGATATATTGATGTTTTTTTATGTTTTACCCCATTAACTGCTGTTTTACTTTCCATTTTCCAAAGCACACCATAAGGTTTTTTTAATTGATTTTCCTAACTTCCATGAAGCCATTGGTTTCAGTTTGCTATAAAAATCAACTTGCAGAGACTTGCTTGAGATGTAATCCATCACATCACATCACCAGTACATTTTGTCAGTGTTTCATCATCTAAGTTATGTTATGATTGGGTGTTAATTCATTTGTTTTGCAGTGTTTTGTTAAATGTTTCTTGGTGGTGCACTCCAGGACACTCCAAGTTTTGAGAGTCAGATGCTGAACAAAAACAAAAACATGTACAACAAAATGCCAATTTTTCAAATCACAGCATCCACATTTACTATAAGAAAATGAGAGATACTTGGATCTGACAGTGATGCAACAGAAATCAGGTGTGCCTACAGGTGCTCCTGATGCACAGGTAGGCAACAGCTGTCAACAAAAAGGGGAGTGAATTCCACCTAAAAAGTCATGGCAACACTGTATCATAAAAAAAACTTTAAAAGCTTTGTTTATCATGGCTACACGATTTTAAAAAAACGCGAAACATGAAAAACACTGCAACCATGAAACAAGATGAGACAATTAAGTACCAGCTTCAATCACATAATCCACATTTACTTATTGTTTCTCTTGCAGGTTTTGTTTTCCAACAATGTCCTTATGAATGCAATTTACAAGGAGATACTTTGTCCATCAGGAAGAAGGGAACACAAATGAAAACCATCAAAGATTCCTGGAACAGACTCTAACTTCACCTAAACCCAACTGCACAACTGTTTCCAGCAAAGAGCAGAAAAGTGAATGCTTACACACCTGATGGCTCCCGCAATAGATGGAAGTAGAATAGGCAGCAGTGAACTGCAGATAACCTGATATCATGAGCAGCATGTGGGAGATATTCTCCATGGCAGCAGTCAGGGCCAGGTCTGTAATGACCATGGTAATGCCTGATTGCGTTTAATTTGATACAAATGAGCACATTATCCAGCAATTTAACAGGAGCAATTATTACATAATACCGCACTTCATTAACAAACAGGGAATCATGGCATGTCACATCAAACAAGTGTCAATAGTGAGCTGAGAATTGTTTTTAAATCCTCTCTCCCTCTCTCAGGGGATCATATACTCTCTGCTGTAGAGAGGAGATGTGCTGCTGGTGTAATAAACTATGATTCCCCGAAAAACTGCTGAAAGATTCCTGACAGAAACAGGCCAACATCTAATTGGGCCTGGAGAAGAGGGAAGTTCTAACTCAGTCTTAACTCTTTTTTTTATTATCCATCCCTGTGTTTCCCATTAAAATAGTTTCCAGCCACTGAAAAGAGGATTTGAAACAGCCAGCCTCAGGTAATACCTGCTGGAGTGCTTGCCAGACAGTTGGGCTGAACTCTAGGCCCTGGTTCTGGTGTTGGACTCTTTCCTGTAACTCTTCAACCGTTCAGCTTATAATTTATTCATCTCTTTTTAATCCTAAACACACAAGTCACTACGCAAGTAATAGCTCTGTGTTTCAGAAAATGAGTGGTTATTGACGCAAACTCAGAAAGATAACATTGTAAAATCATATGCATGTGTTGTATCGTAATGCAGTGCTGTTTGTTTGCTAAACAAAAGCCTTTAAAACAACAAACTCAAACCACAGGATAGTCTGCGATACTAGTTTGCAAAAATAGTCTGGCCTTTGTTATCTTCTGTTTCATTTGGAGCCGGATACATAAAGACTAATTCTGCTACAGTAAGTTTAATTTTACATTAAACTCGCTAGACTTTGAATTCAACCAATTGTAATAGTACCTAAGGTAAGACTAATGTAGATAGCCATATGGACAATGTGTTGTGTGTGAAATAAGACATTTGACAGAAGATGAAATGTACACCAAAATGGTTCCATCTGTAGGGGCACATGATTTTTATCCAGCTGGAAAAGGTCAGGAGAATTATGCTTAGAGGACCATCTTGTTGACACATTTTAAATCAGTGCAACAGACACTATATTTGGGAAACAATCAGTAAAAAGTCCCAAATGTTTTGGGCATTTGGTGAATTAATTACATTGTTATTTTCAGAAATATGTTTTACATAACTAAGCTTTCAAATCCCTCAGTTACCAGTTGACAGTGCTAACATGTTGCTATAGCAGCAAGCATGCTGCATTCACAACATGTCAACAAAATCAGGAAAAAACCCTGGAAATTCTGATTTGGGAGAGTTCAGTCATTGCTCCATGACACTTTTTAGGCTTTTAGGGACACCAGAGTCATGGAAGCTCACCTTAAATTAGCCTATTTTATTGTATCACACATAGCAGTTCATTATAAAGTTAAACCCGAAACATTGAAATAGTGTATAGTTACATTTTAATTAGCTGAATCAACTGTATTAGTGTTAATATTGGATTTTTATTAACTGCCAGCGATGGTGGTTTTGTAGCCATTTACCCACCAATTTGTTCACACTTGTATTGTCAAGTGGGAGAGAGTTGTTGAGCAGTGTGGAACTTACATGTAAAAAACATAATACATGGGCAAGAGGCCCAGTGTCAGCAAGATTATTTTTCCTGCTTTACAGTTTTGTGTTTACATTCATAGTTTAGATACCACATTTACAGAATGTTTTCATTTATATGTTGTTTTTTTTTACATAAACATTTCTCTGAGCCCAATTTGATGCCATAGAGTTGTTGTATTACAACTATGAAGCTGGCGTAAATATTTTCTTCCACTTAGTTGCTCAGTTATTATCTATAAGATACAGCGCTTAATGTGAAATTTGGCAGTCCTAACTCAAACTTAGCAAGGGCCCAACATTGATGACTCCAAATGAATCAGTCTTGATATTAAGGCACAAATTGAATCAGACTATAAGCAGTCTAATTTAAGAATCAAGAGTAGCCTGAAGCTTATCTTAACTTAACTTATCTTAAACTACATTTACAGTACAGCTGCACAGCCCGATCAAAGCCTTCATGAAGGCTTTGGGAGAAAGATGAAAAATCTCAAACTGAATATGTAAGCTAAGAAGATACTCTGAGATAGTTTTATGTCTTTTTGAAAATCTATGAAGTGCTGCATGCTTGATAGCAAAACCGTAAAGCTAAATCCATTGACATGAAAGTGTATTTCTGCGCTGTACTTTATTGCTTTGATTCCAGTCCTTGACGTGAATGAGAGAGGCCCCGTCTGGCCAGTAATTGCTGAGGCCATAGAAGGAGAGAAGAGCAAAGACATCCAGGTCTAATTGTGAGCAGGTGACCAGCAGGCGAACGGTGGACAGATTGGAAAAACTGCCCCCACTTCCAAATGCCACAGTCACCCCAACTGGCCCTTCTCCCTCACAGACCTTTTTGATTTTCCATAACATTCCTTAATCCACCTGGCCGACTCTGCACACACCATACCCAGACACATGCAAACATACACACACAGATGCACACACTTTCGCGTTTTGCCTCAGACTTTCATTATATCACCAGTAGATGGATGTGTGTGGGCAGCTTTCACTGATGCATGATACACACAAACCACAACATGTGTCAACAAACAATGGAGAAAGAGCCACAACAATCAGAGAGTGAAGGACAACCGGGGAGGCAAAGAGGTCTAATTTACATACACACACACACACACAGATGCATTGTGTTACACTTTGCATGATACAACGTACAGCACTGTGTTGTTTATCTTCAGTTGACAGATTGGTGTGTAAGCCACAATCTTTTGATTACACGTTGGTTAAAGCCTTGGAAGGTTTGTTTGGGCAAACGACCATCTGGTTTCCATATGTCTTACTGAAACAACTCTTACTATTGGCTGGAAACCAAAAAATATCAGTATTGCTGAGATCGGCAGTTGGCCGAGGGGCTCGTCGCTTCCTGAACAAAGAGTCCTCTGATCTATTAAAATCTCAACACAAAGATGGATGCTTCAGGAAAGTGCTGTTGCACCCAAGACTTTATTTAAAACGGGTGTAGCTGATCTTAAAGGGGAATAAAAATCATGTTTTGCACCACTAGGCTAAGTCCTCGTGGATATGATCATGGCATCCCATATCCCATCAAATACATAGCTCAAAGGTAACAAACTGTAATGCTCATCAACACTAATCAACACATTATATCTTGTTTGTTTAATCTGTACAAAAAACAAAGTGTAAAAACATCACATTGTGGTTTTTCCGGGGGATTATATGCGGTTATGTGTTATGTTCTGGAGTCTCCGTTGGTTTCCTGGCAAACCAGGAAGTCCTTGCGGCCAGCCAAGAAAGTCTGACACATCCCAGTAAAACCACAACATGTCATTTCAACATTTCTGTAGGTGGATTTTGTTACCTTATTTCCAAAAAAATAAAAAACAAAAATGTCAGACTATTTTTTTAAATAAGTAAAAAATGATGTGCCTTAATGGTGAGATAATCTGAACTGTGCTAAGCAAAGTAGTAGTTTCAAGAATCTAATTGTTTTGACAGTTGAGTATTGCTCTGATGCAATTTATCTCAATACATTATTCCTCATTTTCATAAATCTCTTAAAATACCTAAAGATTAATTGAAATCAAGTAATTCTCAATTATCTAAAGCACGTGTCTGAACTAATTTATACCTTTGACGATTTTTATAATATGAGGGTTCATTCTCATCCCTTGAAGTCGAGCCAGATCTTTCCTCAAAGTTATCACAGAGCTCGTCAGGTTGGAGATGGGACATCACCCCTCCCAGTTGGACTTGAAAAACAACAAGAAATGTGCCAGGCCATAATATCTTTAAGGTTTTTAAACCAGTGAAGAAAATAAAGATTGAGACGTTAAGATAAGAATTGGAGGTAGAATAAGAAGGGGATCAGGTTAGACAGAAAAGAAAACATGGAGATCTGGGAGGAAAGGGCTAAGTGGATCAAGAGATTCTTTAAAAAGGAGTATTGTAATCACAGATGATTTAACATGTCCTCCCAGAATGTTATTGGTCGGTAAGCCACGGTTTCCTCCTCACAGCACCATGTATCTAAAACATTATCGCTGTCGACCACAGATATGAGAAATACCTCAACAGAGGGGCCAAGCAAAACAACCAAGGGACCTGAACACAGCAGGGTCGATAAAGAAGCAGAAACAAAATCTGTTCTCTGCCTGCTTTGGGATCCTTCCATCACCCTCCCTCTGCACTGCACCCCAAGAGACGTCAAATCCTTTGTTACCCTGTTGAAATTATTGGTATTAATCAACCAGAGGTATAAATGTCTTCCCTTTTTTCAGTACGTAAAAGCAATAGTTTGACATTTTGGGAAATACACTGAACTGTCTGTTCCTCACCTGTTCAACATACTAATTCAACCTGCCACACAGTGGGTAGTCTATTTCCCATCTTTTTTGTCCCGTGAATAAAAGAATAATCTGTAGCATATATGTCTTATAAAGATAGTAAATGTCACACCAGTTGTTGGTTAGATAAACAGCTCAGCAAAGCTGGATGAGCAGTTTTGACACAGTTAAACACCCTGGAGGATGTAGGATTTGACTACATCCTCCAGTAAAGAGTGGTTTTGGTGCTTTTTTCTGCTGTTATAAGTGAACATACTGGGTTTTACTTGTTTTAGCCCACTAACTAAAAGTAGTAGTAGTAATGTATATTTAACTCTACATGTCACCAAGATTTTAGACTGGCTTAAGGCACCCTGGAGGAAACCACAGCTTTATAGCACAAACCGTTTTCATGCAAAAAAGCACCAACTTACATTATCCTTTTGCTGACATCCATGTTTGGTTATTGTTTTCAAAGAAATCATTCATGCAAGCTGCAGTATTGTGCCTCCTTCATACAGTCTATGATTGTGCTTAAATCTGACTCCATTTTCACTGTGATGGATTGTGTGCAAGTAACGGCCTTGCTGTGTCTACAGGGACATCAGGAGGAGGTGGGAAGCTCTTTGACTTTGGCTTAATGAAACGAAACAGGTATGACCCACCAAAAACTGCTTGCACATATTGACAAATGGATTATACTATACAGCACATTTTTATATAGGTCATAGAATAATATTTCGATCATCTGAGGACTGGTTTGTGTCTACTATTTTATTCACTGCAGCTGACCATGCTGTTTGTAAAACCATATGAAAATGGTCAGGCCTCGAGCATCAAACTGCTAAAGTGCTACGAAAACAATAATGGTTGACAGAGTTGAAGAAAAAAAAGAGAGAGAAACCCCCAAAACCACCTCCCTCAACTATTTCTCAACAAAAGACCAACAAAATAGCCAGAGGGATTGCACAACCCCATTAAATCCATTTTTACTGAGTCCTTAAAACACAGTCATACATCAAGTAACATAGTTATAGTTTCAAGATTACAGAGCAATAAATAAAAAATTCTCCTCAAAAGGAAAAGCATTAATAATTCACATGCAGAACGAATGTTGTGAATGTTTACAGAGAGTCAAGTTAAAAGGAATTACTGAGGCTCTGACCACAAAAGTATTATCTCAAAGGGTTTGTGTTTGGTTCAACTTGATGATGATGAACAGTCTGATTCTGCTACTGTTTGCAGACTTAAATTAGACACTCCAGCTTCTCTCTCCACATGAACAGAAGGCCTCAGAGGGCTTTTGGTCCTCTCCAGTTTCTACACCTGCACACTGTCTCAGACAATTTAACTTTTCCACACAGTGTCTCGCTTTCAAATTCTGCCTTCCATGCTTCTGCCACAAGATCACACACACACACACACACACACACCACAAAAACACATTTGGTTAAAAATGTAAATGGGGAACTGTAGCCAATCACAAACACTAATTTAGACATTGGACAGAAGTAAGAAAAACTAATTCAAAATCTCTCTTACATTTGTAACTATGCTTATAACTTAAAATCCAGGCTTGGAACAAAGCCTTTCTTAACAGTTTGTCATGTGGCTCACTAAATATCTTGATAAGGATAATAATTTAAAAAAAAGTTGCTTGTTCAATATATATATATAATTTAGTGGCACTTAACGAACACCGTTTTCCATGAGCCCTCGACCACAGTGGGTTACTTATTGGAGAGTCAAGGGGCCACAGTGAGCTCAGACATGTCTGTAATAACAACAGGAGAGAGAGGACTGAACAGTGTAGAATTCTTTAGATGGCAGATATTACAGCTAAAAAGTTGGTGACTTTGAGAGACAAAACCATGATATAAGTACACACATTGCAGTTCCCAATTTGGATGCCGATTTGTCTCAGAATATGGAGCGTAAAGCCTCGGAACACGCTTCATCTTTTCAGATAGATAAAAGAAATGTTACAGAAATGTTACAGAAGCAAGTAGAACAGAGGCTAGCCCAGACGTGACGTCATGACCTCAGCTCTCCGTGGTTTTGCACAAGCTGTCAAGGTCAATGGCCCAACATTCAGGTCAACATGGTGAACAGCTGCAGTAACGTTATTCCACAAGGAAAGCGGACCAATGAAAATAAGGAGGGACTTTGATGACTTTGATCTAAATTTGTCCAGGATCCTGTCTTGTCCTGTGCGACACAGCAGTTTTCCATCATTAACAGTCAGCATGGAGCAGGCAGTAATGCAACCAAAACAACACTTATGATCTCACAAAACCAATACTGTAAAAATCATAATCTCATAAACAGAGAGCATTTATTCATCATATGGGAGTAGGAACTCATTATTTTTTCATATTTCTAACATTAACACCGTGGCCACTAAAAGATAATGTGAATGACATCAGTTTGTGGGCCCAGTGGATTTGTGAGCAGCTTCTTCCCAATCCAGAAAAAGCATACCTGCCCCTCACTGTAAGCTGAGGAGTTGACTGTCTAGAAGAGGTTTCCCTGCAACATCCATTCCCTGTGAGTAACTATTTGTTTCCACCCGCCCCTGCTGACAGAAGGTCTGGAACGGGACAGCTGAGATCATGTTTTTCACACTTTTGATTTAGCAGTTCCAGTGCAGTTATAAATATTGTCATGGAGTCAGTGCTCCATTACACCCATATAATAGCAAAGGGACATAATTGGAAAAGGGAAGAAAGCTAATGTTCATTTTGCATTTTTTTCAGTCAGTGGGGACAAATGCCTCATCGCATCAAAGGGGTTGTTTTTGCACAGACTGACACAGCCTATTACTGTGGGTCGAGTGTTTGTACAACACAACAACAATCACCAAAACAGAGGGACAACCAGTGCCAAACATCTAACTGATATTTGCTGATAAATAGCCAACTTAGCATTGCTGCCAAAGAACCTGGTCCGAATCTACCCCTGATTAAAGAGGGATGGCAATAAGACCTGTTCTTGACCTTAAGCCTTGGCAGTAAAAAAGCTCAGGTTTTATCTCAAAACATGCCTTCCTGCGTGGAAATTTAATCAATCAATTTTGATAAAGGAGAAGCAACTTCCTGCAAGGCAACAAATACCACAAACGTTTTCCGCTTGATGAGTATACAGTCTGATATAGCAGCTGTCCCACCCAGCACCTCTGGAGTTACACTGGGTATGTGGAGATTGTAATTAATCTAAGAAAATATAAATTACGATTTTTATTTAAGAAGAAAATCCAAATATTTGATACAGCCTAAATGCCACGTGTTTCAACTGAGAGTGCGCAAAAACTACTTAGCAAGCAAAGAAGGTGAAACACATCCTCCAGTTAAAAATAAATTCAAATGAACACTTTTGGAACATGGTGATGTCAATACTTGAATTCATCTGCGAGGGAGACATGGCAGACAAATGGTTGGAAACCACTGTGGTATAGTATAACTGCACTAATCTGCCTTTTCTGACTGTGATAGTCAATAGGATGGAACAAAATTCTGAAAAATGGAGGGGGGGGGGGGGGGGGGTAGAAAAGCTTTTTTCATTTCAGTGCCATAGGACCTTAAGTGTTTCCCCTGCAGACTACCTTGGACAGCTCAGTATAATGGCATTAAACTCATCACACAGACACGCACACAATACTTCCCAACAGGATAACTGCTCATCCCAGAACATCTGTGTGGTATAAATCACCCTCAGAGAGGTTACCTCACAAACCACCAGGCCTCAGAGTGAAAGAGAGAGAAGCCCTCAGCAGCGACCGCCAAGCAAGAAGAAGGAATTTAACTTTCACAAACTACAATACATCATTTTTTAATTGCCAAAACACTGAAATTATGCTTCAAGTGGGATTTGGGGATGAGAAGTAGAAAGCCGGCTGAAAAATTAAGTGATGCAATGGCAAACCGAAATCAGCACCACAGTATGCTAAATGTATCTCCGGAGGTTTATATTGCTGTGACGATATTAATCTGTCTGCCTTATATGCTACTATACTGTACTACTATGAATTATATGATGCACAATAGGAAGTCCAGATACTGTACTTTGCTGGAAATTGGCTTAAGCTCATCTATACCCTGTGATTTTGGGCCAGTGTTAATAAAACATACAAGAATTACACTTAAAAATGCTCTAAAAGGAGCTTTGTCCAGAAATTATCCTAATGAGAGCGACCGGAGTGAACCAAAACGGCAACATTTCAGGCTGGAAAACGAAAACACGTACGTAATTCACGTGCAGCAGTTTAATAATTAAAGGCCCTGGTCTAAATGCGTTCAATAATGGGCAGATTTGACTATTAGGCCAGTCCGGCTTGGGAAGAGCTAATGATAATTTGCACATTCCTATCAGCCAGTGAACTCTTGGTCACCCATTACATGCGCTACACTTCTGGTGAGGCACATGGGCCGAAAAGAGAGCAGCAATCCAGCCACGTGCCTTTTCTAATTCTTCCTCCCTCGATCGGATTCGCTCTCCCCTTCTGTCCTTCTCCATCTGACACACACCCACAGAAAACATACTGGAGACATTAATAGGTCCACATCAGGCTTAGAAAGAAAGTACCTAATCATAAGATATAAAAGGAAATGACAAGAGGAGGGACTGGTGCAAGAGAGACTGAAGGAGAAAGAGGAGAGTGTGCCATGTGCCATAACTTGTTGCAGTAAAAACGTGTTATTAAAGCTGATTTGCCTCCATACGTAACGATTTGACATGATCTTTAATAACAAAAAAGTCCCAAGCAGCTGCTGAGAGCAATGAATAAAAGCTGTAAATAAGGTCACATTCAGAGGTACGAGCTTTTCAGTAGCAAACGACTGCAGTGATGGGTAACTCTTTTTCATGCTGCACAGGTATAAGAGATAAACTCCATCGTTTGTGCGCAGTGTTTGACAGCCAGCTGGTGAGGGCCAGGGTTGCACTTCCCGCTCACTCTGTCATTTATCTGCTCGTAAATCAGCAGACTTTTATAAGACACTTAACAAGAGTCTGCACAGACACGAGGGAGTGAGCCGCAGACTTATTGAGATATCAAATAACACCTGCAGGCTTATCAGAATAATTACATGCTGTTGTTGAAGAAGAGGCAGGGGGACAGGAAACAATCCGTTCACTCACAGAATCCTGTAACTTATTACCGTCATGATGGATGTCCAAAAGGGTGTTTATTCAGTGTCCTATGCTAACTTATCTCCAATCACATTGAGAGCCTCTCTAAACGACCGTGATTTCTAGATTTGAGACATAAGCTCTCGCTCTCTCTCTCTCTTTCTCTCTCTCTCACACACACACACACTGCTAAAAAGCTGAATTTTATTAGGTAGAGACTGATGCCAGTTTCGTCTGAGTGCAGACAAACAGATACATGGCCCCCTTGTGGTTACACAGGATCAGAAACATCTACGAAGCCACAGACTCTTCACTTTGTGTACAAAAAGGTCTGAAAGTTTCCTTTCAAACATAAGGCCATTTGTAAATTTGTGCAGCTGGAAGACCTGCTATTTTCCAATACAGTTAACAATCACAAAAAACACACAAATTGCTAGGGAAACTGTCCTTGTGAATACTGATATGTATGTTGATTATTATTTTTTGGGGGCATTTTTGGTTTTGTTGAAAAATGAGACAGCTAAATACAAAACATGACATCAAAGCTTAAAACATGACAAAACAGTGTGCGTATTCATTATCAATTACAGATGTAGATTTAAAATATAAGTGTGTCTAAATTAATCAATGAGATCAATCTTCGCAATTCATGCTCTTGTTTTTTGTGAGAAAACACAAAGAGACCCTATATTCTGTTACCCTTAATGTTCTGTTTGGGGACATGGGGAATCTCTTTAACAGCTCAAACATACTGAACATTGTTTTATTGGCTTTTTCCTTTTCCTAATTTGATGAGAATTGGTTAGAAACATGATTTTGAACAAATGACATGTTTCAGAAGTCCATTACAGAAAATTATGTTTGGGCGCTCAGAGACACCAGCTGTAAATCATGGTTATATACTGTACAGTGGATGTTCATAATGCTCTATACAGCATGAATAGTGCTATAAGTGCTGAAAGTAGGGCTGCAACAAATTATTATTTGTCTATAAAATGTCAGGCAATAATGACAAATGTCCCAGTTTCCCAGAGTGCAAGGTAATGTCTTAAAATGTCTTGTTTTGTCTGACCAACAGTTTAAAAAAAATAAGCATGAAGCAGATGCTTTTCTCACATGGACAATCATCGACCCACCTGGTTAGGAACATCTTCCACCACTGGGACTTTTCATCACTCCTCTCGCCAAATTATCCTCCAGCATGAAAACATTACATGTCAGTCTGTCAGCATGCAGTAATGATTTCCTCCCTAACTTGGATTTTTCCATTTTTTACCCATTGCCCTGCACTGCCACAAGACCGACTTCATGCGGGTGAAAGATTCAAACTGAGCCAGTACAGAGCAAGTTGTTGCTGCTGCTTTCACTCTTCATCTTTCATTGACTTTAAATAAGATGGGACTTCAAGCAGGCACACCTCCTGCTCCATCGCTATGGTGATTTTGATTTTCTAATATTAAATTAAATGACGCCATCACTGGCCACCAACACACCGCTGACCTAATCATAATATGCCAAATATAATCCAAACCTCTGGAACAATGCTCATACTAAAACATTTTTAAAAAAAAACAACAGCTGGATCCAATTTTTTCTGCATGGAGTACAACAACACATAGTTCGTAGTTGTATTCTTCAGGCCAATGTTTACACAATGTCCTTTACTTGTGCAGAAGGCGTTAAATTACAAAGCCAAATCCTGGCACTTGTGTATATGTGTGTGACCCAGGCTAATAACTGGTATACACTCTTTTAGAAACTGTCATGGCCACGGACAAGCCTATAATCCATACCTGCTGAGACTAATCTGCTTTTCAGATTATCCACGAGCTGCTAAACACCTGGTCCAACAGCATAGCGGAAAAAGCCAATATATCAGAGAAGCAACAAGTCTTTTCCCACTCTTTTTGTTTTCTTGACAATGTCAAGAGCAATGGTAGAAGTATTCACATCCTTTACTTAAGTAAAAGTATCAATACCACAGTGTAAATTTACTCTGTTTACTTAAAAGAAATAGTTTTGGGGAAATATGCATATTTGTCTTAGTTGCTATTTGCTTGAGACTGGAAATAGAGGAAAGAGTTATGTTATGAGCCCTTCCTGGGGTCTTGTCATGAGGGTGCCTGCCAGACAAACAGCATGAAACTCCAGAAAGTTACTACTTCCAGCCAAGAAATGGTCCAGTGTATAATCCCCCATAAAACCATACGTCACACCTTGTTTTTTTTGTACAGATTAGACAAACATTATTAGATTATTATCACATATTAATCTAATAACGTACTAAAACGTATTACATGTATGCAGCAATATGTTGAAGCTGGTGGAGGTGGAGCTACTGTTTGGCAGTTTTTATTCGATAACAAAACAGTACCTCAAAATTGTAATTGACCAGAGCCTGCATTTTATATAAAACATTTAATTTTTGTACATTTTACAGTTTTTTGTTAGTAATTCACACAGCTGCACGGTATAACACAAAATGGTGAAACAGTTGTCAGTATAAAAAGAATATGTTCATATATTGAAACATTTGAGACACATATGATTTACATCCTACAAGTTATTAATATCAGACAGAACACTGTATGGGATAATTGGCCGTTTGTCCAGGTGGCAGATGCAGTACGTTGACAAAAACTGTATGCAGACACAACAAAAGCATGCATATAAAAATAAAATTGAATATGCAGATTGCAAAAGGCATGACACTGTCACTGTCAAGAGTCTGCTTCACCAGTGTTTTTCGCTTGTGTAGACCTCTAAAGTAAGAGCAAAGGAAGAGAAGCATGTAATGTAAACAAGAAGCTGATCTACGTGTCTGATTCTGACCACCTAAGAGAACTGACGGTCACACTGGCCGACAAAAAAACAAAATCTACAGATCGTAATCTGCTGCAGCTGTGAGGGTCCACTCAAGGGACAAGAGGGATCAAGTACAATGAATTCCAAGGAGGAACATATGACAATACCAAAGAAAACACTGAAATTAGTCCGTCAGAAAGTTTCAAATTGAGGAGCAGGATTATGGCCAAACAAGTAGTCACAGGGCAGATCATTTTATAAGAACTGTTGGTAACCTTGAAGTTTTTTCAGCAGGAGACGCAGCTTGAGGATGTCTTTCCAAAGAGCACATGTTGTTTATCAGCTTGCTTTTCCTTTTTCTTTCAGTTGCATTACATATGACATCTGAAATCAGACTGATTTTGATCAAATCCCTGGGCCGCTTGCCCCAGAGTATTTTCCACTGAAACGTGTTTTCACTTATTTCTGGATCCCGGAGCTGTAGAGGGTTCATGCTCTCTGCCTTTCTCCAATCACCATTATTTTCACTTTCTCATCTCTACAGTACCACCTGCTAGTAGAAAAATAGTTGTAATAACGTCCCACTCAACGTTCAGCTTTTGAAAGTAAATTTGGCCACCTTAAAGGAATATACATTTTGGGAAATACGCGTATTTGCTTTCTGTCAGATATTTAGATTGTTACGACTTTCATATCTGTACTTTCCAGTCGTTGTGATTTGCTCAGCCGCTGGCCGTAGCTTCATATTCAATGGACATAACTGAGAGTTAAATTGATCTTATCTAACTCTCCAACAAGAAGGGAATAGGCGTAATTCCCAAAATATTAAACTATTCCTTTAATGTATAGTAGTATATGCAAAGTTGATGCATTGATGTTGGTTTTAAATGGTTAATATTAGTCATCATAGTCCACTACATTTCAAAGAGTATTTTAAATTAAAATAGCACCATTGACTAAAAAAGAGGAAGTCTCAGTACCTCTCTGAGAAGACCTAAATAGTAAATTTAAGCTTTGTAGAGACAAAAAAAAAAAGTAGAGAAAACTGTTTAGAATATTAACTTAACTAGCGACATTAACAGTAACACAACATACATATTCACAGTTTTAAGTTCTTCCCTTTAAGAATGGACAGATTATGTAATGATGAAACAAAACCGATTATTCCACTAAACAAAAGTACTTCTTTAGATTATGATGTGTCTGTCAACATTTCAAGTAACAGGGTGCAGTCCGGTTTACCCCAAAGGGAGACAGACATCCAGTAGATGAGCAGCAAACACGTCCATTGATGTCACAGCCAGCTCACCCAGTCAAGAGAAGGCACCAAGGAAGGAGGAAGAACTGTCAACACTTCTGCCCACACAGGCAGGGACATCTTTGGTCAGGAAAATAAAGAGCAGCGTGCTGAAAGACAGTCCATTTTAAACAGTCCAGAGTGCCATGGTGAGCAAGTGGAGAGTCTTCACAGGGAGCATCACTTCGCTAATATAGAGGCATGTTTCTGTGCAGCAGAAAAAGTATGTCAGTATGCAAGGTTTACGTTTTTTTAAAACATATATTAGACACACTTAATATACACACTGTATAGTCTTCTACTATCGAATGTTTTTGAAGTTTGTGGACAATAAAATCTCTTACTTTTAAGTGTCTAAAATGGTCTTGATTCAAGACAAAACATACAAAAACTGACGCTCAAAATAGACAATAACTTAATCAGGGTCAATGACTTCCTGGAATAAGCCAGCAGAGACTTAAACTCTTCCTGGCCAAGAATTAGTCCGGCACATAACGTCGCTTAAAACAGCAACATGTTGTTTTAACATTTTGGTCTTTGTATCGATTAAAAAAACACAAGATATAGCATAAATTAGTCAGATTTAGAGGTGCTTGAGGGCAGATTTTGTTGCCCACAAGACAGAGCCAGGCTAGTGACCACCTGCCCCCAGTCTTTACGCTTCGCTAAACTAACCGTAGCTTCATATTTATTGTACAGACATTAGTGATACATGAGTGGTATCAATCTTTTCTTCTCACTTGGCAAAAAGGCGAATACATCTATTTCCCAAAAGTTCAAATTATTCCTTTTAAATCTTTTGCCATGGTTAAGTGTAAATGAGTCATTTACAAACAATTTACAATTACAATTCACATTAAGTATTTCATTGTTTTATCATCCTAATAAACTGTAGATAACTAAAACTAAGTCAGATGAAGAAAGAATACCTTGTTGTACACAGGAGAGTTTCATGTCTGTATAGAGGAGCTCTCTCTGCGGGTATCCAGGACACTGCAGAACATAAAAACGCATTAGATTTCGTTGTTCTGGGTAAGGTAATTACTTTATTTACTGCACAAGTACCCACAGCTTAACTCAGGTTTATCTGGCATGAAGGATATCCATGGCACACAGAGTGGTGATCTACAGCCAGATATGACTTAAAAACAGTCACCACTGCTACATACAGACACATTGCTTCTGCCAGACTGTTGGCAGACGAAGGAATGTCTGTGTCTCTTAATGGTTTCTGTCTCACTGTATCAGCTCCGGGCCTGGCTGGTGAAGATTTAAGAATGATAAATCTGTTTCCACACTGGTTTGGCATGGCTTCGACTCTTCGTCTCCTCCAGCTCTCAACCATCAAACTTATCCTTTTTTCAGTACAATCTTACCAGACTCCTATATCTCAAACTCACTTCCCCTTTTTCCTCATATCCTGGTTTGTTTGGCCCATGTGTTTATCTCAATTGCGGTATAAAAGGAAAAACCAGAGAGGCACTCACGCTTGATGCTGCCGTACAAAATCTGCAAACTGCCGGTCCTTAGCGTAGAGCTCAATGATGCGTATCCTGTCTTGGATTTCCTGCAGAAACACGATATCAGTTGGTAGGGAACATTACATCACATGCAGATAAACAGCAAACCGATTAGGCTGTGCTTCAATCAAAACATGATATTTGACACTCAGAAAAAAAACTACATTGACTTTTCATTTTTTAAAGGCGCAAAGAACCAGTTGGTGATATTAGAAGTTTACAATCCGAGATTTCATTTTTGTGTGTGTGAGTGTGAGACACAAAATTTCAAAAAGGCAGTATGTCCACATTAAGTCGATAACACTTTAAAACACATATTTTTGTCCATCCAGAGTAAAACAGCCAAAAACAAAATCTGGGCTTATCCAAAATGGTCTTAAAACGCCAGCTGGTTAATGGGGTAAAAACTAAAGTTAAGGCCCTCTTGATGTGTCTAAGACATCTCTTCTAAATCAACCAGTGGAAAGCAGCCCACACACCTCCTTGGTCAGTTCACTGTTCTCATAGATGTGTCGTATCTCCTCACTGCTGAAGTCAGTGGAGGCCTCAGCACTGGCACTGCTGTACAAAGGAGCTTCAGGATAGCGGCGGTAGTAGTGGCTGTAGCCTGTCGTGGCCTCACTCTCATACATGGGGTTGTACTTGGTCGCCCTCTCAAGTGATGGGAGACTCTCTGCTCGCCTGTGGAGCAGCACACAAACAGTGGAATCAGTCACAATGTAGAGGCAGGATGATAAACAAAGCAGCACATCAACTAGGAAGCCAGAAAAGAAAACTGAGGTGTAGTGAATAGGACGTTAGCCTTGATTAACCTTTATTAACCTTGGATAAGTCCTTTCATTTCTGCCTGAATAGGTCCGTCAGAAAGCCTATTGTGTTAGGTGTTTAAGGCTTTTAGGAAAAAGATCAGCACCATATCTGATCAGTTAATTGGCTGAGGTTAACATAAGGTTTCTGCAAAGGCTGTTATGGGAACCATGCTAGACACACACGCACACACACACAGATGGTGAACAGATACTTTGTGTGTCGTTGTGACTGCAAACAAGAGAAAACGTAAAAGAAGGCTCAAAGTAGGACAGGAGGAAAGAGACAGCCAGACAAAGGGAGAGGGGTGGCTCCACTGCTTGAGAAGTAAAGAGATGGTGCAGTGGATCATTTTGGCCGTCTAACTGAGGATAAAGACATGGGATGTCTCAACTTATTTGTCCACTCAAGAAAGTAACCAGGCTCCTTTACGATTACGTGGAGGAGAGAAAACTTCACACACTAAATGTAAGGGTTTCTGTTCAGTATCAAACAGAACAGTAAGGTTGGTTTATTTGCAGGAATAGAGATAACAGCTTTTGTGGGCTGATAAAAAAAAGAATCTTAGTGGTTAATTCACCATTTACGGTGGTGTAAGTTGTATGTATATAGGATATACAGTATTAACTCCATAAAGTCTTTTTCCTTTAAAAGTTTCCCCTTAAATTTAGTCAGTGTCATAAACTGTATATGTCAGTGTCAGGGTCACATATACGGTATATATTCTCTCTTTTTGCTTGTCTCTTGAGCATTATTTTTGTACACACATTTGAATTCCTTTGTAAACATTTAAGCTTTCCACTATAAGTTAAAATACAGTAGTTCTGTAGATTCAAACAAAGCTTGGCCACACAACATAAGTAGGTAAAGACGTAATTGTTATTCACCACTGTGTCACACACTGTCTGATAACTAAACGTACAAAAACTAAATCTAAAAACTATGGAGGGACACAGTATGAATGAATAACATATAGTATATAAGACTTTCTGTTTCTGTGTTGTTAAAGACGTGACATGGCATGGATTAGATGCTAGATCTAATTATGTGTGTGATCCTCATTATCAAGGATGGCTGTTTGGCCATATGGTCCGTGAGTGGTTTTCCTCACCGTATGGGGTCCTCTGACTCATCCTTGTCATACTGATCCCGTAACGTCCTGGCGAGAAAGAAGATGACTCCGGAGGCCACCAACAGGAATCCAGCTACGGAGGCGATCGCAATGCCGACCACCAGCGGCTCAGACACATATTCCTCACAGTGCTCTCCTCTGTACCACCAGTTCTCCCCGACGCGACACCTGAGATGACGATTGAATTTGTCAGCAATGTCCTAAAATAATTTCCACTCAGAACTGGTACAATGACCAAAAACATACGTTGCTTTTTAGACTCTTTAAGCATTCGGGGAACACCAGAAGAACAAAATGTTACAGAACATACCCTTCTTCTGTTTTATATTTTGTGTTGAATGATTATTCTGTCTTGACATAGTTAAAAACATGTCTACAATTATTATGTACTGTATGTGTCATTAAATCACTAATCCTTTGTTTTGGAATAAAAACTCTTCAAATATTTGTTTCCTGTCTCAGTGGAGCAGTGCAATACTTTTGGTTGGACGACGTGAAGTAAACAACAATCCAACAGCATCTGGAGCTGCCTGCATGTTTTTTGATGTGGTTGATGGTGGGTGTGAAACAAAGGTTAGCACTTATATTGGCACACAGTCTCCTGTTTTTCTGTTAATAATCATTCAATGCATACAACAACTTGAACAGAGCCAGAGGACATGTTTCTGTCACTGGTTTGGATTATTGGCATAACATTTTACATATCTTACACACATTAACCCATGCAAATGTCTGATTGGATACAACAGACATGTTTAGACACAAACATTTACAAAAAGAAAACACACACACACAGCAAAATTGTTTGCAAGTAAGCCTTAGTAATGTTTTAGGTAATAAAAAACATAAAATACAGCTGTAACAGCATATATTAAACAATATTTCACGAACAAAAATGTGATAATGTGCATCCTGGAGCTGAAGAATTTTCACAATATTAATCAAACCTTAGCAATTATGCCTCCCCAGATGGTACTCATTGTTTTTATTTATGTACAGAACCTTTAATGCCAGAGGGCACAATTAAATTAACATAGTAAACTGCCAAAGGTTTTAGGGACGACTCAAAATTCTTATTTTCTTTAAAAAGATCTTAATAAATATTAAGTTTGAAGAAGGTTAATTGGTGTTTGGAGCCAACCAAGGTGTAAAACAAAATGTCTATTCCGTGTAGGTAATGATCATAATCCATTAGACTGGAACACATTTTTACCTATGAGGAGCCAAATAAAAAAAATGCTTTGGACATGTCTCGTATCCACATGATCAACATCGTGCACAAACTGTATATTTGAAAGGCAGTTTAGTTCTGTGTGATGAAGCACTGGCCTTGCAAACTTGCAAACTCAAACACTCTTTCCCACACACACACACGCAGATCACTTCCCCTAATCCCCACCCACCTGCAGATGGCTCCCTTGCCGGGGATGATGTCACACTTGCCGTCATTGAGGCAAAAGTCACTCTGCAGCTCACAGATGCTCTGACAGGGCAGGCCGTCCACGCTGAAGTAGCCAGCATTACAGACACACTCCGCCTCCCCTGACCACTTGTTCACCTTACATGCCGCATACTCGTTACATGCCTGGAATTTACAGGGGTCGGCCTGGTCACCTGGAAATGAAAGAACCAGGAGTGTTGACTTTAAGATATTAAGAGAGAGTGCAACAAGCAGCAACTGTAACAGGCATGTAGTGATCAGCATTTAAAAGAGGCAAGATCTCCCTCACCTTTAATATCTCAAAAGATCTAAGATTATCAATATGCATACATTTCATCCCAAAATTCTATGAATGGCTTAAAGGAATAGTTCAACATTTGGGGAAATGCACCTTTTCTTTTCTTGCCAAGAGTTAGATGAGAAGATTGATACCACTTTCATGTCTGTATAATAAATATGAAGCTACAGGCAGCAGCTGATTAGCTTAGCTTAGCACAAAGACTGGAAACAGGGGGAAACAGCTAGCTGTACTGTTTAAAAGTAACAAAATCTTCCTCCCTTCCTAATGCAGCCCTAATGCATGCAAAATTCATCATTGTGCGTCGGATGTGACTCAGACAGATTATGACAGCTCAGTCATGATCGTAAACACAAGCATGAAACACTGATATCATGAATGGCTGATTACAAGCTGAGTGATTTTCTCATGCTGGGTTGATAATTGAGCCACATTAAACAGGCAATATTCTGTAATACACACACTGTGTAAAACCAGAGTTGTACACAGTTATCAGATCAGTCACAGTGCAGTTATGTGTTAACTTGGCTGCTGCACAGGGAAGTCCTGATTATTTCATCCCAGCTCATGTGACGGTGACTTTTGCCTTTTGAGACCTAGAAGTGTCACAGCAGGGATTCAACACTTGCTTTCTCCAGGTCTTTTCACACACTAACACATTTTCCAATACTGACTCAGTGCAGTTATTTTACAAAACAATGTTCTGAGATTACACTGATTTAAGGAATAGTTCAACATTATTGAAGAAATGTCACGCTTTCTTGCCAACAGTTACATGAGAAGATTTGTACTTTCAAAATAGAGCTGGAGCCAGGAGCCAGTTCACTTATCTTAGCACAAAGACTGGAAATAAGGGGAAACAGGTAGCTTGACTCCTAAGGAACAAAATCCCCAACCCAACACGTTGAAAGCTCACTAATTAACAAGTTATAAATCCTGTAAATATTTGTAAAAAAAAAAACCTCAAATTGTGGTTTATACAGGGGTTGTGTACTGAACTATTTCTTGGCTCAGTGCAGTGACCTCCTCTAGAGCTTTACAGTGCTGGTTGGAGGACAGTGCTGGTTCCAGCTTCATATGTAACGTACAGACATGAAAGCAATATTGATCCTCTCATCTAACTCTCACCAAAAAACGAATGAGCATATTTTGCTAAATGTCTAACGATACCTTTAAGAAACATAGACATTAGCTTCAAACTGTTAATTCACAAATGCTTATAAAAACAAACAACAAAAAACACTATAGTGTACATATGTGAGAACCCACCAGACTCGACATCCAGTGAGTACTTATCGATGGCCAGGTTCATGGTCTGGTACGCTGTGTTACAGAAGTCCTCCAGGATCAGATAGACAGTGGTGGTGACGCCTTGTTGCACAGGCTTGCCAAATTTCATCCGGCTGTTGACCACAATGCTCCCATTCCTGAAGTTCAGGATCTCCAGGTTCTCAAAGTTACTCAGGTTGGACTGCAGGTAGGGCACAAGCTGGGGAAAGATTGAAAAATTGATAATTTGATGTTGCAAACCAGAATTTTTTTACACAACAGTGGGCATACGGATAACCACAAGAACAGTAAATATGTGAGAACTTTACCAGCTCTAGGAAGCGTTGCTCCAAGGCTTTGTATTCTGGGGAGCTCTTGTTAAAGAGATCGTCTGAGAAGATCATGTTGGTCACCCTCAGGCTGAAGAACACCATCAGTGCTCGTCCAGGGTTCGCAGGCATGGCGATACTGACTTGGTCTGTGCCGTGTGCCACACCAATCGGAAAGCCGGTGCTGCCCTCCTCCGTGTGGTTAATCAAACCATAACCATAATTAATCAAATCATAGCCCTGGTCTTCAATGGTGGTATCATCCAAGCCTTCGTTACTGGTCTCAATCTGGGGGATAAAAAAAAAAGGATTGATTTTGAAATGAGGCTTTTTACTTCTAACTGTGGTAAAACAATTTTTACTTTTTCTCATAGGTTTGTTTTCAATCCTTAGAAATGAAATGTCATGTTAAACGAAAATTAAAATTTGTTATAGCCAAGAAACCAGTATATATCCTTGTTGTTTGTTTTAAATTGTAATTACCAAAAAGAAGACATTTTAGAAGTTGTATTGATTTGTCTGCAGAGACAGGTTGCCCTACATTAATGTTCTCCAGTGGTTGGTGACTTTTTGGTCATTTGATTAGTTCAATATCTGTGATGGGCATTATAAATAGTTTGTAATATAACTTTAAAGGCAGTTAGCCAGGTCAGGAATGCTCTTAGCCATTGCTTAGCTTCGTCTGTGATTCAAGTACTCCATACTAGTTGTGATTTGAATCATGGGATAACGTACAGAGATGTTACAGGGCCTTTTGTTGCTGTGACTTTTGACTCTCTGGTCATGTGCCATCACCACATCTGAACCAATGAATGATATTATTTATATTTCCTTAAACAAAAATTTCTGATTCGACTTTAAACATTAAAAGGTAAAGCAAGATATGATTCCTCTATTATAAAAAACTAAAAGTATGCACTTATTGATGCTTGATGCATTCCCTTCATGTCAATTATTTTGCTTTACCTCCACCAGTGAAGGGATGCCGATGTCAGGTTGCCCCTCAGAGGCAGGGTTAACGTCAGAGATACGGGTGAAAGGCGACTCCCTCTCTGGAGACAGGGCAGTCGGTTGAACGGGGCTCAGAGAATCTGTCACTGGTGGCTCTGGTTCATCCTTGTTGACCAGTAAAATCTCATCCTCTGTAAGATCCTCTGTCGAGATCTGTGGAGCTTCCGGGGCTTCTTCGTCTACAGCCGGAGCTTCTGGGGCCTCTTCCTCCACAGGCGGAGCTTCAGGTGCAGTCTCTTCCTTCACCTCTTGCCACTCCTTCTCAGTTGCTTCCTCTGCAGGTGGAACATCTGTGAGGTTGGACTCTTCTTCTGTGCCCTCCACCGAGTCTTCACCGACAGGGAGCAGACCTGTTTCTGCCACCTCTGGCTCAGATGCTTCACTCGCTACATCTACAGCCTCAGGAGGAGGGACGAGGGCAGGCAGGCGTTCGTCTTCTGTGGTCTCACCTGCGATTGTGGAGATCTCGAGCTCCTCTGGAATCTCGGTCTCTTTCACAACAACCTCATCCAGATGCTCCTCTTCCAGAGTTGCAGTAGTAGGTTCTTCTTCCACTGCTGCAGCCTCAACTTCCTTTGTTTCAGCTTCAGAGATGGCATCTGCATTTATGGTGACATCTTCTGTTATCAGCCCATCTTCTGAAACAGTCTCTTCTTCTGCTGCTGCTGTGGGTGTAGATGGTCGGAGCAGGGTCTCCAGGTTGTCTGTGCCTGAACCAGAGGCCTCGACCTCCACTGGGTGTTCAGGCAGTGTGACGCCCTCTGGCAGCTCAGGGGAGGGAAGTTCAGTTGGGAGCTCCTCTGGTGGGGGGGTTTCCACAACAGGAGTCTGCACACTGTCCTCCAGCAACAGACCCTCCTCCTCGATGCCTGGGAAAAGAGGAGAAGAAACTTAACTCAATCTCTGGTGGTCTCATTTACAGAAACGGGCTGCCTTTTTCCGGAAACCACAGATCTATCAGGCCAGCCAGAAAAAACATTTGATTTAAGATTGATAAAATGAAAATTGAGAGATCCAGAAATGATCCATCCTTTTCCTAAGAAGTAATTTCAGTGCAAACATAAAGCTGTAGGAAGTTTTTATATATTGTGCTTGTGTGCATGCTTTAATACCACCATCTCTGTAAATTCTGTAAACTGCAAGAGTGTCACAAAAAAAGGGAAATAATGATAGGTAGATGAGAAAAAGCACCACAGGGGGGATAGATTGCATGTGTGATTGTATGCTTGTGTTTAGGATAAACACTCACTGCTGGCTTCAGGTGCAATAGTGGTCAGGACAGGAGCAGGAAACACAACTGCACTCTCCTCCAGAACAATGACGTCATCTTCTTCTGTCGCCACTGTGTTGGTTTCGGAGGGTTCAGGCGGGACGTCATCTTTGTTGACATCTTCAGTCTCCTCTTCTAGGATCATGACCTCTGACGGCTCATTGGCAGCATTAATCTGCATCAGGAAGATGATAGGCACATCATCAACACATATGGAAATAATACCTATAAATATCTAAAATTGCGAAATTTAATTTTGCCATTCTATTCAAAATTTCAGTTATTATTTCATAATTTAAAGAATAAAGTATGAACAGGCTAAAAAGCAATTTTCTCCGCCCTTTATGGTGAAAAAATTCCAAGTCTGTTGCACGTCAGAAGTGAGCTTTGTTGTACCTGTAACCACACCCAGCAGTGATGTCACACTGAATCAATTACGACCTAGAACACACTTCTATATCACTGCAGTAAGGTGAGAAGTTAACCCACTGGAGATCAACAAAACAAGATTTATTTAGAGTAAGTTGCCCTTTAATGAGAGTAAGGAAGTGTTATTAATTGGCATCTTTTTACTATTCTGCCACTGCTGTGGACAATGTGGGTTTACCAGAGTAGTTACTTTGCTGTACCTCTTATGAGGACTTAACGCTGATCTTTCATTGGTGAAACTTTGTTCTTTTTGGCATGAAGCACAATTTGGCATGAACACTAATTCGACAGTTATTCTAAACATTTGTGAAGCCAGTCTCCTTGTTACTGTACAACTAATTTTTACAAAACTTTTTTCAATCTAACTATTGTTCATCTAACTCTTGTTTCGTAATCACTGTCATTTCATTTGTTGTCCAGTACTGTTCCCACAGTTTCACAATTGCTTCCAGCTAAAACTTTAAAAGTAAAATGTCCCAATTCCAAACCAGGGCAGGAAAGTGCTTCGGTAGCTCTGTGCTCTTGCCTGCAAATGAATTACTGATGAGAAGTTTGCCAAACGGAGAGTTTGGCAAACTTCACATAATTCACATAATGAGTCAAATTAATCACTTAGCAAGCTGAGCTTTAAAGTGAACCAGCAGACACATTTAGTGCAACCCAAATTCTGAATACCATCAAAGAGCACAGTCAACCACAGGCCAGCACAAATGAAGACAGACTTGAGATGGTATTACTTGTCTGAATAAACTCATGTGCTGTCTCTCTTCTTTACTAGATGTAGTGTGGTGCACTGTAGCTTTTGTCCCAGAATAGTAGTGGATTATTATAGCAAGAGCCAAACTAATCCTCAAAGCCTCACTTCATCCCTGCTGGTGAGCTCATCCCCTACCAGCACTGGTGTGGTCTGGAAAACATCACAAGCCAGTTACAGGTTATCGCAACATCAGTCATACTAGAACTGTCAGCTTCCTTAAACAAAAGTGATTTATCAACTTATTGGAGCTCAAAGCAGCTGGATAGCTCAGAGAGAGATTGTTGTCATGATAGTTGTGGAGGTAACTTTTTACTCACTGTGGCTCCGTCTGCAGCGTTGACAGACTCAGGGACCTCAGACACTGTGGAACCAGTGGGGAAACAAATATTGAAATAAACTGACACACAAAACGCAAAAGTGCCAAATTGCTAAAATACTTCTGCCTGCAGGAGTCTACAGAATTCTTTTAACTGGTACCATTTCAGCACTCACAGAATTCATTTTGACAGCATTAGCTTCAGGGGTAAATATCTAAAAATCAGTACTAAAATCTGGAGTGAATATCAGCCGCTGTGGGCCAAGGCTATTACTGCATCACCACCAAAGCAGAAAAACAAAGCCAAGCTGTGCCTTTAAGTTCCCCAGCCACACATGTCAGCCATATGAGAGAGTTTAGCCCTCATTTCACATGTCCAAGCCTATAATTAATGTAAGCATCAGATGGCATTCATCTCCAGGGGAGCTTGGTAACACAGTAAACTAATGACACGCATTCTCTCAAAAACATGAGCAGGGAGAAATCTCACAGGATGAGATGCTATAGTCATTATCACATCCTTCATTTTCTTCACTTTTCTGGAGAAAGGCGCTGGCCAGAGGTAAGAGGCAGTTAACCTACTTACTGACTGGCTAAATCTATTTGTGTGTGTGTGTGTGTGTGTGTGCATGTGTGTGTGTGTGTGTGCGTGTGCGTGTGCGTGTGTGTGTGTGTGTGTGTGCGTGCGTGTGCGTGTGCGTGTTACTTTTGCGTCTGCAGTGGGGTACTCCACCGATTTTACAAGTATACAAGTCTTGGGGAGTACAACGGGATATGGGAGAAAAGTTGTATAAGGCCTTTTGTGGCTCCAGAGAGGGCTTTGTAAAATCTGATTAAATGTTGGAAAATTAAAACCAAACTGGTGGTGTGAGCAACTCAGGGTTACATTAGCTGCTACTTGCATAACACACTTGAATCTCCAACCAAACTGTTGTCGGTTGAGTTTATTGTGGGTAATGTAGGCGCCAGGTTTGATAAGGAAGAATAATATGTGGAATAAAAAAAGATGACATCCCTGGTTCTGCTGCAAACATTTTTATCCTTATTTTTTTAAACTGTCCAACGAGTGTGATGCTAAATCAATGGAGTACTCTTCTAAGAGTTAACTTTAAGATACACTGGGTGTAAATTAAGCACTAAAATAAAGGCTCAGTTTTCAAACATCCTTTTTGCTCAGTTCTCTTTTGCAGACCATTTAATGATAAAGATATAACTGAAGTACAGAATAAATACACAGCTCCTATAACTGATGACTCTATTATTTGTTCATTAAAAATGTCACACTTTTGAGCTGAAACTTCTTATGAATATGTCTCTGTCCTCCTTGACAGAAAGAGCAGCCAAATAAGAAACAGATGAGACCCTGGAATGTTTTCTCAAGTGGTGTAGCGTATGTTGTTATATCAATTCTGAGTCTACTGTGTCTCTATTTGATATGACATTTGAAGGTTTGCCCAGCACTGCATGCACAACCCTCTGCCAATGTGCTCCTAGTGATTTCACTGCCATGCCAGTTAAATAAATAGCTATAATGGTGGCATGTGTGTGTCAGTCATGAACTGGCCATCATCTTACCACTCTCCAGCTCGACGTTATGCAGGGCTTCAGTAACAAAGTTTTTGACCTCACTGATGGTGTCGACCAATGCAGGCTCCATGACCTCACGGTACGAGTTCTCCACCAGGTTCGACTGCAAGGTCAGGTAGTCCAGCTGTTCACCGCTAACTCCGGCTCCATCTACCACCACCGTGACAGCATAGTCCACCACCACGCCATCCAGCCTGAAGACACAAATATGTAGTATTTACATCCAATCCACATACTGAACCATCTCAGGACTGGGCAATAATTCAATATCGTGGTGCATTTAGTAAATCGTATTGTCATATATACTCGACAACCACTTTATTAGGTACACTTATACTATATATATACATTTTTCTACTTCATTCAATCTCAATTCTTATTTATATTGTGATATTGATTTCAGCCATATTCCCCAGCTCTAATCTGTCTCAAAATTTCTCTCTTCAAAAGCCCTTATCACATCAGCCTCGAGTTCTCTTTTTCTACCTACAACTTCTCCATGAGGCCATTATGCAAAAGAGCAATATAAGTAAATAAGTATAAAATAATGTCTCCTGGATGACAGAGCAGTTGAAAACGCTCAGGCATTAGCGTGATTTAACGTCAAACCTGTTAAATGAGTTGCAGAGCGCTCACAGATGACTGATGACTTGAGTGATTTAATCCTGTTTGGAACGCAGGAGCTTGACTGTATAGGCCAAAAAATGGCAGAGTCAGCAGAATGATCAATATCATCATAATAAACATGGAAACCTCACAAAAGATTCCAGGCACTGGAAAAAGCCATCTATCAGCCTTCATTTGCTACTGGGAGCCTTCCACTCTGACCTAGTTTGTTGGGTTTCTGGCGACAGCTGAGCACGTGCCGGCCCACAGTCGTCAAGATTTAGAAGGAGATCCAATTTTTCCCCCTTTAGTTTCACACATTCACAGTGGCAGGCAGACAGAGCTCTACTGCTGCTGTGCCCTGTGATCTGCAGTAAGCAACAGCAAGCAACATTAATCACACTATCACTGTGGCCATATAGTATATAAAGTACGGTTGACAAAAAAAAGAGCAGGATGAATTTCACTCGAAGCACTGAGCGTTGGATTCTGAGTACATTTTCTCAAGTACTGTACTTGAGTGTAAATTTGAGGTAGTTGTAGCAGCATTTTCAGATATCTTTTATTCTATTATATTTCAGAGGCAAATTGTCGTTGTTACCAGTTTCTTTGCAAATTAAGAAATTACATACAAAATATATATTAAGTATATTATGCTGACTTGTTAAGATTGAACTTCCCAGTAGTGTATAAAGTTGGTCAAATTGGCTCCACCGACCAGCAACAACATTAAAATGATTTAGAGGAGCTGGTAGGTGGATGTTGTTACTTTTAAAAAGAGCCAGGCTAGCAGTTTCCCCCTGTTTCCAGCTTTCATGCTATGCCTTATGTAGAGATGTGAAAGTATAAGCAATTTTCCAGTATAACTGTGTTTCCCAACCTGTTGAATAATTTATTTGAGTAAAAAGTTGAAACCAAGACTTTTACTTTACTTTTACACTGTGGTCTTGCTATTTTTATTTAGTAAGGGATCTGATGGCTTCTTCCACAATATAAGTAAAACCGGTTACATCATCACCACTAACGTCTCTCCCTCCATTTACATGTCTTTTTAAATTCCTCCTTTTGATTTTTCACCTTCGCCCCCCAGACACAAACAGTATCTTTCCCAAAACCCTCCTCCTCTCCATCCCTCTGCCAGAGGCTGATTGGCGACGTCATAAAGCCCCGATAATCGTCTCTATAGAAGAGCACATGCACACATCCTGATCCCACTTAACAGGTGAGTGACCACATTAAGACCATTAACACAGGCAACTACTAGCACACCTTAACACGTGCCCACGTTCAGAAGCAAACTCAGTGTGAGATGGAGGTGACGCCACGCACACTGACACAGATCTAGCTGTGGAATGATTGATAGGGATCTGTGAGCTTAAATACAAGACAGGATGAGGAGAACTACTGAAGGGCAAACTACCACAGCCTGTACTGATGACTCACCCTTGGGTGTCCCTCTGGGACCTACATAAAACAAGGAGTTAACTGGTGTTAATGCAAAAAGTTGATGTAGTTTAGGCCATATTGTGAGGACAGTTCTTTTGTCCAGTTTGACGACAGCAGAGAGACTGACCTGAAGTCCAGCACAGACACACTCTTAAATCCAGGAAGCCCCTCCAGAGCATCTTCTATCTGCAAGGACAAAAATTATCATAAACAAGCCTCAACTCAAGTTTATTTCTTATTTTGACATGGTTATAATGAACTTGCTTGGCAAAATAAACCAAATGTATTGTTCCAATAGGGCTAAGTTTGTTCAAAGTAGTTGAAAGGTCTTTTGTGCTGTGGCCCACATCATTATCCTTGGGAGGCAGATTATTGCATTGTGGTCTAAAACGCCCTTGCTTCTAGGCACTGAGAAAAAACAATACATATACTGTTCTGCAGACTCACTCACCCAGTTTATTTAATCCATCAGAAAAAAAGGATACAAAAAGGTCTCCAGGGCCTTTTGTCTACTGGCTTGTCCTCCAATTCCACCTTCTCTACATTCAGTTACTGCCTCTGAGTCTTCATTCCCTGTCCTTACCTCCATTCCTCCCTCCACACAGACTTCTAATCTCTTCAAGGCACGTGAGTTTGTGTGTATACTGTGTGTGTGGGTAACATGTGAAGGTATGCATATTTTAGGCGTATAGCAGATCTCCACCGGGAATAAAAAACAGGCCCATGATTGGGAGAAATGTCATCCTTTGTAGACACAAAATCAAATACGTGCTTATGATATTGTTATTTACAAACGTGTGTGTGTGTGTGTGTGTGTGTGTGTGTGCGTGTGTGTGTGTGTGCGTGCGTGCCCTCCCACATGTGTGTGTCAAGCTGCCTGGAAGGGTACCCTAAACAAATTTACTGAATTTTCCGAGTACCTGTAAAACCACTGAAGTTGCTTCCAAAGGTGAGTACCTGTTTAAATGTGTGCATGCGAAAAAGTTTATGTATTCCCAAGACAAGACATAAAGTGGAATTTTCAGCACATACTTATATCACCCAAACAAAATGCGTACCATAAAATTTGTCTTTTTGAACTCCTGCATTTGGGTTTTGGGTTTAACTACTGCTGCTGTTAAAGTGCGTGTTATTAAAACTAACAATGCATCCATCATGGACCATAAACCAGGAGATATAGTGAGTCCAGTCTGGAGCCAAGATACAGTAGCTCTAAGGGGAGTCATAAAGAGAGACAGACAGAAGGAGTTGGAGCCAGAGACGAACCTTTTGAGCAAGCTGTCTGCTGAGCGTTTGGTACTGGAGGCTGGCTGGATCTTCGAGGCTGTCGCTGTATATCTCCCCAGTCAGGAGGATACTGAGCTCCACCACCTGCTCCAGCACAGCGGAGGTAGGAGCCTGCACGGCAATATCATTGTCCAGCTGTGTCATAAGAAAGAGGTACAGTAATATAGTTAAGTGTGCACACACATTTTGAATCCTAATCTGTAAACAATCTGTGTGTGCACTTACAGGACTCTCCTCCACCTCTGGGACAATGGTGGCTGCTTCCTCTGCCTCTACTCCTTGGGCTATGTCTTCTGGGTGGTTGAATTCATGTGCAAAAAAAAGTGGTTGAAAATGGTTTATTTCAAGTGGATGTTTGCTTTAACCTTTGGCAAGTGTCGTGATTCCTAATGGCTATATGGATTAGACCATCCTGGCCCCGAGTACTTTTAAAATCTCAGGATATAGTGGCCTACAGCCGAGCAAACACCAAACACACACATAAAAATCTTATGGCATAAACAGCCAGGAATATTGTAGGATTATGAACATGAAAACACACACAAGATAATGGTACTACACTGAAACAACAATACTTGTGCACAAATACAGATGGGGCAGGATGCTTATATGACAGTGGAGACACCATGTGATCAAAGTCACATGATGTCCTACAGCTAACAGCGTTGTCAGGAGTGACACTGACCGAGCTCAGGAGCCTCAACAGCTTCCGGGGTGTCTTGTGTTGGATTGCTGTAAAAAAACAGTAGAAGATGGTTTCAACAATGCTGATATCACATTACTTAATAATCAAGACAAAAAGGATGAACAGGCTTCAAAGATGATTCAAGATATGGGTAGAGATACAAGTAGGATTTACGGGATAAAGCTAGATTATTATTATTTTTTTACTATCAACAAACCCTCTAAACATGCCTATTCTTGTACTGTATTGTCTTTATATATAGGCCTAGCTGCCACCATGTCATAGAAATGAATTGTCGTCCGAAAACTATTTAATTATTTAACACTTAAATGAATAGTTGATATTTTGAGAAATACGCATATTAATTTTCTTTCTGAGAGTTTATTGAGAAGATCAAACCACTCTCATATTTATACGCTGAATATTAAGCAGGCAACTGGTTTAAGCAGGCCTAGTTTAGCATAAAGCTAATTGTATGTAATTAGTTTAATCCGTACAAAAAACAAATTGAAACTTTTTTAAGGGGTTATGTGCCAGAGTTGTTCTTGGTCTGCATATTTACCGACATGAGCTCATAACATGAAAGCATCAGCTTTATCAGACTGTGGCTGAACAGACAAAACTTGTTAGAAGAATAAATTCATTGTTGGTTTTGTTTTGTTGTCATGGGCTTTGTTGAAAATAATGGAAAGATAAAATAGTGTGTTTTCTTTAAAAATAGTGTGTTAAACTCAAAGAGAGGGAAAGCAAATATACTGGATATTAGTATTCAAATCTAAGATACACGGATACAACTGGAAACAAATCAAACACAAACAAACATGAGACATCTGAAGTCGAGTGGTAACTGATGAGCGGAGTATGAACAGGTAAGGTTAAAGAGCATTTACAACCTTACCTGCACATATGTTGCCAGGGCCTGGTGGGCTCACTACAGATAGTGGGAAGAATGACACATTTACAAAACAAGGACTTAATGATGAGATCACATTTATAATTGGAATGGTGGGTTTGCACTGGGGAAAAGAGGTTGGGAGAGTTTGTGTACCTTTTCAAACCTGGCAGTGACATTCTCTAGAAATAGGAAAAAATAGAAAAGAAAAATTGTGAGCAGCCATCTGCGGAGTAGTTTATTACGTTGGCAGAAGACAGTTACTTTTTTATGAAAGCATTAGTCATCCACAAACCTTTTTAACCAGAGCCTGATGCTCCTCTGACTGGCTAAAGTAGGTGCCAATATATTGTGCCGTGACTGTGCCCTCCTGGCACTGACTCATCCAGCTTTGGTACTCTTCCTGCTCTGGGAGGCGGTCCCAGAAGATCTTGAAAGCCTCCCATATGGTCTCCTGGCACACTGATCAGACCACAGAAAGACACCATCCACTTAAAAAGCAAGCTTGCAGAACTTACTCGCAGAGCTTACTCATGATCATCACATAAAATATGTAATATATGTTTTGTTGTTCGGTAAATGTTGTGTTTTGATATTTACTTGACACAGTGCTTGTGCAGGGACGCAAGACAAATTTCTGAAGAATATTCTAATAATAAAGTCAAATCAAATCAAATCAAATGACATAACTCCTTTTCATGAGTAAGCCTACTGGGCATTGACCCAAAGTTGGTGGACAGACATTTTCTCCAATCTTCCTCCTAATGGCGCTGTCTGTGAGGCCTTAGACAAAAGAGGTCACCTCCAAATCCAAATCTAGTTTACATAACCCACTGATACGGACAAACATTACACTGTGTTTCTCAAGCAATAAGAGATCCAAATGTTTCTTTTCTTTTGAATATTTTGAACTTTTGTTTCACAACTCATGCCCACCTGTGGTCCACTGTAACCCCCTTTGCTTCTGTTTCTTGAGGTGTCAATTCATCCAAATCACAAAAACAAATAACAAATTCTCACTTAGCCCTAGAGTTATTTAGCGGTGGTGGAAGTAGTTCTGTCCTTAAGTAAAAGTAATAATACCACAAAGTAAAAACACTCCATTGCAAGTAAAAGTCTTGCATTCATAATTGTATTAAGTAAAACTGCAGAAGTATAATCAGCAAAATGTACTAAAGTGTCAAAAGTAAAACTAAACTGACCCCATGAGGGTTTTATTATTATATATTGTACATTGAAGTAGATATAGTTGATCTTTGTATGTAAATAATATAGAAGGTAACTAGGTACTACACTGTGCCATATATATGTAAAGTAGTAAAAAGTACAATATTTATCTCTGAAATGTAGTGAAGTAGAAGCATAAAGTAACATGTAATGGCAATACTCAAGTAAAGTAGTAGTATCTCAAAATTGTATTTCAGTACAGTATTTGAGTAAATATACTTAATTACATTTCAGCACTGGTATCTAGCCATGCAGACAGTTTTGGTTTTATGTGTCCAGAGTTTGAGATAGCCAACTCAAAGATTTTTGCTGTTAAACCAGTACAATAAAAAGAAGAAAACCTTGTTTGTGGTGATAAAAATATTGAAAAATGCAGTGTCTTTCAACAGGTACAGTGTTCATTTTACTCTGCATTACCCACAGATAGAGAACAGTTTACTTTGCAATTACTTTTTACCAAAAGAAAATGTCCCTATGAAATGCATGTTGCAGATAAATACTTTTAGCAGCACAAATGAATTTGTGCCACCCCATTTTCTTGGGTGGTGGCCAGGGGTTTAAAGGGGAACTCCACCGATTTTACACAACAAACTCTGTTTATAGTACTACTGCATGTGTGAAAAAACTTGTATGAAGCCTTTTGTTGTTCCAGAGGGAATTGCGTGAAATCTGATAAATTGACTCAAGTTATGTATAGGTATCTAATATATAGATATGTATCTCCAAATCTGGCCACATACAAACAAAATTATCTGCATGAGCGGATTCCACTAAGTGAGAAACTGACCCTGTAAGGACGCACATCTACCTGAAGCAGACCACAGTCTGTTTGAATGCAAATCTCATAAGGCCTAATTGCAACTGGTGTCCACACAGATGTCTGCTGACACTCTTCTGCTTGACCCAGGTGGATCCCTTGCTGTAAATGCAGCAAAGGTTAACACTCTTGCCTACTGGACAATTAATACCTTGCACGTTAGTGACACAGAAAGGAAGGGACAGTGGGGAAAATCTCACAAAATGAATTGAAGTTTGTTTTTGTTGTTGCCGACATCGACTTCCTGCTGTTTCTGGGTCCCTCACCCATTATCTAAGCCGATGAGTGTGAATATCCATCTACAGTGTAGAGTGATCTACTCTTATTTATGTTCCGTCCTACCTCTGAGATGAAAGTAGCTCAGGTGGTTTGCAACAACTTGCTGGGCAGTCTCTTGTGCACAGAGTTTGACTCCACTTGGGAAAAGGATGTTTCGTTTCCGTCGAGAGATAACTGCATGGCCTTCATTAGATACCTTGACATCAGATACCCGAACAACGCTTGGAAACACCACAGGCTCTTGACTGTAAGGCAGACTCAGGTAACCCATAGAGGAACCTTCAAATGTTGCATCTGGGGTACCACAAAGAAACAACAGTTTTAAGACTTAACGTTTGACTGTTCTTTGGGTAAATAGTAAGCAAGACGCTTATAAGTTAACCATAATACATACCTGTCCTTATGTCCAAAAATATAACCGCAGAACTAAATACAAGAGAGTAGAAAACACATCTCCAAGATACAATGCTCATGTTAAATCCGTGATGGTGTTTAAATCCGTAGACTGCGAAAAGGATCAAGTAGATATGTACTTCATCTCAAATCATGTAACAGCAAAGTGAACAGCTTCCTACAAGTTTGCATAGTTCAGAAGTCTCCAGATGCAGAAAAATAACAGAAACCTGTCCTTTGATGACACTGACATACTGGTTTCATGCCTTCCTCCACAGCTGAAGAGAGGTGTGTCCCATGGTGCTGAGAGGACAGATCCTGGACCAGGTAGATTGGCAGATGGTTGTTGGAGAGAGGGGGATTCTTTAATCCTCTCTAATCCTGTTTACTCTAAGCCTTTTAGAAGAGCTCACCAAGAAGTTACTGGAGCGGCACTGGGAAGGGAGGGCACTTAGTGTGGCGGAAACATGGACAGAGAGGAGGTAAAGGCCACAGAATCAACAGCAACCACAGAAATGCAGGAATACGTTCAGATATTATGATTACTGATTCTGGACTTTTACTTGGGATGCAATGGTTTCTGCAAGAACCCAGAAGAGCAAATGTTTGCCAGTAAGAAAAGAGACTTGATGGTGGTCCCTCAGTTTAAGAACAGTCATTTTAACTGTTAAAGCACCCTGACACCCAAGCAGCCAAATGGCATTAAACACATCCAGTCTTTGAAGAACCTAAAGGCTGTCACGTGTCTGCTGCTGTTAATGGGGAAAATAAAAACACCAGTCTAATTCATACATATAGACGAATGTGCTGATCTGACAATTGCTAGTTAAATAACTGCATCACCTCAGACAACTTTCTAGAATCTAGAAAGAAGCTCATTTCAAATAATTGACGCAGTTTTGTAAAAATCCCCCACACTCCCACTTCCACCCAAATACAGTGATTATGTGTTGGTTGGTTGGTCTAGCAGCTGAGGTGATAAAGAGGGGCAACTGAAATCCTCTCCATATGTATATAGACAGCAGTGAGAGTCATGGGCTTAGTCTGGAGTTGACCTTTAACTCCAAACTCTTCCTGTGGGGTTTATCCTGTTTTTAAAAGGGACACCTTCCTCTTATCTTTAAGTAGTCGCATTACGTATGTAAAAAGAAAAATAGCAGAAAGAAGCAAGTAATGAGGGCTAACAAGCTTAGGGGTTAAGTCAGCTCATGATGGTAGTACATTCATTTTACTTCTCGACTAACTATTCTCAATGCAATGTAAAGGCGATGCATTTATAAATTACACATTTAATGGCAATCCACCCAATTGTTGCTGAGATGTTTTAGTCTTGTCCAAAGTGATGGACTGACAGAGCCTTGCCATATCTAACTAACATAGCTAGAAATATTAACCAGTGCTTACACAACTGACATTTTAAAACCAGATAAAAAAATATTACCAGCAATTTGAAGTACAGATACACATTGTGTTATACTGTAACTCTTAATACTTACTAAACTGTTACTAAAATACTTAATGCTTCAAAGGCAGATGTGATCAATTTGATTGGCCTATTGGTCTTCATGGTGCAGGCATCTGGCCACTGCAGTTGGCTGAACAACGTTTAACTACAGGGAGTGCTTGATCCTATACCCTGAGATCATGGACAGCAGGCATGGGAGCCAAGTAGGCCTAGAGGGCAAGGGTTTTACTCCTACTATTCACTTACTGTATGTGTGCATTCCTGGGTGACAGACTTCAGTGACGCTATGTGAAACATTCCTCCGCTTCTAATACTACAATATCAAACACTGAGTATAAACAATACTGGGTGCAGAGTGGACAGGGCTTGCTATCCATAAACATTTGGTAGTATACTCCGTAGCCAGTTTATAAGGTACTGCACTCCCAGCTCAAACTACTGCAGAATAATACAACAGTCCTGCAATCAACCCTACCTTCATGAAGGTTATAATATCCATTTTTTGTTGAAACTGTTGATTTAACTTTATGATCATTTTCATTTTGGAGGATGTAGTTTGTGGTGCTGTTGAATTGTATAGCATTATACACAAGTGTTACTCAGCCTACCCTCAGTGATACAAATAGGCTGAACAAAATAATAGAAATGCCTGTGAGTATAACGGAATACAGTTTAGGTGTACCTAATAAACTGGCAGCTGAGTGTAGATGAAGATTTGCCATACAAAATGTGAGGCGGATTACTCAGAGTCCGACTGTGAGGGGATCTACCAGACTGAGACGGTAAATACACCTAAGCCGACCATGTAACCCTCTGAACAGATTATATTGGCAAGCATTGTAATGTACTGTACAGGCATTTCAAAATTAAGCTTTTTGGCTCAACAAGAACAAAGTTGGTTCCTCTGGTCAAAAAGAGAATTATTAACAGTAATAAAAAAGAAGGGTTTACAGAACAGGAGCCAAAGACTTCTAAGAGATAAAAATAAATCAACAGATTTACAACACAGACATTCAGTCTCTGTTTTAGTTTACCGATCTGGTCAAGTCAGGACCACACCCAAATATTTTCCAGTGGACATTTGTCATATCATACCGTATAGAAAACATACTGGGTTCGTCTAATGCAGCTATCTAGGTTTGTGTTTCCAGATAACAGTAAAAAACAACAACAACAGAACAACAAGTGTAATCTGGGCTACAAATTTAATATACAACTAAAACCAAAGATATTTTGGAATCAGCTCCTGTACATTCATCGAACACAATGTAAAAAAAAAACACACATGACATCGAGGATGTCATAGAGTGTTAATGGAGATATAAACATCTGAACAAAAACGGAAAAAACTACAAGACGATCAAGACTGATCTCTGTTGAGAAGAATTTAGGCAACAGTAGCGATAGAGTGCAATGTTTCTTAGGTCTTTAGTAGGTTTAATGTTACACATGCTAATGTGCACTCCTGAAGTTTTTGCAAGTTGTATTCTTATTATAACAATAAGAATTTAAGGATTCAGGTCACAGATAAACGGTAGCATACAACAGTTCTGAAAGAAGCGGGGAGTGAATTATACTAGTTTATCGTCATCTGTCGACACTGTCATGCCTCCTGTCATAAAATGAAAAGAAATGCCTAACAAATGCCAGCAAAGCAAGTAAACCCAACTAAAACTGATTGCAAATAATTGCCTTCATAAAATATCTAAACAATCAGTAAAAAGTGCATGGGGTGTACAAACATTTTTATGTCTAGTTATAATCTACCTCCTGGTTAGATGGACTGCTACCTTACATTAACTGATGCCTTTACGTTCATTCACAGGACTGACAGATAGTCAAAGGTTTACAGGTTTTGTTCAAGTAAATGCATAAAACAATAACAGCATCTAATTAATAAGAAATGTTTTCAGTTAATGCTGAAGTGTCCATCGCTCAGTATGAGCAGTGATTTATAAAGGCTACAGGAATGTGATGCACTGAGCAGAGCTGCTTCATCTGTCTAGCTATTACTGTCCAGGTTTTGATGTCGGTATAGGTTAAGTACCAGATCTCGGATTTCGTCTCGTTTCCTCCGCACCTGCTGCCGTGGAAACCAACGTTCTAGGTGTAGCGGGAGGTCAAAGTGCACCACGGGGTCCTGAGAGCAGAAGCAGAAGCAAGTTTCCTTTACTGTGTACATGCCTTAAAAAAACCTTTTATTGTCCCACAGAGTTGTAATCTAAAAAATGTAAAGCTGTTGCTGATGCGATATTACAGCAGCCATTCCTAAAACATGTCAGACCAGTGAGCCCTAGAAAAATTGATTTTGACAAATTCCTTCCTTTACCTTCAAAAAACTCTCGACGTATTGCAGCAGGTAGAGGCCACAGTCGCTACTGTTGTCCTGAAGGGGAACTTGGCAGTGTGAGCTTTGCATCTGTTCAGGACTGAAGTCCCTTGACGAACCACGACGGACCTCCCATTCTGACTGCAAGTAGCTGAGGGACAAACACGCATAATCTTATATACATTTATAAACACAAAAGCAGTTACAGACAGATGGATTAAAAGTGTTATACTTACTCCCGTAAGAGTTTGAAGACTCGTTCATGAAGAGAAAGTTTGAGGGAATCCATAATGAGAATACACGGCCTACAAAAAGAGGCACAACTGTCATTCAATGTTTATATCCACAGTAGACATATTTTTTATACATTTATAGGAAGCATGCAACTGCAAGCAGATCACAAAGACCACTAAGTAATATGGATCAGTAGTTACGTATAAAAACACATCCAACACCTCCAAAAAACCACTCTAAGCACATCTGTGTTTTGAGTATTGTATCTGAGTATTTTTTTAAATAACCACCACACAAAATCATCTCAGTTATATATATATATATATATATATATATATATATATATATATATATATATATATATATATATATATATATATATATATATATATTATGTTGCAAGTGAATAGCGTAACCCGTGTACCCGCACTCTCACCTCTTGCTAATAGTTTTCTTCTGGCAGGTTCGCTCTGTGCAGTTCTACAAACAAAGAAAAAATAGGCTGAGCAGATTTGGAAGAACAAATAAAGAAACAAATTTGTCTGCGAGATGATAGAAAATTATTAGAATTCATAATGAGCACAGAACAGAATATTTTTTACCACTGGACCGGGGGGTGGGTCTTTGGTGGATTCTTCTTGAGCGTTTTCTAAAACACATGAAACAAACAATTACCTCTTAAGCTTGTGCTTGAAAAATACACCAGAGATGACTGCAATAAAAGCCAGCGCATACTGCTATTCAATCCTGACAAAGAAGGCATGTGTCATTTAGTCAAAGATACCTGTCTCTGTGTCTACGTTGTCACTGTGGTTTAGTGTAGGTGATGTCTCAGTGTTATCATTTAGGCTTTTACATCCTTGAGCCACCGCTTGACTCAGTAACTCGCCTGTCCCACCGTGGCTCTTTCCCGTCTGTGAGTTTGGACGATTCCAGGCCTCAGATTTTGGCTCATCCAGTCCAGGAAAGCAAATGACAACTAAATACCAGTGAGCCCTAAACAGAAAACACAGCAATGTTTGAAATGTAATGTGATATATGATATACCAAAAAAAAAAAAAAACAAAATATGATATACCAAAAAACAATACAGAGTCTGTACAATACAACTCTTTATGCATTTAACTCACTCCTGATTGACAGGCACAAACAGGAAGTCCTTTTTGAAGATGTCAACATGACGTGTCCATGTCTTCACTCGTTGGTGCCGCCTCTGCCTCTGACAGCTGAGTGTACACAAAAATAAAAACAGGGGCAAGTGTAAGAGTTTTCTTACTTCAAGTATTAGGCGTTATGCATTAAGAGTGCAGGGCTCTTGTGGACTAAAGATGTGCAAGTGCTGAGTGGAAGTAAAGTAATTTATGCTTTATTAAACTTCCAAAATATTATGCTGATGGATACACTAGGATGATAACTAATGAAATCATATAGTGTGATAATTGTGTTGATTTTACTAGTATATTCTTTTTACAGTATATCTACAAAAAATGTGAATATATATGTATGTTGTTTCATGACTGTAGAAGAAGAGACAATAAAAATAGTACTATTAATATGCAAAACAATGAACACTAAAATGTATTATAAGAAGTATCTATCAAACAAACTGTAACAGTGAGTCTCGCCAAACGTAACAAGCAGCCAGGAATAAGATCCACAAGCTAACAAGCACTGAACCTACTGTCTGACTCTGGCAAAAGTGAGAGGCTGAGGCTATTTCCTGGAAGCTGGTATGTAACTAGAGCAGGCCAAGTACATACCAAACTCAAACAGAAAAGATTTGTTTTGTACATTTTTTGCCAGCACTACTCACGAGTCATTGGTGCTGCCTTCACTGGCATTATCCCTCCGTGTCAGCTGCTTGTAGAAGAAGCTGCTGAAGATGTGGGAGCGCTCGGCCACAGCAGCAGAAGCATTCTGGAGGAGGTATCTGGTTCAAAAACACATCAACATAATTAATTAGATTAGTAGAGCTCTTCTCTACAATCATGTGAGGAACCAAAAGTACATTTATAACACTTTGCTGTAAAATGTGTGACTTACTTGAGGAAAAAATCAATGATAACATCATTGAGGAACTGCCCACTGTCAAGGCACTGCAGGTCCTCCATTGTAACAGTTATTCCTCCTTTCAATGGCGGAGGAGGAAACTGGATCAACCTAAGCAGAGGTGGAAGAAAGAAGCATAAGCCGGTTTACAATGGCAGTAGATGACAGGTCATACTGGTACCAGTAGCTTTACAGATGTAGCAGTATCTGTCCGTGTACAGAGCAACCACATATTTTAATCTGATCATCTGCAGTGGTAGTTAGACAGTGATAGTTACAATACTTTTATTAGGGACGCATTGATCTGATCTGATTCAGTCACAGTTGGGTGAGTATTGTGCCAGAGTATTCCCTGGTCTCCTCTTACCTTACATAAAATGATCTGAATGAGTTACATGCAGTGAGAGATATAAGTTTTAACTGGTATCAGATCAGTATTCTGTATCAGCAAATACTTTGAGTTGAGGTGTCAGAATCCAGAGAGAAAACTTTGGATTCGGTGCATCTCAAAATGTTATTGTATTTTTATTCAAAAGATTGCAGCAAGTATCGTCATTTGGAAGCCACATACCAACCCCTGCTGGGCCAGGCTGCACAAGAAGCTGCATATGGAAGAATGTAGGTTACTTGCCTGTGAGCCAGGCCCTGATGTTTATATTTAGTCCAGCTGGAGTCTGGTTTACACAGGGACACGGAGTAGGATCCTTTGGTTCTACGATGGCACAGTGTGTATACAGGAGTGGGTTCCTCCTTTCTTTTCTGTGGGAGGAAATTTATACCATTGGAGCAAAATTTACATTGTAATCATTTACCATTTGCAAATCACATAGACCAGTGGTTCCCAACAAGGGGGACAGTAAACCCTTAAGGGCACACAAATATATCTCAGGGATGTCTGCTACTGACATTTATGCTCATTTTTTCAGTGTTTTGTTTGTGTGATTAAGGACAGTTTTACTTTTTTGCTTCCATAAATGATTCAAATATAGAAAATAAATCACTCTGATTTAACTGGTCACAACCAGTAAACATATGCATCATCTGATGAGGTAGATACTTCTTAGTTTTAAGAGGTAACAAGCCCAGAAAGTTGCCAACAACTTACCTCAGAGGGATGTTCGGGCTCTTGTTCTTTCTGATCCTCCTCCAGTTTGAGTTGTGTCCCTGTGTCTCGTTCTGTCGCTGTGTCTCGTTCTGTTGCTGTGTCTCGTTCTGTTGCTGTCTCCAGCTCCAGTACTGTCTCTTTCTGTGAATCAACTTCAAGCTGGATGAGTGGTGTGTTTTTATTGTCTGTATCAGAAAGTGGACCATCCTTGTCTGTGTTAAGTCTAGGGTCAGTGCTCTCCAGGCCCAGGAGAGACAGCATGTGGGAGTCCAGTCCAGTTCTTCTAATCAGCTCTATACTGTCATCCAGAGAAAGAACAGGAGTGGGGATGTCTTCCAAACTACTAACTCTGTCTGTGCCATGGGAAACGGTGGATTTTTCATCTGTGAGACTGTTGAGACAGTCAATATCCAGGAAGGAGCGCAATAAAGCCCCCTCCATTCCCTCCAGAGGATCTCTCAGAGTCAACAGGATGAAGGGGCTCACCTTGCCTATTAAAATAAAAAAACATATATATTATGCATCATGCAGATTTACACAGAGAATAATGTGACATCAAACATAGTGAAAATTATGTCAGAAACATTAAACAAAAACCTGTGGCATTCCTGACAAAGCCAACAGTCAACAGTTTAGCGTAAATCTGGCCTGCATCGCTTAAAATGTGAGCTTGATGTACTGACTCCAAGTGTACTCTGAACTTGTATCTACAGCGTGAGCCTCCGAGCAGTCTCACCAGTGTTCGTGGTTCCATCTTGTTTGACACCCAACTTGAGGAGATCCTGCTGTATAGCAGCTGCAGCAGTTTCTGACACACAAAACAGGAGGACGGCTGCAGGGGAAGGCTCCTCGTCCCCGCTAAAGTAAAGCTCCTGGGCCTCCAGTTCCTGCTGCTCCCAAACACTGTACCTCCTCAGCGCTTTACGCTCAAAGGTTAACATCATCTCCACCTCTTCACTAGTGTCTGGGGACAAGAGATGGTCAAGTTATCTTAGCAGCTCACAATGTTGGTATCAAATGATGAAATTCGCTTTTTTGTCTTTAACACACTCAAAACAATGTCTCACACATATATAGCAGCTATATACCCAGCATTATTCCCTAACATAAGAGTAACAGCATTATATCAACTTCATAACCAAAGAAAGCCTGTATGCTTCTCTCTGCAGATGTTCCAGTGGTCCCACTGCAGATACCTAAATATAGCTTTAGAGCTTTCCTAACCAAGTCGTGAAAATCCTACAAACATTTTTTTGAGCATAGAAATCCCAGTGCACACTAGGAATGTCAAGGATTCAATATCATGTACGACTGAACTAATAACGCATGACGATCTAGACATTCCTAATGTGCGCTTAAAATATTTCAGATCCACAGAGAGACACTGCCATCCAAAAAGCCATGTGTCAATTTTGCTGTGCAAAATAAAATAAAATTGCTGTGCAAAATTGACTGACTACATCCTGTAAATTCTTGTGAAACTTTCTGAATTCGAGGCTGAAGGCTGAAGTAATCAGACATTCCGTCATTCAAGGTTATTTAGTCATGATTTGTTTTTCAGAAACAAACTTGTATTTGCTAGAAAATGTTTTAACAGAATGTTGCTCAGTTTGTCCGAAAAGTTTTACAAATCTAACATGTAACCTAATTTGTTTGACACACCTGTTTCTTACACACACATGGCAAAGATCAAGTCTCAGGGAATAACAATCTAAGTTCCCTGAAGGAGAGATTTCATAGGCTCAGAGGTGAAAGTGTACTAGGGCCTTGAGGGTCTAATACAGGAACACACACACACACTTTAGCATCTGAAATAGATCACTAAGCTTGGAGTAGATAGTGTGCAGACTTCATGACCAAAACAAGATGAGATGGGTTCAGAGTTTATACAACCCAGACGAAAAGATTACAGGCAGGCCACAGACACTCTACAAACACTGATTATTCTTCAGTTTACTTGACACAAAAGTTAAAAAACTATTTACACCATTACCTTTCAGTGGAATAATAATTTCTTTGCCTGCTATCTGTAAAAGAGGAGTAAAAAATGTGTTACACTACATGTCCATTAAATGTGATATGAATACTGAATGTGATACAATCAGTAAAATGTAAGTATTTGTGGTTTATTCAGGTTACCAGGATGTCTCCATTCGCTTTCCCTTTGTAACCACCACAGTGCAGGGTGTAGAAGGCCACACCCGTGTAGGAGTACTCTACACTAGGAATGAGAGAAACTGGCACTGAACCAGGAAGATCTTCGACGACTACACGCAACACCTGCAACACACAAACAGGGTGGCAGGTCAGCATAACAGTTATACACAATAACAGTATAATAACCCACACAGTACAACGAGAACAAGCTGTAAGGTCAGGCAATACAGTTGAAACCAAAATTACAACAATGATAATGTTATTTCACCAATTTCAATATTTTAAAAGGGCACCATGTGTGGGATATGAGAAGTCCTCACTTTGGCGCCATCTAGTAGTAGTACCAAGAATGACACCAAAGTTGACAGCACTGTACAAGAAAAGTATCTTGTTATCAAAACATCTCTTTAATGAATATTTTGTTAGGTTAGGTGAGGAAACGGGGGTAAAAAATATGCAAACAATGCTTTTCTGCCCCTGCCCACCTGATAGTGGTAAAATAGTGAACATTTTGTTGAAGAGGTATGGATCAAATATAACACCAGGACAAATTCAGCTAACCTGCGTGTCCTGTATATCAGAGGGTCCTTGCTGTTCAGCCACAACTTCCTGTGTGGACTGTCCCCGTATTACTGTGTCTTCAACAGTGACCAGTGTATGGATCGTTGGGCTGCAGTGCTGAGGAACGTCACCGCTCTCCTCATCGTCACTGGACAGCACAACTAAAATACAAGCATGAAGAACACACATTACTTGTGAATTATTCTATTTTACTACTTAGAAAACAAGCACACTCCCAAGCACATCGATGCCCTTAATTGACACTGCATGGAAGAGGTGTAATGGGCTTTGAACCAGAGCAAGGACAGTGGTAATCCTAGAAAAGACACATGGGTAGGCTAAAAAAAGGGAAGCACAGTAGCTATTAAGATGCAGGGCACAACCACATGCAGCAAAAACCAAAGGCTAACTCAATAACTTACAAAAAAGATACTGGACAATGTGGCAGCTCAAACCAATGTAGTCTAATGCAACAGTCCTGCAATAAATCCTCCCTTCATGAATGTTTTTATATTCAGTTATTGGTGTTGATTCAACTTCATGTTCATCTGTTGAACTCTACTGCAATACAGTTGAGTGGCTTTCTTGGGTTTTGTTCATGTGCTGATATAATGCTCAAACACACAACCTGCAAAATGGGATTAAGCTTCCTGAGCAACAGTTTCCTGAGTTTCCTCATACATAATCATATATAAATTCAAACAAAAGTTTCCGAAGTAGAATGAAGCTATCAGGTTTAGAAGATTATCTGGCATGACTCATCCTGTGTTGGTGTACTCACTGGGTTCAGAGGGGCTGCTTTTGGGTGTGTTGTCCTGGCTAGACGATAGACTTCGCCTGAGGGTACCAGTAACGTCGCCTGCCTTCAAATTAGGACTGATGCTCGGGACCAAAACCTCTGCTGGATCCTCTGCTCCCACCGTGAACTGTACGATGGTTCGATCCAGGGTCTCCAAATCTCTGTCTTCTCCATTTTCTTCCAAACAAATACGTGTAGGGGCTGGCCCTTCGTCCCTACCGTCTTCTCCAGTGAGGCGAAGCACACTCTCACGGTGGCGCTTGGGGCCTGTTCCATTGCACTGGGACCACCCTTCCTTTTTTTTCCTCTTCTGTTGAGACCGCACAGAATACCGCACCTCAGTTTTGGTGTGAGTTCACCAGACAACAGAATAAGGCCATGTTCCATGTTCAAGTGCAAGACAGACCGGAAGACTTATGACAAATATCATAAGCGTATCACATTAGCACTTTTTTTCTCATGCCTTCTGTAGGAATGAGTCATGTTTGGATAAAGTTTACTCATTGGTGAAGCTTTCTCTCTGACCATGTACAGTACTCACCAAACTGTGTTGTACTTCTTTTTCTGGATCAGTCCACCTGTCCTTCATGCTAGCTGAAGAGAACTCATCACAACTCCCTGTGTCTTCAGCAGGCTCCCACCTCACTGACAACCCACAATCTGTGTAAGACAGAGAAACACTGATCAACCTACCATGCCAAAAATAAACACATACAGTACTGACAACCTGACTGCTACTGCTGTGAGAAAATAGAAAAGGAAATGGCTAAATTGTAAAATGATACAGTAAGGGAGAAGCTGAGGAAATTCTGCTGTGTTTTATTTTACAGAACTATAAAGCGTAGCATCTGTTTATTTACTCTGGGAACAAGGCCAGGAGTATCAATAAACTTTTTCCCTTGGAAGGAGCCTTAAATTAAAAGGACATTTTGAGAGACCGTAGGAGGAAGCAGGAAATGTGTGCATGACGCTTTTCAAGGTGTAACATAAGTGATTTAGTCAAAGCTTCAACCAACATCAGAATAACCCAGTGAAGTACAATGGAGGTGGAGAGCAGCATCACATCAGCAGCTGTGTGTGTCTGAAGTTCTTCAAGTTTACACACCTACAACTTCAGAGAATTTGTAGTCCTCTCCGTTGTCCTTGCCTATTATCACCTCCTCGATATCTTTTTCTTCTTTATCCACTTCATCATCAGCATTCTGTAACCTTCTTCTGAGTCTTGACCTGAAGACATGAAAGAATTAACATTAAGTTCTGATTATGCAGTATCCATTATTCTCATTTTTAACAAAGCCACATGAAGTATTGTAAAACTTTGTCCCAGGACTTTTATAAAGGCTACTTAAATTGGACCTAATGACAAAATATTCAAGACTAAACACATCAGAACACATATTTGAACTAGAATCTCAAGCTGTGAAATCTTTGTGTGGTATTATTCCAAATAAAATCATCACATTTTCTGTCTGGAAAATACGGAGAGCCAATGATGCAGCTGGCCAAACACCATTAAAAAGGTAATTTCTCCTTAAACTAATCAAAAAGAAATAAAGAATTACCCCAATAAAGAATATCTCCTACTGTTTTTGTGGCTATTTTTGTTCATTATTAATTGGTCTATGTGAAAAATCATCTTACTATCCCAACTTTTGAAGTTTAGTCTATTTGTTGAACAAATACCAGTACTGTATCATGTGTAAGACAAAGACACAGCCCACAGCAAAGATGCTGCAGGCCTCCAGGAATAAAACTGTTCTGTGCAGAAGCCACAGGTGGAACTGGCAGCCACTTGAAACTCTGGGACTCCGAAACACTTTTGCCATATGTCTCTATTAGAATCAAAATAAGATTTATTGTCAAGTAGGTTTCCACTTAATTTTTTTCTTGTAAAAATGTTTTAAACAATAGACATAAAGAGTCTAAAATGTAGAAATATATAGAAATAGAAGAAAGACAAGCAAGTACTGCAAGTCAGGAAGTGTAAAATGGAAAATTGGATAAAGTTTTGACCAGATGTGTAAGAATTTCAGTATGAAGTGTAGGAATATTGCAATGTGCACACTCAGCCATAGAAGGGCACTTGATGCTTAATAATACCCAAGTAGGAAGTGGGAGGAACATGGAGGTGGGATTATGTGTTGCACTTTTCCCTGACCTGGCGCCAGACAGTGGTTGCCAAGATGAAGTCAATAGGCAGCTTGTTGTTTTTACACTTTTGGTTTCAACTAAACAAAAAAGATATGATGTACTAAATAGTGACCTTTAAAAAGGTGCTAGTAGGCACATTTTGTAACATATGGACAGAGCCAGGCCAGCTGTTTCCCCAGTTTCCAGGCATTATGCAAAGTTAAGCAAACTGTCTGCTTGTTGTAGCTTTATCTTTATTGTTATCATGTTCTATTCTAATTCTCAGCCAAACAGCAAAGAAGGGTATTTCCTAAAATGTTGAACTATTGCTTTAACAGTGACTTCCTACCTTTGAGAAGGTGAGGAGGTGGTCTTCTGGTTGTGTTTAGGGGTTACACTCGTGTTTTTATCATTCCTGGCCTCCCCCTGACTGGATCCTGTGTCTCTGCAGGTCAGGGGTTCCTCTCTGCACCGACCACTCTCCCTCCGTGCACTTGACACTAGCCCTCGATTGCCCAACGCATGGCTGCGTTTTATCCTTTCCATATGTGTCATGCCCAGTTCTGTCTTTAGGACATCTGTCAGGATCAGACAAGGCTTCCTCCTACAGGATGAAATAGAGAAGCAATTATTCACAACCTTCCTACAGCAACGTCTTCTCTGTAACATAGTGCCTCCTCAAGGTATTCTAACTTATCGCTCATCTACCACAGCAGGTCAGACTTTATGTATACCAGCTGATCGAGAGAGGCGTAGACAAGTTGACTGATGTAGATAAGCCATGTGTGCAGTCATGATAAGCTCGGCTTTGAGTAATGGTGCTTATAAGCAGTTTTTTTTTTTAAGCAGTGCAATTTTGAGCACTGAGAAAAATTAATACACACAAACAATATACACATACCTGACAATCTTGAAAATTAGGGAATGGTGGTTTTTTGTTTGCTGTTTGGGCAAAGACTTGGGAGGACGATGAACTTTGGCACACAAACATACTCAATAATGTGATAATGGTGGTATAAGAGAAACGTCATATTATCTCATATTAAAAAGGCCATAATTGCTTAATCACTGACAATTTTTATGTAACTGACTGGGACACAAATTTCTGTATAACCAGTGAGAACAGCATGCTACTTGCACTATGTCAATATTATAGAAGGCAAACTGCTATTGAATCGAAGGTGCAGCCTATATTCCTGCTCTAGCTGTGCTTCAGTAATGTTTAATATTGACAACGGCACTGCTGTTAATCACCTCTAAAAGACTCTTGGAGTGAGTGCCCCATCTTGTGAACGTTTAAGAAACTGCACTGAACTACGCAGGCAAGGAAAGGCAAATTTATTTGCATGGCACCATTCAACAATGAGGTAATTCAAAGTGCTTTACAGGAGCCCGAAAGAAAATATACACACAAGGCAATATGAAAGGACAATATAAAAAACAAATAAGAATTTAAAAAGAGTAAAACACAAAAAGCAGAATAAAAATTGCAGTGCAGCTTTAGAGCAGTCCAAGACATGAATAAATGCACTGAATGTAGTAGCACACCGAACAATTTTAAGTCATGGTTGGAAAGAACTGACATTTGGAGCAGATCTCAAGTTTTCTGGGAGTTTGTTCCAAATATGTGGTGCATAAAAACTGAATTCTGCTTCTCTATGTTTAGTTTTGACTCTGGGGACAGTAAGCAGACTTGTCCCTGACCATCTGAGAGGTTTGGTCAGTTCATAACAGAGCAGCAAATCAGAAAAAAAACATTCAGTGCTTTATAAACCAACATCAGTGTTTTAAATCTATTCTGTGACAAACAGGAAGCCAGTGTTAAGTTCTTGAGATTGTTAGGAACTGTTCTGTCTTTTTGTCCTCTTCGTTGTCAGCAAGATTGGTATAACAGAATGTGCTTGGTTAGGGTGAAGGCAGACGACGTGGCAGTGAGTGACACTCTGACAGTAACGCTGTGATGTTTTGACGCCGCGGCACAGAGGCTACTGTGTGTCCGGGTGCAACCTCTTAGGCCTGGCCGATGGGTAGCGCAGACCGAAACCAGAAATGTTCCATCAGGACTTTAACTCCAGATCTGCTTGGGTGGATGCCATCTGCTCTGATGCATCCCCAGAGCAGATTGAAGTTATCAATGTGGTTGATCCTTTTAAGACTGCAGGTTTTGCCGAGCCATGTGTTGAGTCCTAAGTGTCTGCTAAACCTGTTGATCCCATTGTTGTCTGTTGGCAGTTTTTCCAGACAATTAAACAGCTCCACAAAATCCTGCTTTGACACTTCTGAATGCTCTCTGCAAACATCAAGGGCCGTCTGTGGGAGTACAGTCTTGCACATGTCTTTAGGTTTAACCCCCAGATTATCCCAGTTGGCAGAAATCCTATTCACAGCACATGACTTCACTGGTTTTGATTTAAGGAGTCTTGGGAAGGTTACGGTGTCATTTAGAGATGGCTGTCCATTTAAATCTTGTCAAGTTGAATTGTGATGAACTAACTCAGTGTTGGGGAATTCAGAAGACATTTCCAGAGCAGATATCCTTGTCTACCATACGGCAATCTTCTGTAACAATTTATGACAGTCTGTGCTGGGTGCTGGGTGAATAGTGCAGGGTACAATTCTGTTGCGGAAAACGCAAATGCACCGTCCAAATATTGCTGTAAAGAATGTGGTTTGCGACTCATCGAAATTAACGATAAAGCATAATATGGAACGACAGACATTTTTCTATCATCCCACCATATATATTATCATACACACACACAACCCTAGTTCGAACTATATAATCGCAATCCAGAGTTGTCGTAAATGATCCTACCAATGATTTGGTTGTTATAAGATCTATAACTATAATAGCACTACATCCGTCAAAAGTCTTGTGGGCTTACCTGGTCATTTCCAATGTGACCATGGCTTCATGGTTGTGATCAAACAGCATGGATCCATTTTTATGTTGTGAATCACGATGTCTGAGTTTGCAATCTGCAAATGCAGTCCAGGAAACCTGGTAAAGGGAAGGAATAGGAGCATCAAGACTAATCCAGAATAGCCAGGTTACCACCATAACATTTGTTTATGCGGTTAGACAGGGAGCAAAGATATGGCTGTACCTGTCTTTCAAACTTCCCACACTCTGATGAAAGACATGTCATAGGGATGCTGAGTGGGTTTGCCATCTACAATTCATAGAGTGGTTAGTTGATACCATGCATGCATAAAATGAAAGAGATACAACTCGTCCAAATACAGTAAATGCAAATGAAAAAAGCTTGTGACTTTGTTTAGCCAAAAAAGAAAAATGAGGTAATAAATAAAGCAGCATACATAAATTGTAATTTTTCAGCCACAGATGCCAACAACTGTAAAGATTTACTGCTTCTTTCTGTCTTGTGTGATTGTAAATTGATAATTTTTGGTTTTGGACTATTGGTTTTTCCGTTAATTGGTATTGGAGTAACTGTATCATAGTAGCTATGTGGTAGCAGCTTTGATTTTTGAAAAGTTATGATGACAGCCATTAGGCAAGCATCACTACAGTATCTTGCCAGGATGAGAAGCAATTTGTGCAGCACAATAATAGCTCACGGGTTTACAAGTATGTCATGAAAAATTAGATATTTTAAAAACATGGGTCACACATACCGGATTATCCTTGTCAACAGTAAATGGGATAGTTAAGGCCCTTCTTCGATCCATCATGGTCCACGATTTGGTAAGGCACAGCTACGACCCTGCAAGAAACACATACAAAAAAATGATAAACAGTCTGTCTCTATTAAAGCAACTCAAACCCTATAAGTAAAAAGGTCCTATGTTGCTGGCTCAATCAAGTAATTTCAACCAACATGGAGTCACATGTTGACAGAATGCTAACAGTCATAACAAACAAAAGGGTCAGGAAGTACTTTACCAACAGTGACAAATCCCTAAACACACAAAGAATCTGCACTCTTGATGAGAATCAAACCGGAGAGCTGAATTCCTCAAAACAAGAAGAATTCTTGGAGAAATAAATTACCTATTGACACTGACGCTGATGTTTATGTTGAACAGACAGCACGTGTAACGCTACCAATTAAAAACAGGTCACCCGTATCACAGTAACTCGTATGCATGCCCCCGCAACAACCACGTACCTGATGTTAAAGCTGATTTTTCTCCGGGTGCACAGACGAAACAGAAACTGAAAACCCTCCTCAACTAGCGCTAGCCGACAGAGCTAGAGCGAAACGCAGGAGGGCTGGCTGAAGCTTTCCCCACACCAGGGCGACTCTTGATGTTTACGGAGAACACAAGGAGACTGCAGATGACTATTTTCCCACGAACTTTCCGCCCAGCACCTTGCAAACACAGTAGGCAGTAAAGTTACTCATGTCGGCTGGTTTCTATTCTGTGTTTAACTGGCGCTTCTGTGTTTCTAAGCAACATCCGGGTTGCACCGGAAGTGCAACAGGATAAAGGGCACGGAGGGGTACAAAGGTTATTCCCGGGCGGGATGTGGCCGCGGGGTGGAGTGAGGAAACGGGTGGCGAGCATTTACTATCCACTGTTTTTTATCATTATTACAGTACAGAAAAATACATTTTTTAATAACATTCATTCGTTCACATTCGTTTTTATTTATTTTGTATATTCTTGTGTTTATCTTATTTTTTAAATCTGATTTTAGGTCCATTCTACTTTATTTATCTATTTGTTAGATTTTTTCTGGAGCTAGGCACATGAGAATTTCACTAAACCTTGCACCGTGTATGATTGTGTATGTGACAATAAAACTGTGACTTCTTACTTCTCTGAAATCTTACGGAACCATCAAAGTCCCAAACATTTAATTTTAATGGCATGTCAGTAGGTCATCTTGGAAAATATTGATTGGAGTTTAATAGGTTTTGACATGACATTCCCCAGAGGATGAGTCCTACTGGCTTTGGTGATCCCCTGACTCTGCCTCTAGTGCCACCTCCATGTTGACATTTGTGGTTCAGACGAAGTGATATGTTTCATACAATCATGTTCCCCATGGAAATCACTTTAGTGATGGTCGTACTTTTTCTCTAACACCACTGTCCAAAGTCCAAATTTAAATTTGTCCTCAGTTTATGACCAAATACTGTACATGCAAAAGTCATGATAATCCCATCAGCCTCAGCTGTACTTTGTGTCAATGGTGGATTATCAGCCAGGCACAGCAGGCAACTGTACTGGGACCAAGACCTTCCTTGATTTACTTTGTGTCCGTTTTTTCCATGAACGAAACCAGCACTGTAGTCCATAAAGGTCTGCACAGCTGTAGAGTTCATAACAAATGTTACGCATCAGGGTCTTAAGAAGAACTGTTGCTATTATATAGGCATGTCTGAAATCCCCGAACTGTTTTACACACATATCTGTAGTTTGGATTTCATACAAAAAAAACATGTTATCAGCATCAGCCCCATGATTTTTTTTAAAATTCTCATGTTAAATGAAATGACATTTTTTACAGTAAACAATTCTCATAGTAGGAAAAGCATATCCGTTTTTAATCACATTAAGCTTTCAAGTTACACCTGTGCTTTTCCTGTTATGACAAGTCAAAATGTCATTAGAAAGGTCTCTGAAAACCTTTGATTTTTTTTAAGTCATTACATTAAGCCTAATAACCATTATCTTATGCAAGTATGCAAACATTATCCCTTAAGTATGTACGCAACTTTTTTTATTTTATTATTATTATTATTATTTATTGATACAACAGCAAAAACATCAGGTCTGCTCAGCCCCTGGAGAGAGGTTGGTGAGTCGGGCCTTCAAACACTGCAGTATGTAAACATGGGCCTTTTTCACAGAGAACCATTTAGACTAACCAAATACATTTTATAACATAAACGTCTCCATTTAATTCAGGCACCTGTAATATCATGTGTAGCTCACCTAAATGGGAACGAGTCATCATTAATGTTATTAGTTGCACCTTTTTTTTTTTTTACTATGGTTAGTCAAATTGTCTGCTGTGAAAAAGGCCTTAACATTAGGAGCAGGACATTGGCTACAGAGTACAGCATAGACACTGGAAAGCAGTGGAATAATGTTATTTGTATTGTAGTCCATAATTATCTGTTCTGACAAATAAATGTTGATATACATGGAGTCATCCAGGATACTGTATTATTGTCCTGTAATGCAAAATACAAACAATGATAAATCATATTTTTCCACTGAGGTGAAGACTGTCCCAGTGTCCAGCGTGATCTTTAACGTCAGGAGCCACATTTCTGCACAGCTGTTTCTGAGGACGTCCCAGAGCCCGCTGCTTCACAGACACCTACATCAGGTCCTGGGCTCAGTGCGGCCATCGTGGTGTTTCCTCCGGACTCATGTCCCACCCTCATTTCAGCTACGTAGAAAAGAGAAAACCCAGTTTAACGCTTTTTCATAAGCCTACATGCACACTCTTTCCCTAATCTCATGGATGCATAATGGTAAAACAAATTAAGAACAATGATGCCTGAGCAGTTTAACAAAAAAAGTTGTACAAAAAGTGTTAGCTGATCGAATTTTATAATATCAAACAATTGGACTGTTTGATAGGAAAACCCAAGACTTATTCAAATGTCACAATGAGTAACATACGGCACAGCTTAACATTTAACAAAGGTCTGATGTTCTCTAAGACTAAACAGTAAGCGGACTGTCCTGCAAAAGCCAAAAATAGCAGCAGGGATCATAGAGTTAAAGTAAACTGTTCTCCAGAGTCTACATACAGGGTTCATTCTTTTCTCTTGGTCTTTGAACTCTGAGTTTTCCTGTTTTCTTTGCAGAAGGTATAGTAGTGGTTGTTGTCATTTTCTTACCAGCAGCACTACATGGTGTTATTATGGGCTTTTCCAGTTGCTCTCCCTGAGCAATGGAAGCCCGGATCCTCCTAACCACATAGATGCTAGCTGGGATGAGAAACAAAACATATGAATATATACTGTAAATAAGTGGGAAAATAGCACTAAAGCATTCAAGTTTAATTTTGAAGATGTTTTGCATCTAAAGATATATAACATAAAAATATATAACATAAAAAATAAATGTATACTTAAAATAAAAGTACTCAATATGTAGAACGGCCAAATTTAGAATAATACACACACATATATTATATATTGGATTATAACAAATACAAACAAATAATGTATGCATTACTTTAATGCTGTAGTTGGTAAAGGTGGGGTTAGTAAAAGTATGAGTAAAGTAGTATTAAATGGAATTACTCAAGTAAAGTACAAGTACTTCAAAAGTGTACTTTAGTACAGTGATTACGTAAATGTACTTTGATTACTGCATATATTTACATAAGTTCACATAGCATTGCTTTGTTTTCATACAGCCTTACACAGGAAAACAAAGCTGTGTGACAGATACATAGACCCCTCGGCGGGGTCAACTAAGGATTTAATATTCAAAAAAACGATAAACAAATCCTACCTTTTATCAGCAGTCACACCATGGTCGCTTCCTGTTTTAATCTGTGGATGAGATGCCCTGGTCCGTGGCAGGTGTGCGCTGTTTTCTGATCCTCCCGACGTGAAAATCCGGAATGTTACAAAACACACCGGAAGTTGTATATATAGAGATGATAATACCAGGGGCGGGACTTAAAGCTCCCACCTGCCTTATGATTGGCTGAGCATAACGTGACGTAGCTGCGGAGAGGATTGTGCACAATCCTCGTGATCACCTCACAATCATTCACAGGCTGGTTATGAACTTTACTGTCTTTACGACTCTAGATTATTATTATTTTGTTACCTGTCCCATTTCGATTTCCTATGTCCAATACAATGTAGGAGTAGGGTTTTTTTTTGTGAAATATTATATAATTTAAACGGTTAATTAAATGAAAGCATTTGAGTTTAGAGGGAAAATGTCTCTTTGGTGCAAGTCACAGACATCTGAAACATGACAAGGAGCCCCAACTACACTTGTGAAGGTTTACAAGACACACTGTCTCCTCCAGTATTAAGTTCATGTATTGTGCTCCGAAATGAAACAGTACTACTTTATGTACAAGAAAGCAGCCTATGGATGTAGTGTCCATGCTAGAGACTTTAGAGATGTATCTTGACAGAAATCAGGGTGTATCCATGTAATAATTTATTGTCAGACATTTTACTAATTTACAGAGCTTCATTTATCCTTGTCCAATCCTAACAACCAACATTACGATCAAGTATTCATATAATCCAAAATGCATTTACCATTTGGAATTGAAGCAGGGTGAAACCAACTTGGGATAAACACCGTGCAAATCTTTTCACAATAAGAGTACAGCAGTTTCTCATACAGTTGCATTTGTATATTCAATATATACACATAGATTTAATTTAACTTAAACAGTTTCATACAAGCAAGACAAGCACAACTTCACACAGAAACCAAGTCTCATTCTTTCATAACATTACAATAGTTCTTCAAAATAAAAAATACAATTGCAATCACCAGGGGAAATAAAACATAGTGAGGAGTTAAAGTCGTAAGGAATGATGTGAGCTGTAAGGTTGAAGAGAGGAAGTCTGAATTTGTTGAGTGTATACACCAGTGGAGGATGATATTAAACCGCTTTATGTAGGCAAATTTAAGAACCAGGACTGTTAAGTTGATATTTCTTGTCCGTTATACTGCCAGTGTTTGTATTATGCTCTTCCTCCCATCAAGCTGTCACAGTTATTTCACTTAACAAGACTTCACACAAAACACAAAAAATCACTAGAGGGATCTAAGAGGACAGCTGAAGTGTTGATGCTCAGGACTTAGTCCATCCTGATCTTCTGATTGGTCATCCTGTAGATGATGCTGTCATATCCTGGATCCATGTTCCACAGATTGTAAGAGATGGCGATGACAGCGAGGGCCAGAGCGATCATCAGCCACAGCACAATGTTGAAAACCACAGCATAGTGGAAGTTGTACTTGTAGGCCAGGTTGTAAGGGCTGCCAGGGTTACTCTGCAAAATAATAATTGCACACTTTAAATCAAAACACTTTCATTCATCAAATTTAAGTTGCCATTTATAACGGTTGTAGTGCATGCCTGCTTTTCCCTGCTTCCCATGCCAGACCTCTAACCTTTTCATTTCTATCACTGCATGTATTGAGTACCCAACAGGATGTGAGTATGATAGAAGGGGGGCAACATCTGACAAGATGGGTCCTGCAGAGACGGACCCCCGACCCTCTCACCCCCTTACCCATTTTTATTAGAGTGGATGATCAAAGCATTCTTTGGTTCCAGACCTAAGTCATAAAAACCATGAAGCATGGACTGGAGCTGGGTTTATACTTCACGCAAGGGGTTAACAGCAGTCCCACCGTAAATACCAGCAGCGTTGGTATTGATTTTAAGTTCCGTGTCAGATTTCACCCGCACCGCCTAAACAATATACACGTGTATTGTACATGATCATCAGGCCATATTGCGCTTTAATGATATACTCCACAGTAATTGTCTTAACTTGTTTTCAGTTACTTTATGATATATAATCCTCATATTATAGAACTGGAGTTACATCCAGGTAACGTTTATTTTGCCATGTCTCATTACTGAGTAGACCCTTTTCACAGCAGACATTTTGACTTTTCATAGCAGGAAAAGCACCAGTGAAATAAATTTCAGTAACGATGGCTCTTTTCCATCAAGTGTCCCAGTAGGCCATGCCAGTGAGCCAGCATGTATAATACCAGGACCTTAAATGGAATAACTGATTTTATATTGACATTTACACCACTGCTTTTCCTGCTATGACATGCCAAAATGTCTGCAGATGTTTTTGTGTTCTTTCACTGTGATATAGAGCAGCGATAAACTGGGCAGAACGTTTGCAGAGTAGATGCCTTTGCTACATGAGTGTTACTGAAAAGGAGAAGAATACCAAGGCTTTCTTCAACTTCCTTAACCTTTTCTATAACAATCTCCACCAGTGTGGAAACTTAAGTCTGCCTCAGACTTACAATCTGTTTGGATTCCAGGATTGAACGGGACTTCCTGGTCAAAGGAGCCTCGAAGGTCTTAACTGTAACAACCTCCACCACAGCACTGTTGCCATAAAGACCATACACATCCTCTCCGAACTACAAAGAAAAAGACAAACATATTATTACACATAGAAGTTAAATAAAAACACGATTCTGTTAATAAGGCCCATTAAGACCTCCTCCTTACTTTCTGCAGAACAGAGGCAAGAATGGCAGTGGCATCGCGGTACTGGGGAGAGTCTTGGCCATAGAGCCTGCTGAGCTCCTCCAGGCCAGACAGCTCCAAGGAGTACAGGTCAGGAGAGTGGTCCTTTGCCAAATGTCGGTGTCTCTGCAGCTACACGAAGGGCAGAAGACAAAGACATCTGAGCCACAATGCAAGGACTATCCTCATTTTCATGAGAATAAAGAGTGGTTATTTACAGAGAACCCAGGCTACTTACCAGAGCTGTGATATCATGCAGTACTTGGACCTCAGACAGGAAGAGCAAATCAGCCTAGAAAGCAAAAACAGGGAAGGGGTTAGAAAGGAAAAAGTATACTGTGTGATAACTGCATTTTAACACCCTATTTTGGAAGTAGAGTGATGGTGCTACAAGAAACTATGATCTTCCAGTCCAAATCAGCCATCATGTTGTGTTGGCTGTCACAAGTTTGTCTTTATAAAGTACATGTTAAATAATGGTAGTTGGGTCCGAGTGAGGCCATGCCATAATTTTGCTCCCTAAATACGAGTTATAAAAAGCCAATACGGCCTTGTGTGGGTACGATGTTGCTGTTTGAGACTGACCTCTGCATTTCTGCTGAGGGAGTTGAGCGGCAGGGAAGCCAGCACAGAGCCATCCTGGGACAGACGGGCACGGATCTGCTGCAAGGTGACTGGTAGGTCCTCAAACACAGCATTGGCCTTGCCCAGCATATACAACCGCTGAGACAACAGATATAAGACGGACAAAATAATAACAGATGAGCATCTTAAGAGTGATATCACAGAGGGTAAATATGCCCTGTTCAGTCTCAGTATATTTTCATTACCTCCTCACTGGGGGCCAGCTGCAGCACTACAGGGGTGTCCTCAGCAAACAAAGAGTGTACTGTCTCTGCAACACTATCCATGGTGAAGGGTACCGGCTGCAAGCAAGAAGAAGACCAATAAGCCAATCTACATAGCAGACTTCAGTAATATTTACACCAAGGCATTGTATTTGAAGTACAAAACATCATCATAATGCCACAGGCCAATCTGACTCACATTCTCCAAGGGGTAGGAGGCCACACTCTGAGGCAGGGCCAGGCTATCAACTCCCCTCACCACCACCAGTACGTTAGCCCGGGGACGCTTGAACAGCGGACCAGCCTGAAGGCCTGGCCAGGACAGATCCTGTGCAAAAGAACACACACTGTAAAGGCTAGACTGGCATAATCATACGCTTAAACCTGCAATATAAAGCTGCTATTAAGTTCCATAAAGCCGAGGGGAGCTGCAGATTCAGGTGAAAATTCTCTGTAGGTTCATCGCTGCAGCTACCCCTGGCTTTCATAAGGTCATGCATTTCAAAGCGGTAGAGCATTATTTTAAATAACAAAGCACCTCTTGAACAGAGAAACCCATGGTTAAAGCCACCAGGTCGGGGATCTTCTCTCCAGACACAGGCCAGTCCCCTTTCTGGAAGGACACAAACTCTGGAGCCTGCAGCACCGTTAAGCGGTCTCCATGGACACCTGTGAGAAAAATTAAAAGGACTGTCAATCCAAGTGAAACAAAGTCACAAAACAAACACATCTAAGAAGAAAACAAACATTTTCTCAACATAACAGACTTCCAAAAAAATGCATTATTATTATTTGGTGGATAATGAATGAGCTGCTGTCAGCTGGGATTGGCTCCATACACATATAATGAAATTATTGAATTGTACATTTAGACAATCCAACTTCATCAGTCAGTTAACACTGAGAGTTACAGATGAATAATGAAGCTCTTCCCTTCCTCAGCTGCTGTTTGGCAATAATGGAAAGCAGGATCTCTGAAGTGAGTCCCTTCTGTCAGTGTGGTGTTATAATTAAGTTCTCAGTGATATGCTAATTGTACGTTGACAGCCTGACTGGACTTCCCGGGTCACAGCAAATATAACCCATGAACATTATGGAGGCACGAACTCGTGACGGAGAGCCGATGATGAACGTTAAAGAGGAACTACCAGTTTACAGCGTGTCACATGACAGCACAAGTCTTGTGCAAATTAGTAACGAGCCACAAGGAAGCAAGTAAATGTACATTAGTCTTAAATTTTATATGTTTACGACCCTTTCCAGCAGGAAAGAAACACACATATTCTCGTCCTCGCTGCGAGCGTTTGCAGCTTGCGGATGCGCGAAGTGTTAACATAACGATCTTCAGTTTTTAAACCCGCTTGTTGGTTGCCCACGCCGACTCAACACGGCAAGTACCGCAACACTATTTCACGCACTCCCTCTGATTTACGTGAAACTGTTTGAACACCAAGAGGAAGATTTCATCAGGAAGCCGAACAGGCGACGCCAACGATGATCCCGAGCTACGCTAGCTGAGCGCTCATCTGGCGGACAAACGACGCCGTCGTGTTATATTTCACGCGGAAAACAAACACCCCGAAGACTGGAGCCTGACCGCCGGCCGCTGCACACTTCTTACCGGCCGTGACGAGGACGCAGAGGAGGAAGGCTGCGGAGAAAACAGCCTCCATCTTTCGACAGTTGGTCAGCGACATCTTCCTCCTTGGATCGGCAGAGATCAGCTGACCTGACGTCACGGTGCCGCAAAGAATGATGGGAAGATATCTGACACAACAACAGGTAGTTAATGGTACTAACAACTATTTTAAATATTATATATATATATGTATATGTATACACAGATAGAAAGATAGATGTATATATTTTACTTTTTATTATATATTTTTTTATGATATTGCCAATACTTTTTTCATAAACAGTTTTCATGGTTTGTCTTAGCTATGGGAATGGAGCTGGAACAAAACAAGGAATACATTCATTAACAGTCCATGTACAGAAAAGAACAGAAAAAGAACAGAGAATTGTTCGTTATTGATTAAACGTTTTTGTTATTTATCATCTTCTCCAATTGCTTCTTTTATCTGTTTCATATCATAGTAAAAGTAAGCTGAATATCTTTGGGTTTTGGACTTTTTTCTTATTTTAACAGACTAAACAATTTTTCAGGAATAATGATTAATCAGCAATTAAAATAATGATTGGTTGCATTAGTAGTTTGAATTTATGGTGTCTTGTAAGTCCTCGAGCGCTGGGCATAGTTATATGCATGACACGATCATAAGAATTTAAATAATTCATTCATTCATTGTATGCCAACATGTTTCAACAAGTTTCATTATTATGTCAGTTTCATTTTATCCTTAAATTGGCCCAATGAAATCTGTTTCAATGAACAAACAGCAAAAATCTTCACCACAAACGTTTCTCAATTTACCATCCTTATCATACAGTATGTAACAAGCTATCATTTTTTATTTTCAGTGTAAATAAGCTTCATTTTATGGCAAAGATATAACATCCAAACCAAAACATGTATGAGAATTCACATATGTAAATTTACAGTATACGTAAATGAGAACTAACTACAGGAGAGAAAACTAACAGGGGAAAACTAAAGAAACAACTGGCAAAGGTGAGGTAAGACCACCCCACAGGACCCATGCTATGGTATTGTGCAGGGGCTTAATTCTATGCATCTCTGATAGGACGTCAAAAAACAGTTCAAATGTACTTTGACAGGAAAGGAAGTCCAAAAAAGCTGTACCTTGAGCGCTGGCACAGTTTGAAACTTAGAGAGTTCGGAGTGTTGGAGAGAAATCACCAACTTTCAAAAAAGTCTTGACGGCTGAAAATATTGTTTTGGTAGGTGTTTATGCAGACTGGAATAGCTGAGAGACTTAAATTTAACTTTAAATGTCACACATCAGCTTGCATAATTGACCAAACATCTTTCTGGACCACGTTAATAGTGCAGAAAAAATGAACCACACACTAACAACCAAATAGTTTTTAGGTCTTTTTCCTACCATCTTGGCGCATTTTACTGACAATTAAAAGAAAGAAAAACCTTTGACAGTAGAGTGGGGGATGGCCGAGCAGTGTAATCCTGTGTAATATGCACGCCTCACAGAAACGCACTTTTTTAAATTTATGTTTTTACCTTGATGATGTCCATTTATAACGCATATAGCTTGTTATTAGAGGCTCATGTTCAGCCTGCCAGTCATCTCTTTGCACCCACTCTGCAGAGACAGGGCAGTTTGGAGTCTGTCTGCCTTATGTGGCTCCCCTTTACTTCAGTCATTATTTTTGTTGAAACCCTGCAAGATCGTCATGCTGACACACTGCTGCTCATTTGGTGCCTTCTGCAGAGCCTCCAGGACTGATGTGTTTTCCTCTGCAGATCAACAGTTCCTGATTGGACACTTTCATGTTAGCAAAGACACATTGATCTATACACTCAAAGCATTTTCAGGATGTGAATTTTGACAGTCACTGGATTACCCTACTATTGGGCCATGGGTGCCCATGGTCATCACAATGAAGAAACAGTGCAACAATGTGGCTCCTTTACGTGCTTTTAAAAGTTTGTGTACCACAAGGTTAGTGCAGGGGAATAAAATATATCAGACCTTGGCTACACAGACAGTACATGGATCAATTCATTCAGGGTTTTAGTCTTTCGGTGATATTTGTTGACACGAAGAAAAATATAGTATCACTAGACATTTCCTTTTAAAACTATATTTTGGCCAAAAGATCCAGTAATAATCACCACCTTAAAACGGTTATCATTTCAGATGTTATGATTAAGGGGTGCAAATTCCCAAAATGTACTTAGTCATATTACCAAACACTGAAACACAGTGAACACAGAGCCCAGTTTGTCCTGTTGGTAATCCTGCCTTTTTATAAATTATTTTATTTGTAAAGGACCGCTAATTTTCATCTGCAGTCCCCTGGCAGGTCACCGCCTTGATGTAGACAAGACAAATTCCCTTTGGTAAGTCATATTAGGTAATGGCTGGCTTTTTCAAGTGGTGATCATGCCAATATTTAGTTGATTAAAAGGTATGATTAAAAACTAAATAAATTTACACCTACGCAAGAGTTGGATTTAACACTAAAGGCCCATTAAATTCAGCATCTGATAACAGGTTTTGCATGCTAGAGGGCGCTCCAAGCCACAAGCTTTTCACCATAGAGAGGCAGCAAATGGGAGTTGGCCATGGCTGCAGCAATACATTGTATGGCACCTACAATACAAAAATATTCCAAGAGATGGCAATATAGGATTGTGTTGTTGCCAATTTGACAAGACTGCTGGCAAAACTTTAGTTCTCACAACCTAATTTAATTAAACAAAAAAGGAACGGAACACTTTTTTTCTTGCAGTTTGGATATTTATTTTAAAGCAACTTCTTTTGTAAAATATAAATACAAATTATGAGATATTTTAATTACAAAGTTAAAACAAAAATGAACACACCAAAAATTACTTTACTGCAGTAGCCTCCCTTTTATATACAAGCTCTGTGCCAAAGGGTGAATATCAACATTATCTTAAAACTTTATTATACAAACAATTTTGTAGTTTTGCATTTAAATTACAGACTAAACAGGAAGCAAAATTTGAAGAAAAAAAAAAAGATACAACAAAATAGCCTGAGCTCTAAAGGCTGAGGAAAAAGCAAAAAAAAAAAAAAAAAAAAAAAAAAAAACAGGACATCATGTGCTTCCTATAAACACAAATACCACTTTCAACAGCACAGTCTCAGTATTATCCTGTACAGCTACACACAGGCAAAATGTGCAGCACACTCACACACTCCATCCAATCGCTGACAACAAAACTACACTCTGTTGCCATACAAAATCTTTCAAAAAGGAGTCATGAGCAACAACCGAAAGAAAAAAAACTCTTATCGTGTGTATATATATATATACATACATATACACACACACACACACACACACACACACACACATATGCGCATATATATACACACACACACACACACACACACACACATATGTATATATACATATTTATATATATTTATATTTATTTGTTTATACATATATTAATTTATAAAAATAAGACCATTATTAAGTCTATTGAGTCACACATTTCTTGATCCTCAGTTAACAGAGGGTAACGTTTCAGCAGCCTAGTCAGCCAGCAGGTCAGTCTATCTGTACAGTGCCCCAGTACTGGTTCAGAACTGGGCTGAAGCGTGGGAACTAAGGGTCAGCCTAAGGCATATCATCATAACCCCTGGTTGGTTCTAAAGCAAACTGCAGTCGGTAAGGATCAAGGTCCGGGTTTAGTGGCTTCAGGGGTCAGGATGAGCCCAACTTGCCAACAGCCTTAATTTTGTCCCTCAGTTTGTCCCCGGGGTGGTCCCAGTGGTCGTCCAGGCACTCCAGTGTGGAGCCCAGAAGAGCGGCAAGCTCAGCGCTGTCTTCCACCAGGTCCAACAGGTCCTTGCTGTCTGGATGGAAGCCCTCTAGCTCCTCTGGGCAGGAGAAGAGTTGCGACAGAGAAGCCTGCCGGTAAAACTCTGCCTCTGCCACCGTCACCACCTCCATGTGGGGGAAAGCCTGTCGGAAACCGCGAGCAGACATCCGCAGCCGACGAAGCACGTCAGACAGTAGCAGCCAGTTTCTTGGCCTGAAAGAGGAAATCGACCAATGTTTAGTAATGAGGGCCAACAGACAGGCGAAACATTTTTAAAATGTGTGTCTGCTCTTGAGATCAAAGCTCACCCCTGGGAGAGGGACACCTGGATGTTATAGCAAGGCAGCAGAGGTCGGTCAGAGAACTCAAACTCAAACACCTCTCTTTTATCATCCTCATCCTCGTCCTCTGGGCCCGGTGGGTCGGCCAGAATGTCATAAACACCGCCCTCTTCGCTTGACTCTGGACACACACACAAAAATACATAGACATTTTTTTTTAGTGAGCATCCACATTATCATGTGGAGACGGATGTAAAGATATAAATCACTCAAAGCTAGATGGCATTGAAGATTAAAAAAAAAAAAAAAGACTTGGTGCTGATCAGTACTCACCACACACAGCGCTGCCATAGAATTCCCAATAAAGCCCTGGGTCGTCATGTGAGCGGCCCTGAAGGTCAGTAAAATAATCTACGGAGAGAGAAGAGGAGCGAAGCCTGTTATTCAAGAGCCAGAGCCCTGGGGATAGGCAAGGAGGCAAATACAATTGCCCTTTAAGACTACAGCAGAAAAATGGATAAAGAGCACAGTAAAATAGAAGAGGAGGAGGATGAGGAGGGGTAGTGTCAAGAGAGAAAAGAGAAACAAACAGAGCAAATGTTTTGGGGGTGGGGGGGTGGGGGGGGGGTGGCTGATGGTCAGGGGCCAGCGGCTGTACCACGGGGGAGGGGAGCGACTGTCTCCGCTGGGTTAGAGCTGGCTCAGTTCAGAGCAGGGCTACAGAAGGCTGCCAGGAATCAAACAAGAACCACACACAGCCGCTGAGTGCGCGCGCACACACACACACACACACACACACACACACACACACACACACACACACACACACACACACCGCGAGCTGGAAACAAACAAGCAGAGGGAGCTGGATAAGCACACACAGCGAGAGCAAAGTGTGTATTCAGCACACACGCGCGCACACACACACACACACACACACACACACACACACACACACACAAAGTGAGAGCTGGGCTCTGTGCCAGTGCTGAGGCGTGGGGCGTCTGGCGTGTGTTTGGAGGGATTAACGGCCTCCAGATGAGTGGGACCAGGTGGAGGGAGGGCAGCAATCGCTCGCTCTCACTCATTTTCTCCGGTGCTCGATCTCCCTCTCTCCCCGCTCTGTCAATCTAGCAGCCATCGATCTATCCATCCACACTCATTTCAAAATTCAACACCATCTTTCCAGCCGTCCACATACAAGTCTCCCCTTCGCACCAAATCCATTCACCCTTCTGCAGACCGTGAACTTACACCTGTTCATTTTCACCCTGATCTACCATCTTTTCTCCTGCGTCTTGTCTCTTTTACTAAAGCCTCCGGTGTGTCTCAGATAATCGGATTTCACTAGTTAGATGTTCATGTAATATTAAGCTGGCTACAGAGGAAGCGTTTGCATATATTATTTAATTTCCTCCTCCTGTACACAAACTATAAACATTCAGATGAGCCCTCTCAACATACCTGCCCCAAATACAGACGGCGTCAGACTCAGTAGCGTGACAGCCTTGTGCAAAAACACACTCAGGCGCTCACACGCACGCATACAAAAGCAGAATCTCCAGCCAGAGCGAAGCCCATTTCCGCACGTACGCTGAGCAAACACAGTTGGCGTTGCTAAGTAACCAGATAGAGGAGCTCAGAGGCAGCAGCGCACACCCCGGCGGGCTGAGACTCCCTGTCTAACAGGTGGTCGGGGGGGGGAGGGTGCCGGAGGGGAAACGGGATGACAGAGATGGACATGTCTTGTACTGGCGGTTGGGAGGTGGAACATGAGGATTTACAGAGAGTGACTCATACCAACAGGTTGCACAGAGGTCAGAACATTGAAAGAACAGCAAACAGTGAATGAGCCAAGATTGGGGCATTTAGGAACTGGGTTGCTCACCGATCTTAGGGTTTTAATTCACTCCTTTTCTAGCATTTGATCCATTTCATGATTTGTGGTCACAAGCACATTCGTATTCAAATTTTCTCACTTTTGCATTCCACTTTGTCTGCACAGGGAAGGAAACTTTCTACTATGGCCCTCATTGCTAAAGAAATGCATAACATTAGTATATCGTACATTTTAGGGAAATAAAAACAGTAATTTCAATCATATTCCAAAAGAAAACCAAGGTCATGTCCTCCCTATGACTCAACTGATCAGACCAGTCCAATCCTGGTTCAGAATCTCAATGAGCCTGATGACTGAAGGTGGGGAAAAAAAACTGCCCCAGTAATTATATGTGCTCTCCAAATGCAGATTTATACTCTAATATAGTCTAGAAAAATATTTCTAAAAAAAGGAAGACCGAGTGAAGATGTGGACTGCAACTAGTGGCTGCTGTATTTTCTTAATTCCTTTCTTAATTAAACAGCGTTAATGACTAGATTGAAAACTCAGATGGGCTCTTACCAGTGAGGAAGCGCTCCATGCCGTCACTGTGGGTCATCTTCAGCAGGCCACGACCAGAATAGGTCGCCAGGGTGGGGTCAGCCCCATAAGACAACAGGACTCGCACCACATCCAGGTGGTCATTCTCCACAGCATCGTGAATCGGTCTAGACACACAAAAATGAACATTAATTTTAACAATAACCGAACAGGAACACCACTGACAACATTTGTATGGGTAGAAATTGGTTTAAAGATGTGTAGCTTGCACGTCCCCATTATCGCTCCATATGCAGTTTGGTGTTTTACTGATGAGAACTAACATGTTGAGGGGGATACTTTTAATAGCAGCATCCGTCTCTCTTCAGTGAAACTTAAAAGACCACACTCTTGTGCCACAAAATATTTTGAAGCTATTTATATTTCTGACCTAGTGGGACATAAAGTAGAATTTAGATGTATAAGGCAGCCATTGTTAGTTACAATGGTCTCACCTGTACTGTAATACTATGAATGTTGCAAATCTGGTAATGGTTCAATAAAAGCTAAACTGCTGCACAATGCACATTTAAAACTTGTACACAATTGCAACCCCTACCCCCAGACCCCCTACTGTAAATTTTAATAACACAGCAATGAAAGCACTAGATTTTAAAACTGCAGCTAATCTGTCAAATCATTGCTCTTGCCAAGGAAATCCCAAATGAATCCCAGAAATGTTACGAGCAAACTCAAGTGACTTAATTGATGACTAAGCCCTAGCTTGCCCTATTAGGACTTGTAGAACAAACCATGATCTTGTTTGCAATGTGCATAGGAGACGTGTTTATGCAAGCAGAAGTTTCTGTGACTGTGTGTGCATATGAATGAGTGTGTTTGTTTACCTTGTGCCATCCTGCGCACTGCAGTTGATGTCGGCCCCGTAATCCAGCAGGTGTTGGACTATGCTGAGCCAGCCACGGGCGCATGCCTCATGGAGAGCACAGTAACCGGCGTAGTCTCTGTGATTCACCTCGCATACTCTGTTCTCCAGACAGTACAGCACCACCTCCTAAAGAGAGCCAACACAGAGGGAGAGTAGGGTTTAGTGTGTGAAATTGTGTGTGTGTGTGTGTGTGTGTGTGTGTGTGTGTGTGTGTGTGTGTGTGTGTGGATGGATGTATGTGTGGAGACAACCCAAGTAATACAAGACCAAACACAGAAGTCAGACAGAGCAGACACATACGCAAACAGTCTTTCCCGTTACCGTTCCTGTGGGAGAGAAATTAGGCAAAGGAGGAACTGAGTGTGTTCCTGTGCCGGACAAACACACACAAACACACACACACACACACACAAATGTTCCATAATACTAGCGCTGGCGCCAAAACACATCGAGGAGACTAAGTGTGACTCAACTGTATTTAGCCTGCCAGATTCTGCTCGTGCACGCATCCATGTGTGTGTAAATGTGTGTCTGTGTGCCATAGTTGGGCCTGGACGCCACTGTGGCAGCCAGTTACGATGGTTGGGCTCTGAACACAGCATAATGGAAGTGGAACAAAGAGATTTGATAGAGGCGCTCAAGAGCTGGATGCGTTTTCTCTGGTCTAGGGCTGTGACAGTTGGCCATCCAGCACTAAGTAGTCAGACTGGTTTTTATTGGACTGGAGCGGCGTCTGCTGCTAATAAACAGAGGGGAGACAGAGAGATAGGAAGCAGCTCAGCAGTGTGTTGATATGGGGCCTGTTTGACTGAGACAAGTGTGTGTTTCAACACTGCAGGTATGTGTTTGTATCTGTGTGGATATGCAACTTAGCATGCGACTGGGAAGAACTATTAACAGACCCTTGGAAAAAACCAACAGAAAATACCTAATTTTTCTAAATGTTATTATATATAAGTGAATGCAAGACTCATACATCCAGACACACTCATACTCTATGCAGCTAACAGTCCTGTGCTGAAGGGAGGAAAGCTGCTCATCTGAACCTGGGGAATGACTCCAAACTTCCATTTCTATGCTAATTCTAGCCTGCCATCTAGTCCAAGTGTTTATCCCTCTCTCTCTCTTTCAGCACAGGGCGGATGGAGAGAGGAAGAGGGAAGGAAAGGCAGGCAATGGAGAAAAAACAAACTGGCAGAGGGATGAGGAGAAGGCCAGAGAGGGCGGAAGAGCGGGAGAAGTGAGCGACGACACCCCGGCAGATGACAGATTAATGAATCTGTGGATGAAATCTGCCGGGGCCGTCCTCTGGACTGCAGCTGATAATAACAAGAGATGAAAGGGTGGGGGTGTAGTGGGCGGTTGTGGCGGTGCGAAGCGGTGGGTGTAGTGAAAGGGGCGAAGCGGAGGACGATCGAGCCGGGGGAGAGCGAGCGGAGAGACGATGAAGAAAAAAGGGGGAGAAGAAGTGGAAAGCCGGATCCAGAGAAAAAAAAAATTGAGCAAGTGTGAGCAAGAAAAAGTGCGAGAAAAAAAGAGAAACGAGGGGGAGTGGGACAACACTCCAACTGGTTTTCGCTCACTGCCAACACTCTGTTTGCCTGCTGGAGAGAGATTCAGGAGCGCTGTGCCGAAGCTCCCCTCTGGGGGATTCCACTCGCTCTCTGTGTGTGTGCATGCGTGTGTCGGTCTGTGTGAGTGAATGAGAGCAAGTGTTAGAGCGACTGACGGGTAGAGAGTGTTGATATGCAGCTTGCTTAGGTGTGTGTTTGTGTGTGTGTGCGCGCATGTGTGTTTGTGTGCGGCTGTGGAAGAGGCGTAGCACTAAACCTCCGAAGCCGTGTTTAATATCGCTGAGAGAGAGCGGGGAGCTTAGCACGAGAGCCACGGCTTCCCGCCACACACACACACACACACACACACACACACTCCTCCGCAGTAAAATGAGACACCAACCCCCCCCTCCCCTCTCTCTCTCCTTGCCTCCGTCCTCTAATCTCCCTCTCTAGAATGCTTCCCTGCGCTCGCCTGCAATCAATGCATCACTCAGACATTTAACCCCTTGCAGCGCTGCCTTGTATGCTACTCACATACAACAGGTGTGTGTGTGTGTATGTATATTAAAAAATGGTTTTACTAGTAGCAGGTGATGCATGAGTGGCTCTCCCTGTGCAATAAGAGCCAACAGTCTAAGCACTAAAGTTTGTGCGTGCTTAGACAAGTGAAATGTGTGGATGTGGGAGTGTGTGTGAGAAAGAGCGAGCCAGCCTGTTTTTGAATGACTGTTCTGGGGGAGCCTGAGAATCTAGCCTGGGTTGATCTTAAATAGATTTAATTCATCTCACACTGACTCACACACATGTGCTATGAGCCAACTGAAGAATAAAAGATGAAAAGAAAAAAAAAAAAAAAAAAGAAAAAAATCACCCGTTACCTATTAGTTTCTTTTCAACCAAATAACATGCACTGCATACTAACGTTCATCAGCCACATACAAACCAAAACCAGGCCTCATTCAATGATTAAATTGTTGGTGTAGTAAAATTCATTTAAATGTTCTTGCGAATACGAGTTGCTGAAAGCTTGGCGACATAGAGACTACTCATGGGGCTAGTTACTGAACTACTGTCGTTGGCGAACTTACTGCTAAAATACTACACACTGCAGCGACTGGCTGGTGCTACATTATGGCACCAGCCAGCCAAAGCAGCTTAGGAAACTAGCTGGCTTACCAACAATTAGATAACACCCCATTGGAAAGATAACTAGCTCAGTGGATAGTCAATTAAAAAAAAAGGTTAATTCAGGGGAATTTAGCCTCCTCTATTTTGGACTCGGCACTGTCAAGGCTGTTTGCTATTGTTCAAAATGTACAACTTTGTGAATCAAAGTTCACCAAAGTTAAACTTGAAAAGTCAGTCTGGATTTACTTTGCCTCCACTAGCAAATTGTGGCACTAATTGCCACAATTTAGATCCAAATTTTTTTCTATCTAGATGCTGGTCTGACTGAGCACTTAAAGTGTAACGTAGTGTTTCTCTTTGCTTGGATCATACATGAATTTGGGAAGGGAAATCAGAAGTGATTCATGTGAGGAGAATAAATGACAGATTGCACCTTTATCTGAGCTTTCAATGGGCAGAGCTGAGGGGCGCCGGCACGAGGGGGAGAGGGATGAAGACATCCGCAGAATCTCTCCTCATTACCATTTCAAATGCTCCGAGAGTGAGGCAGACGAGGGAGAGAGAGAGAGAAAGAGAGAGAGAATAAAAGGGGAGTGAGGAAGAAAGAGAGAGTGGGCTTTCGTGTGCAGAGGCACGGATCGCAAAACTAAACGAACATGAAATATGCACAGGGTCAGCCGGGCATCAGGAACGGCACAGAGTAGTGTGCGTGTTAAATGACATGCATGTGTGCATGACGTGATTCTGCATCCCACTCGTGCAGGTCCGTACACGAAAAGGATGTCTGCGCGTGTGCTTACAGGGTAACAACCAGTGTTTCTGTGTGTGTGTGTGTGTGTGTGTGTGTGTGTGTGTGTGTGTGTGTGTGTGTGTGTGTGTGTGTGTGTGTGTGTGTGTGTGCGCGCATGAAGTGATTCTGAATTTGCATGTGCGGGGATGTGTGAGTGCACGACAGCAGCGAGTGCGGAGCTGTCGCTCTGTGCAGCATATGGAGAAGAACACGTCAGGATGCCTGTGCATGTGCTTATTGGGTCATAACGGGTGTTTCTCTGTGCGTTTTTCTGTGTGTGTGCTCATAATCAGTGTGTGTATGTGGTGTGTGTATGTGGTGTGCGCGCGTGTGTGTGGTGTGTGTGTGTGCGCCTCTGTCTCTCAGGCCCTCATATCTCTCTGCCCGTGTGTGATAAGCCCAGAGCTTGCGGCGCTAAAACACCAGCGTGAGACAAGCGCTCTGTGCGTCTAAAGGCTTGTAGGCAAGTGTGTGTGTGAGTGTGTGTGTGTGTGAGTGAGGCGGCATGCATAAATTGGTGTGTCTCTCTGCGCACGTCCTTGTGTGTGTGTCTGTGTGTGTGTGGGAGCCCCAGGGGTCTGCCCCAGGCTTATCACACACAGGCAGTGAGAGACGAGCTTCCTGAGAGGGAGAGAGGGAGAGAAAGAAAGGGAGGGAGGGAGGGAGAGGAGGAAGGGGAAGGCGGGGGTGTTGTTTGCGCAGCGGTCAGCGCCTTGTTTGTGTAGTCTCAGGTTTTCTCCTCCCTCCTCCCTCTCTCTCTTTCTCTCTCTCCACACGCGGAGCGCAGGAAGGGAAAAATGCGAAGGGGGAATGAAAAAAAAAAAGAAGGAGAGGGAGGGAAAAAAACGTTCGAGAGAGACGCATAAATCAGAGAGACGAGCCAGCTTCTCTCCAGCACGGCTGACTGAACCCTGCTGCTGCTGCGCTGCACCCTGCGCGTGTGCGTATGTATGTGCGTGTGTGTGTGCGCATGTGTGTGTGTGTGTGTGTGTGTGTGTGTGTGTGTGTGTGTCAGTGAGAGAGGGAGAAAAACAGCCGCCGCCACTGCTAACCACAGTCACCACGGCACATTAGAGGGCCATTAGAACGCGATTATACTCCCAGTGCTTACCTCTCATTCACACTCTTGCTCTCTCCCACTCTGACTCGCACACATTCACACATAATCACGGACACACACACACCTCATCATCATAAATGTGTACAACAAACACACACAACCATAAAGCAACCGGTTAATGAGCAACAAAAGCTACCCACACCTATTTACAGTTCTGTGAAGATACCTCTGCTGGTGATAAAAATTATCGCGCGCACACACACACACACACACACACACACACACACACACACAAAGACAGCATCAAAGGTGAGTGAGAGAGAGTGGACAGACAGCACAATCTGCAGTTGAAGTGACATTAAAACCACTTGGATCAATAAATCAATTTGTAAAATCTGTAAACAAGGGGGGGAGAAACATTTAGGCCCACAAACAGAAACACAAGGGATGAGGGAGAATGAGACAACGGGCCATCCAACTTTAATTAAAAGCTTTCGGAGCAATGGGAGTTGAGAGATTCAGTAGAACATACACCAGTTTCCTTCTTTCTTGTATGTGCGGAGAATGAGAGGATCTGGTTTAGGAGCGAACGATCGGCAGCTACACACAAAAGAAAGAAAAAAAAAAAAAAAAAAAAAACTTCCGATGCTAGAGAAAGGCAGCGAGCATCAGTCTCCGTATAATGATCCCACCGATCCCTCATGCTGTCTGCGCACGCACGTGCATGTGTGTGTGTGCGCGCCGGCTTGTGAGAGTGTGTGTCACACTTCGCCTCACGGAAAATTAATGAGATGTGAGAGCGGAGCGAGGCAAGAGGAGGGGAGGCGAGGGGAGTGTGCGTGTGTGCGCTCGCTGGGAGGAGGAGGAGGAGGAGGGGTGCCAACGACAATCTGAGTCACAAAGAGAGGAAGAGAAAGAGAGTGCTGAGAGGAAAGAGGGGGGAGGGAGAGAGCGGAAACCTGAGAGAGAAAGAGAGAGGAGCGGGCAAGTGGAGCAAAAAAGATGGAGTATAGTGAGAACAAAGCGTGAGTAAGGCTGAAATGGAAGAAAATTATACAAAAAGCGAAAGAGGGAGAATAGGACAGATGCAAAAGAAGATCGAGAAAGACAATTTTGAAAAAAAAAAAAAGAGTCGAGCTGTGTCTGCCAGAGTCACAGACAGGAACAAAGTAGGGGGAGAAAATGAGATCAATTTAAGAAGAGGGAGAGTGTGAAGATTTGGAAGAGACGATGAAGTGTAAGAGTGTAAAATGTGGAGAGAGAAAGAGATAAGGAGGGAGGATGAGTTTCAGCGAAGCCTATTACCTCGTAGCCCAGCCGTGCAGCTCTTTGGAGCAGAGTCTCCCCAGCGTTCTTGTTCACAATCAGCCGACGAGCCTCTGGCGGGATCGGACGCACCGCGGGGGGCTCGGCAGGGGGGGTCCTGTGCAGCCCCGCCACCTCTGGCGGAACACCGCCCGCTCTGCCATTCGCCTGGGGCTGCAGGGAGGGCGGACAGAGCGCGGCGGGGGAGCAGGGCTTGACTGGAGAGCAGGGATAATGATTAGGAGAGGCGGCTCCCTTCCTCGGAGCGCCACGCTGCTCACTCATCTGAGGAGAGAGCGAGAGAGAGAGAGAGAGTGTTACAGCCACCGCCACAGAGCAGACGGGACACACATTCACACACGGACACTCAAGGGCACTACACACAGGCGGCAAGGAGGTGCAGTACGCACACTCACACAAAGGTGTAATTGTTTTTGGCAAATACAAAATTGGCAAAAGTATGAAATTCTGTCAGTGGTCACTATAATGCCAAACTCCATCCAGGACGAATAATTGTTTTCAATAAAGCTTAATGTTAACAGTTCAGTTTTCCTCAACAACAACAAAAAAATATTCCTCTTATCCTCACAAGATTTTGACTCTTTGGTGTACTACCTACATGTAGCTTAAAATATAGATGGATTTCTCATTTACAACATCTGTGTTTATGTATGATTATTGTGTTTTGAAGACACACTCTGCATCACTGAAAAACACACACGCACACAGCTTTCACACGAACTGTTCACGCCCCAAACACTGCAGGTTGGCACGCCACTTTTCTTTAACCGCTAAACCAACAGAGCCTTCGGAGCGCGACACACGAGAGAGGGAGTTGCCTGCCTCGGTGCGTGTGCGTGGGTGTGTGTGTGTGTGTGTGTGTGTGTGTGTGTGTGTGTGTGTGTGTGTGTGCGCTCGGGTGTGTGTGCGTGTGTGTGTGCGTGCGTGCTTGGGTGTGTGTGTGTGTGTGTGTGTGAAGTGTGCCTGCCCTCTCAGTGGAATTCCATGTCGAAGCAGCTGTCAGGCTGAGGAGGAGCAAGGGAGGAGAGCAGCGCGGGCGGAAAACAACTAGCCTTCTTTTTTTTTCTCCCTCAATTTTTCCCCATGCTCATTTTTTTCCCCCTCTTTTGAACTCAGGCACTTCATACGCTCGACCATGGCTGCCACATTCCTCACTGTGTGAGTGAGGGAGTGTGTGCAGCCTTGTGTTCGGCACCGAGTGCAATGTATAATTGCTCCAGGGTTTTGTTGTTATGTCAAGAATGCTCACAAACACACAGAAACACACAGAAACACACAGACACTCACAGCCCTGGCACGCACCTACACACAAAACAGCACTGATGACACACGTTCGACAATTAAGGCCAGAGACAAACACACATGCATGCCGGCGCTCCGCAGGGAGTCGCTAAGGGCACAAGGAGGTCATAGCTCCAGCAGCCCTCTAAACATTGTAAACATACTTCCTTCCTCTCTCCCTCCCTCGCTCTCCCAGCTGCATAATCAGAGGCGCCGACAGGCATACTGAAACAGACTCCGCTGCTACAAACATCCAGATGCCCGTATCATGGCCAGACTCCCTATCAGCACCCACCTTGTCATCTTCAGCTGCTCCCAGATCAGCTACACAACGCTGGCCCGGGCTGTTAGGTGTGGCCTCTTTCCTTTTCTCCCGCTCGCGCTCCCTCTGACTGGTGTGCTTGGTCTTGCACGGCCGCTTGCCCTTGGGTTTGTCCGTGTCACTATGGCGACGGGGCTTGAGAAGAGGGGGGCCTCCCACGGAGAGCTCTGGGGCCGGAGAGGGGGGGCCCCTCCTGGGCTCCTTGAGGCCACGGTCACCTGAGAAGGGGCCCAGCGGTTGTGCTCTGTCCTTCAGTTGGCCGGGGGGAAGGGGAGAAGCAGCTACTCCTGGAGCAGGAGGAGAGGGAAGAGGGAGGCAGAGTGAGCGACTGATAGTGTGAGAGCTCAGAGGAAGGGGAGGATGGGAAGGTATTGCAAGGCCATCTCTCACCCTCTGTTGGTTTATTAATGAGCGCACAGAGCTGTCTGGGAGCGCAGCATGCCTGCTCGCTCAGAATAAAAAAAAAAAAAATAGAATAAAAAAATGAAACACACTTGCGAGCACAACAAAGGCTCACATAAACACCCCTGTAGTGACGGCTATGAGTAATCTCCTTAAACTAATGTGGCACGGTCTGGTTTCAGTCTCTTATAGTTCATACACAGAAATAAAAACCTGTCCTTGAGACCACAATGTCCAAATGCTGTTTAATAGCTTAATGGAAATACATATCTTGATCAGTGCAAAGCCATTCCAGCTACTCAGAAATGTGGTCTATGTCTGATTTGTGTTACTACAGAACTTTTAGAATAAATACTACATTAAATCAGTCCTTGGCTGATAACTGATGAGGAGGAAAGTGAAGTTATATATACACACACTGATGATGCTAAAACATACAAGCACTTTCTGTGTAACCTATGTTGCAGAGAAAAACTTCACAGATCTGAATGTGTTTTATCTGATTAGTGGAATCCTGAAAAAAAAAAAAAAAAAGAAATAAAGAAAGACAGCCCTGACGGACACACAGTGGAATTACCACATTCATTGTAAAAACCCAGCTGTTGCCAGGGTGATGTTATCTAAAAAGGTGAAAGCAAAAAAGCAAAAAAAAAAAAAAAACTTGTGCCCAATCAAGGCCTGTGGTTTTTGCAGGAAACATAAAACCAAAATCTCCCCTGCTTTATTCACTTCCTTTAATCTCTCTCCTGCTCTTTTATTCTCCCTTCTTCTGTGCCTCCCCCTGCCTCAGTTTGGGCACATGAATAAGGGAAAGCCCTGGTTTTAATAAGTCCCCCCCACCACACACCCGCCCTCCCTTTCCCTGTGACTGCTCTTGAGGGGAAAAAAGAAAAAATCATTGATCATACATTAGTCACATTACACCTGCCTACGCATATCTCCACCAGACACTTCCTTCATTTGCACTTTCATTGCTCTCAGAGCCCACTGTAGATCAGCTGAACATAAAGCCCAAAACAGGGGGGTGGGGGGGGGGCACATTTTTGCTTTTAGTCCCTAGGTCCTCTTTCTGATTCTCCAGCCTTTCCTCTGGCAGAAGGAAGTATCCCCTACATCATTTCCTCTGCCCCTCCCCGAAAGGCTCACGGGAAATCCCCCAAAAGACAGACCGCTCAACAAGAAAGTGAAACGTGAGCCAAAGATAGATTTCCGTTACCCCAGCTGAACTCGGAGATACAGCGGCGGTTTGCACGGCTGGCGGTTCATTCTTACCATTAAGTAGCTTCTCGCAACCCCATTTCCTGTTGATCTCAGCTCTCTGCACTGCGGCTCTGTCCTCCGGCTCACCGGCCCTGATCTTGCGTTCCCGTAGGCTCTGGGCTGGGGCTACCAACCGGGGCTGGGGCCACACCCTCTCCTGTTTGATTTGGCACCCGTCAGGTGAAGCTGCGCCGGCAGCTGGCTTGCTGAGCCGCAGTCCCTTCAGCTCGATGCAGACCTTGAGCTTGCGCACCTCGTCGTCATCATCTTCATCAAGATTGGCCTGCTCACGCTCATCTGCAGATAACAGTTCAAAGGTTAGATAAGAAGATTCTCATAGCTCACTTATAAAGGTCATTAAAAACTCAATGGATAAACTAAGAAATACATTGTGGGAAAGCTACAACAGTTTTTCTTCAAAGTGTCTATGAGTTGACATTTAGGACATATTTTCACCTTTTCAAAATACACTACTCTCTCCTTTTGCAACACAAAACTATTGTATGTACATACCGACCTGCAGAAAACTGAACACAAAGAACAAAGGCCATTAATCACTACATTCTTATGGCTGGTAAAACCCCCTCTAAGCCTTAATTTTAACACACGCACTCAGGCAAGAGAGACAGGGAACGGGATGTGAAACAGACAGATTGAGGAGTAAAAGGGGAAGAGAAGTCAAGAATCGGGCTGAGACACAAAGCAATAAAGACTGGAGAAGCAGAGGAAGAGTTCTCTCCGCTGATATTCACGGGGGACGGGTATTTGACTCGTCTGCCAGTGCCGGGGAGAGCAAGCACGATACCGCATGCCAGAAAAAAAAAGGGAACCCAAACAGATGAGGGGGAAAAAGAAAGGAGATGAAAAGAGAAGAAAAGAGCAGCTTTGAAGAGGGTGGGTAAGCGCAGCAGAGGAACGGCGGGGCTGAAAGAAGAGAGAGAGAATGGCTGTCCCCCTTCCTCGCTTCTCTCTCGCACTCCGCTCAAAGGCAGGATTAAACACTTCTCTGAGCTGGCTGCCACACAGAGCGAAAGATGGGACAGAGAGTGGTATGGGGGGGGAAGAGCGGGGGTTGTGATGGAGCGGGTTTAAGGTGGAATTGATTGGGAAGGAGGAAGCCACAAAAGGAATAGAGAGATTTTTAAAAAATAACAAGGGATGAGAAAGGGCTCAGCATAACACAGGATGAAGGGAAAAGAATTATAAGGGGCAGAATTAGAGAGAAGCATGGAAGGCAGATGAAGAGAGGAGTGGTAGATGATTTGAGGAAAATGGAAGTGCCATATGAGTGGCAAGGCATGTTTAAGAAATTCTCACCCGTAGAAATCTTGGCTCTTTTCTCTTGGTGGGATACCCGCTCTCCTTCTTCCCTCTCGGTGTCGTCCTGGTCAGTCTTGAGACCGAGCGGACGTTTCCTGGTGGGTCCAAAGCCATGGCAGGCCCTCTCCTCGGGGTAGCCTTTTGCAGGTGTCAACGTGGGGGGCAAACAATGACCTCCTTCAGACTCTATCACCTTCCTGGCTCCATCCTTCGGCCCTCCATGGCTGGCACCTCTGCCTCCGTCTCGGGCCCCATGCCCTGGGGACAAAGGCTCCTTCTGGCCCCCACACCTCTGGAGGACTGGAACTCTGTTGTTTGCGTACACCGGCCGGACACCTGAGCAAAGCAGAGACAGATGGATAGAAACGAGGCAGGGAGGAAGAGGGAGGGAGTGGGCAGAGGCCAAATGAGCAACAGAAGATGAAAGGGAGACAGACACACGGGGAGAGAATGCAGACAGACCACACACCAGACAGACAGAAAGAGAGCAGGAAAACAAGGAGCAGGGGTGAGACGGGTTGGGGGATAGACAGAGGGAGAATGCCAGTTAAACACCAGCCAGCTTTTATTCTGCTTTAAAGACAGGCAGTAAAACTTTGATGGGGTAAAGACTTATTAATCTGATGTGAGCCGAGCCAGCGGGCTGACGGTTCAGTGCAGCCGCTCGTACTTCTAGTGAGGAGAGGCAAGAAAACATCCTGTACGCTCGCTGCGCACGGTGACCCCCCCCCCCACCACCACCACCACCTTCTCTGTCCTCCCCCACGGCATGACCGCACCACGCCCTTCTCACACTGAGCGTGACTCTACCACCCCCCCCCCCCATCCCCCCCTCTCCTCGGCTCCCTCTCCGTCTCTCTCCATGCCATAATTAGGCTCACACGTCAGCCGCGGCCTCGCTCCAACACACAGCTGGGCTCCGAGCCAACGTAACTAACCCCCCCCACTCCTCCTCTCCCCCCCTCTCTCTTTTCCGTTGCGCTCTCCCATCCGCTTTCACCCACTAAACCCCCCCCACACCACCCTCGCTTTCACTCTCTCTCTCTCTCTAACTCACGCAATCTCTGCCCCTCCTTCTCCTCTTGCCCTCCCTCTCGATCGTCTCTCTGCGCAGATAAGCACAAAAGACTTCTTGAAAATAAAACTCCCCCTCTCTGTCTCTCTTTCTGGCTCGTTCGCTTGGGCTGCCTAGCTTGTGTAAGAGTGTGTGCTTGTGTGTGTGTATGTGTGTGTGTAAGAGTGTGTCTTTTTTTAGAGTGACCCGGTCTTGCCTCAGCATTTGCTGCAAGTGCATGTGAGTGTGTACGCGCACCTATTGTTTGTGTGTGTCCCTTTTCCGAGTGTTCATTTGCAGAGTGGATGCATATGTGTGTCTGTGCGTGCATTACGAGTGTGTGTGTGTGTGTGTCTGTGCGAGTGTGTGTGTGTGTCTGTGCATGTGTGTGTGTGTGTGTGTGTGTGGTGCTGGGTTACTCACCCTCTCTCTCTCCCTGCCTGGTGGTGTGTTGGCAGTGGTCCAGAGCTTGCTCTCTGCGTTGGCCGTCTGCCAGCTCCCGTCCTGCTGCCGCTGCCGAGGCAGACACACACACACCGCCGCCCTCCTTCTCCTTCAGCTCCAGCTCCGAGAACCGCATCATTGCCCGCTGTGCGCACACACACACACACAAATGCAGAGAAAACCCATGAAAACCACTCATTGTCTGCCCACGCCGCACACACACCTCTCTAAGCCTCAATCTGGCCTCAACAGCTAAAGAAGCAAAAATTGCGTCAGAAATCACATTGTCTCAAAATCAAAGAAAATGCCAAAGAAATTAAACCCACACACACAAACACACACAAGACAAAAAGGTAGACAGATAAATCACAAGCATGGCATCAAGACACAGATTAGACTACTGCAGCCACTGTGAGTCCATGCGCTCTGGGGCTTAAGTCCTGGCATCTCCCTTCCTGAAACATAAACATGGCTAGGAAACATATACATCTAAGCCCTGAGGCAGAGAGAGGAGATGAAAAACAGGAAAGAAGGGAGTGGGGAGAAAAGGGGTGTGCAGCGATACAGAGTACAAAGGAGACAGAGCCCATCAGAGGCAGATGTGATAAGAAATGTAAAGAACTGACCTCCCAGTTAGCTGCAGGTTGACTTATATTACTCCCCTCTCGTGATATGACTTCCATCTAAGCAATTAGAATGGGGGGGCTCAATATATCTGTCCATCATTTCATCTTTTTTAATGAATTTATGTTCTCCACATGTTTCTTTACACACAATAGGCAGCCACAATCCCACAAAATAACACAATCAAATTAAAGTGACTCAACAGGTCAATTAACACTGCATCAAAACTATCAAATAATTTCTGAACTGCATGAATGACAAATTTGAGGGCTAATCAAAACAATATCTTCATTTTAAGCATGATTGATAACGCTAATTCAGTTTTCGTTTTTTTTTTTTTAAAACAGACTTCTACATCTAATTTTTATATGTCCAGAAATAGAGCGTTTGATAGCTTTGTGTTGCAGCTGTGCATTGACAAGCATGACACAGACAAAACCACAGTTTTCTAGGGTAAGTTCACAACATAGACAGACATGTGCAACCTATTAACATATCTGCCTCTGAGCCAGTGGATAATAGAGCAGAGGGTTTGTTAGTGTTTCTAAGCTGAAATTTGAGCATAAGGAACAAGTGATAACAGTCTAAAATGAATAGCTCAATGTGTGTATATGAATGACAGGGGATGACGGCCAAGTGTCGGGGACGTTGCTGTAATTGTGCATTTATAGATGTGGTGTGATGTGTGTTAGGAGAGAGGGTCTTTTAGCCAATGGGGTGGGGAGTATTATGAACTTGGACAGCAACCAGGCAGGGCAGCATAGGCCATCAGGGGGAGGAGGGTTAGGGGAGGACAGCGACTAGCGGATGGGGGCATGCAGAAAGCCTAAGAGGAACCCCAAAGAGGGCAGCTGCTGGATTTTAAGCACACTGCAAGCCCTCCACTGCCCCTAACCTTGGGGTTAAGCATAGCCAAAAGCAGTGTGAACTGTGAGGCTGCCACAGTCATGCTCTGAAACTACAGTATATGGCTCGATAGCACACAGTCAGCACTAACACATGCTTTAGCCCCAAGGCAGTCACACAAGGACAGGCACGTACGGACACACAAACACGCACGCACAGAAATAACCTTTACAATGACTGCTCACTAATCCACATACAGAGATGGCAGCCCTGGTTAACCTTTGAACTGCCCTCCCTGATAGAGGGCCTCTATAGGCCTTGCACCAGCTCACTAAGATAATGATAAACTAAGGGAAGGTTAAGTCTATAGCCAGGACAGTAGCATGAGAGCACTTATATTCTTCTTTACTGTGTTGTAAATGCGGCGTATGCCAATTTCATGCAGGGGTTGTCCTAAAGCCAGCTATGAATATTGCAGCAAAGGGAATAAAGACAGTGGTCTTTGGGAGTTTATTTCTGCGTGGATGTTAGAACTTTAGGTATGTTTTGAAATGTCTGCACATGAAAAACATTGGTCATAATGACCTCTCCAGCCCAATATATCCTGTACTGTATATATACACACACACACGCACGCACACACACAGTTGTAGTAGTCTTACCTGCAGAGCTCTCTGTTCACGGCTCAGCTTGCTGGAGTCAGCATACAGCTCAGTGGTGACACATTTAAAGCGGTCGCCAACGTAGCCTGAGGAGTTAGCGATTCTCTTGGCCAAACTGGATCTACGAGAGCATTTAGATGAAGACTGGCTACCATCGTCTTCTTCCTCATCCCCTTCTTCTCCTTGAGACTCCCCTAAGTCAACAATACTGTCTTCTTTTTCAGTCTCCCTCTCGCACAGATTCTCCTCTTTCCCCACATCTGTGCAGTGCTGAGTGAAGTGAAGAGCTCGGCTGTCTCTGTTCCCTCGGTCCTTGCCAGAGCTGCGCTCCCCAGATGTGCGAGCACAGCGCAAGGTGCTCTGGTCATGGTCTCCAGGGTCTGGGCTTGGGCTCCGTTCCTCCGGGCTCTCCTCTTCTTGGGCGACCTGCCCTGGAGAAGTTGTGGATGTGCTGGAAGTCACCCCAGGACAGCCTGTGTCCTGAAGAACCTTTGGTTTCCCAAAGGGAGTTTCTGGCTTTCTGTCAATGTGATTGGGCTTCAGGGTGGGGCTCTGTACCGAGTGGATTGGATAAGGATGGGAAAGGTGGTGTTGGTGTTGGTGTTTTGGCTCGTAGTCAGTCTTTGTCAGATTTTGGTTACTATGACAACATTCATTTTGGTTAACCTTGGTGCTAGTCTCAGCGGAAGGCTGTTTGTGGACCGTTGGGGTAGACTCTATGTCTGTGTCCGAGTGTACAAGGTCAATGCAGACAATCTTTTCTCTGGATGTTACAGATGAAGAGGGGGGTTTGCTTTGACTGCCACCCTGTCCTTGTGCTCCTGCTTCCCTATCAGGCTTAATTTGGCTTCCTTCACCCATGTCTTTCCCAATGTTGTGATCTCTGTGGCCCCCGCATTCTTCGACAGCTCCCCGGGATTTCTCCTGTCCCTGGGGCTTCAAAGTTGCATCTCCTCTTTCTGGCAGCTTGTTATCGGAGTGAGTCTGCATCAGGGGGTGGGCCATCTCCTGTGAGTTATAAGTGAGGTATTCCCCTCCTGGACCAGCTGGGAGGTTGTGGTACGGTAAAGGGTGTTTTGCTGCCAAATGTGTTGGGTAAAGGCTGTTGCTGCCCAGCAATACTGGGTGAGGGTAGACAGGGCCTTTCGCTGAAAGTGGCAGGGAGTGTAGAGCCATGCCATCAGGGATGGGGTAGTGCAGGTATCTATTGGCATAGGCCAAACTGTGGTTCAGGTAAGCGTCACTCTGAGGAAGGTAAAGGTGGCCAGGAGGGTGACCATTCTCTAAACAGGGCCTTTTGTATGACGACACCTCTGGAGTCGTTTCGCCTCTCTTAGTGGTCTGGGAGGACTTCTCCGATCCCTCTCTGTGGTGGCCTATGACTGGTGGATGTTCTGATCGACTGGGGCTGTGTTTGACCCACTCACCATTGGGTTTGGGAGAATGAGCCCTGGAGCTGGCCAGAGAGGAGTGCTGACTGGAGGAAACATTATGGTTGGGCTCACCTATTCTTGGACAGGACGAGCTACGTTGCTGAGGGAGTACTCTCTCAAGACCCTTGTGTTTGATAACAGAGGGGGAGGAACCTTTGGCTTGTGAAAGGCCCAGGTCTGTGTTAGGCCTTGGAGAGGGGGGCAAGCCTTGTGTGTGCTGTGTATGGGAAGGAGACGGGCTAGGTACAACCCAGGAGGAGTGTAAAGTGCTGATCATCTCTGGCCTCTCTGGGACCTTTGAAGAAGTGCTGCTGACCACAGAGTGAGGGTGGGAGGAAGGAGAGAGGGACAGGTTTTCCTTTAGGAGTTCTCTGTTAGGGGGCAGTCCATAACGTGCAGCTGATGCTATAGTGTCCATCTTAACTGGGAATCCATTGGGAGGCAGTCCAAACTCCAGTATTCTTCCAGATAAATCCAAGGGCTTCTCTACTGAGTCTTTGGTTGCTTGGGATTGGTGAGCTGGCCTCTCAAAATTGGGTTTGGAGGGTGACCTGCTGGGTCTCCTCTCAACCCCTACACTTCTGTGCTCAGGTGCCCCATCTCTTGACCTATGTTTGTGGGCGCTGGGCCGGGCAGGAGATGGCTGCTCTGACGCCATGCTGCTCACAGAGAACGGATGAGGAATGGACTGCGTGGAGGAGGATGAGGCAGATATTGAAGAAGTGGAGGAGGTGGGTGGTTGTCCTATTCTAGCTACTGGCCTTTGTAAATCCAGTGAATTGTCAATGAGAGCAGGAGGAGGAGGTTGGGGGTGCCGCGAAGATGCGTGAGGAGAAGAATCAGTAGGCAGACTATTATTACTCCCACTATTTGTGCCACTTGTACTAGTGCTACTGCTGTTATTGTTGTTGCTAGAGCCCTTCCTAGAGGGAGGTCTGCTTGGCCGGCTGCTTCTGCTCGGGGACCGGTCCCTGTCTATAGCGGACTGATGGTGCTGAGGATGAGGGGAAGGTTGGTGAAGCTGCTGTGCAAACTGAGGTGCAACACCAAGCCCCTTGTCCTGGCAGTGTACCAGTGATGTTGGGGCCACTGTGACGGCAGGAATCCTCATAGGGGGCGCCACCAGGGGAGAGGAGATGGGAGAAGGAGGATAGGGGGGCATGTAGTAGAGTCTCTCAGCAGCAGACACGGCTGCAGCGGGGTTAACATTGCCCCCCTGGGCTGCACACAGAGAGGAGTAGGCCAGGTGCTGGGGAAGATAGGGGTTGGGTTGGCTGAGCAAGGAGGCTTTGTACATGTTCAGAGCCGCATACTTGGATGTGTCCATGAAGGGATACATGCTTGCTTCGGGGTAGGGGCTGAGCCACGGCAGGCGGAGGTAGCTGCCACCAGCACTTGCCAAGCCCATTTCAGATGCTTTTTCTCCAGGCCCTACTCTGCGTTCCAAGCCTAGACCATCAGCTCCAGGAACCAGCATGGGCTTGTGGAGACTTGGATGTGTGCCCTTGTAGAGGCCCAGGTATCCATTAGTGGGCTTACGACTGTCCAGAGGGCCATCAGGCTTGTAGATGAGCTCTGGGAGACCATCCCTGTTATAAGTGAGGGGGAGGGCGGAAGTGTCTCTGCTCTTCTCCGCTGGCAGGGCCCTGATTCCTGGGTATACAACCCCACCATGGAGACGAAGACCATCGTGCATCAGAGTGCCTCGGTCCAGCCCCATCGCTGCCAGTGGCGTTAACCTTGCATCCACCTGCAGCAGAAAGGGGATACCAGAGAAGTAAATGTAACTATCACAGAAATCAGACCCCCAAGAGATTTTGGAAAATATTACACTGAAAGCATGAACTATTAAACAATTTCTGCTAAACAAGGCACAAAAAGATTTCTTAGTATTTTAGATTAGTTGCGTGCATGCACATAGTGAAACAGAACATGTGTTTATTTCCAGATAATAGTGACTCATGTGACAAACGAATAAATGTTACTGAAGACAAGCATGGGGACTTGCCATGTTTTGTGTGATGTGGTTCCCTTGTCTTAGTTCCAGGTTGGTTTGTGTCTCAGCATCGACATCACGAACAGATGTTGCCCTGTGGAGATGAGCAAACAGTTAGCCGTCAGTGTCTTGGCTCTGCCACGTACACACACATACAGACACACATACCACAGCTCTGTTGTAATCCCACTGCCAAAAATAAAAAAAAAAAACTTTGAAATGGCAAAAATGTCTGTTAATAAAATCTCCAAAAGAGAAATCAAATTAAATTAACTAATACTTTCATTTCTTTAGAATTAAGTAATTTCTTGGGCATGCGAATCTAAATAACATATCAACATATGTATTTTTGCTATATATATCAATCAAACGTAACACAGAGATGTGTTAGTGAAATGAGACAGGGAGTAAGGCAAAGGTACAAAGGAAAAAAAAAAAAAGATAATGGCACATGTAGCGACAGTCATCACATCCTCTCACACATACACACACAAGTCCACTGTAGTCGTCACTGGAGATGAAAGCACTGTGTGGGCTCCCCTCCCATCCATCAACACCCCCCTGCAACCCCCACTCCCCCTCCTCCTCTCCCCCTCCCCTGACCCCCATCCTGCCCACCCTGTGGGCTAGACGAGCATTGTGGGGCTGCGTCTATTCAGTCACGTTCCCCACACACTGGTTTTTCTGTGCCCTCTTTGACCTGCTCTCTCGGCTGCCTCAGCCAGCGAAGTGAGGAAAGATTATACATCAGAGACCACTTCGGTGGGAGACCATTTACCGCCCGCCAACACAGAGCCACGGATCAACAAACACTCACACCAGCGAACACACGCTAACGTATAGTATGCAATAGAGAAAAGGGACAACATATGCAAAATCACATTAAACCATAGATTCAGTTTGAGACTGTATATCACAGAGGACAAGTACAAAGATAAAGAACATGACCATGGAAGTGAAATAGGTGTTTCACTGAGTTTTTTTTTTAGTTTTTTTATTTTAAAATCAATGAGCAAAACACCAAGATCCATTTGTATGTGAAATACCCATTCATCTGAAAATGTTTTGTATACATTTTAATTTGTTTAAAGCATTGGAGCATAATGGAGCTGTTATTTCATGTTAAGGAGATATGAAATAACAAAGTAGATTGTTATCTATCATTAGCGCAACTATTCAGGAGATGACAAAGTTAATAATTGGTCTTTACCATTACATCTGTGATTTTAACAGCTGGGTGTTGATGGGGCTTGATTTTACATTTTTTTAGAATAAGAAAAAAAAAGAGACAGCTTTAAGAAAGCAAACTCAATTGTACTTAAAAAAAAAAAAAGTGCAATACCTCCAACACACATTTGTGAAACATAAACCATGTTGACTTTTAACAACCACAAATTTAATTAAACTGTGGTGACAGCAGATTTTCCAATATATGTTATGATGTCACTTTAATGAGTATTAAAAAAAATGTAGTTTTTAAGAACAGTGACAATACCTTGCTTCTGCCTGAGCGAGTAAGGGATATCACAATCTTGTGCGAAAAAACAAATGAGAAATAAACTGGGGGGAAGGGGGAACACACACAAATTTGGTATTCATAAAATCGTTCCTATACAAATGGCAAAATATCACTGAACACTTATGAGCCTTGGTAAGTCAAGTGGCATCATAATACTAACAGAGTGGTCGGCCACATTTCAAGAGGCTGTTTCAGAATCCTCAGGTGAAACCATGGGAAAAAGGCGCAATTATTGCTCCCACTTGGCAGATTTTAATTTTAAAAAGGAAATCTTTAAGTCTGAACATTAGACTTGATGAGTCGTTGGGGTGGGTTATTTCTGCGAGGCAGACCTGTTAGGGGAGCCGGCGCCGGAACGAGGGGGGAGACAGAGAGAGAAGTGCCTTTAAATAGTAATAGCGAAGCCTTGCCATGCTCGGCAGCGCTCCGAGCAGCAGAGAGACTCAGCTCCTCGATCATCGCAGAGAAACGCCTCTGAGCCTCGCTGCTGCGCCGCTGGCACGCCACTTTTATTGCCGTGACCCAGGGCCCATTAATCAGCCTGTTGCGGGGGCCCCTCGGCACGGCTCCTCCCTGCCCCAGCGCTCCCCCTCCACAGCTCCCCTGACCCAGCTCCTCGGGGCCAGACCTGCCTCAACAACATCCGCAACTGGCGGAACTGAAACGGTGTACGTGTGCGGATAAGAGTGTCACAGCGTAGATGCGAGGCGTGTGTGTGTGTGTGTGTGTGTGCGCGCTGCGGCGTGTGCAGCGGCGTGTGTGTGCGCGTTTCTGCAAATGACACAAACACCATTGAGAAATCACATCCTTCCCAGTTTCCTGCATTTCCTGGAGCGACACACGCGCCTCTCTCTCTTTGTCTTTGTGTCACACACGCGCGCACCTCCTGCGCTCAATGACACCTTACATGAACAAAAAATAAAAAATAACCATGACATTCTGCCTTTATGGGCATTTCCGTTCAAATATGGTGAAATGCCCATGTTTGTGGAACCTACATCTACATCTGAGAGAGTACAACAAAAAACAGACACGCTGGTGTCTCCAGGCCTGTGCAGATGACCGGACTAGGCTGCGCGGCCATTTCCATGAAATTATAGTCGAGCAGAGAGGAGAGGCTGCACCGGGCCTCAAGGTCAGGGGTCAAGCACTGCATGCACCCGCCGGGAATAAAACTGGGCGTTCAGATGCACAGACCTCTGTCGGGTCTAAACTGCACAATCAAAACCCGTCGAGGCTGCGCCAAAATACATGGGAGAAAGTGCTGCATAGGTCACTGTGTTATCACCAGCCTGGTAACGCTTTTAGTAAATGCTGTGCGGCCACAATAATGCTGATATTATTGCCTATACATTTCAAATCTTATTTAATTTCAGTGAGGTCTGAACATATTTTTTTTTCCCTGGATGTGGTTTTGTCTGTGCTTTAGTAACCTATAAGCCGGATGGCTCTGGGAATATTCTGGGAATAGAAATCCTGCCAAAGTGTCACATTATGAGTGGAGGGAGGGGGAAGGGGAGATGGGGGAGATAGGAGAGTAGGGAGAGGCACCGTGTTGACGCTCATCGTCGCTGCTAAGTTTGCGCAACAAACAACTCCCGGCGGCCATCCAATCCATCACAGCGGTCTGCAGCGAGGGGGGGGGGGGGGGCAGCGGTCGGAGCTGCGTTTATAAACCAGACCGCTGGAGCAGAGCCCCGACTCGCACCATTAAACAGAAAACCACCGGGTGTTTTTTAGCGGAACCTCATGCAGCTCTGTATTTCGGTGATAGGAGGATCAGACAGGGACACGAGGATCGACTGATTAAAAAAAAGAAGAAAGAAAGAAAAAAGGGGGAGAAGAAAGAGGGTGATGAAACTAACTCCTCGCTTCTCACTCCTTCCCCCTGCAGTTTCTCACGACGGTGACTTGAACTCTCCGTGACCCGCTTGCACACGCACCTGCACCGTTCATCACGTCCTGCGGGGCTGAGGCCCCTCAGTCCCCGTGCGTGTGAAGCCTACCGGCAGCGTGCGTGCGTGGGGGAGGCTGGGGGCGCACCGTGGAGTTTGGGGAGGCGGTTGCACCACTTGCTCTCTTTTGTTGATAAATGACCAACTAGAGAAACTCTGGTCCACATTTAGAGAACCCGGGGCATCCATCACTCCCAAATACCTCCCGTGTTCATGATCCCGCTGCTGCTGCAGGTTTGCGGGTCTGTTCGGTAGTATAACGGGAAACGGGGACTGTGGGTCCTGCTGTTTAACGGGAGTGTGCGCAACCTCTCGCTCTTTGTCCTTGGAGCTTTGCCAGGCTCTCTGGAGCCCGGAGCTCCGATCAGCTCGAGAAAAAAAGAGAAAAAAAAAAAAAAGAGAAATGCAGTATGACGCAGGATAATCTCCGCAGAGACGGGGGTGGGGTGGGTATAAACAAGGATTAAATGCGGGCGCGCGCGCGTACACGCACGCACGCACGCACACACACACGCAGGCGCGCGCAGACAGGACGCCGCGTGTGCCCAAAACGAAAGGAATTCTGCGCGCGAGGCTGGTGAACAAAACAGAAAACCAGCGGGAACAAATCTGAGAAAATACATAAAGCGCACGTAGCAAAACTACAGGCTGACTACTAAGTACACAGCCTGAGGGCCACGGTCTCTCCAGCAGCAGCACCCGGCGTCAAGAGGGGGGGGGGGGGGCACCGGAACACGTGCCCAGTTTTAATTGTTATTGATTATCAGGCTGACGTGTGCCAAACGGTCCGATCGATCATCTCGGTATGGACTCGAGAGCGCAATCTATGGAAAGTTAACACACTGTTTGTCAGTGTAGTTTTCTGATAGAAACGGAACTGTGCGGATTGAACAGAGAGGGGGGGGGGGGATAAACGCTGCAGAGAGAGAGAGAGAGAGAGAGAGAGAGAGAGAGGGAGACAGAGAGAGAGACAGAGAGAGAGAGAGAGAGAGAGAGAGAGCTGCTGGTGGAGCTGTTAAGAGCCAGCGGCGTCTCTTCAGCTGTCACATTATTAGCGGCCGCGCTGTAAACAAGGGGCCCCTGCGTCCTCCTGGGCCGCTGCACAGCCGCATGCAAGTCGGTGCGCGGTTCAATACCCCCCCCCCCCCCCCACCACCACCCCTCGGCAACACGGCCGTCAACAACGGCGACATTGTGAGCCCCCCCCCCCCCCCGTGCTGTCACTAGGGCCCGGGCGGCGGCTGCTGAACTGGCTCTATTCATCCCGGGCCAAATGGGGACTAAATGGCCCTTTATGCCACCAAAGAACCCGATTGTAATAGGGATGCGCATGCATGAGTCGGGCCCGCGTTTACCGGAGGTTTCTTGACTTTCCTTTGAAATGTTGGCGTTGCTTTCATGCGTTGGATGTTCCTAATGAGGCTCAAGGACTGATCCCTCTGCATATGGCCCCGGCCCCCGTGTATAGGGTGAATAGTCTGTTTAAACAGGAGCCTTAATTATCGGTGGTGTGTAAAGACCTAAATTAGGCTATATGAATGTCAGTTTAAAACAGGTGCAGAACCGGTGTGAGGTCAACCTAAGCTTCCACACCTCTGACATGGCCTAGATGTCTGGCTTTTTAAAAAGGTCACACATGGTGACATATGAGGAGAGCATACTGCTGAGGCCTGGGTGTCACAAATTAAAAATTTATAAAAAGGGCATAAATTAACGTTAGGTGTTTACTCGGTGGTATGGAGGATGGCGGTGATCCCGTCTCCAGGTCAAAAGCTTTATAGCCAACATGGACTCAGTGGTGTGCCATCCGGGCAGCAGATCACGCATGCTCGCTTTGAAGACGGTTGGGTGTAATAAACTCCTATCGCCATCACCCCGCCGCGCTGCCAAGTGTATGTGGGATTTCGTCAGATAGATAGACGGACGCCTGAGGCACAGACATCTAAAAACAAACGAGGAGGCCTGATCAAGACTGAGCCTGCAGAGGCCCAGAGGAGGGAGGTGAGGTGTGTCACGACTACTGCGCTGCTGAATCAATCTTCCGATAGGCCAGAGCAAGGTCAGGGAATTTAACACAAAGCGATTTTGAGTTTAAATACGGTCCCCTATATTCATATCACACCAAGTCTCTGCATCTAATATTCATCAGCAAATACATTTAAGTCCAAATGTTGCCGATTAACAAACACTATAGAGGAGAGGAACTGATAAACTAACACCCGTGCGTAATCGGCTGCAGAAATGTAGGTTTTAATATGCCAGATAGTTGCTGGAGTAGAAAATAATGTGAGACGTCGTTTACTTTGCCCGTCCTGGCCGTTTCTGTGCCGGCTGAAAAACAGTACCGGAGGCCTAGATATCTCTGCAGGGAAGTGATCCGTGCGCTCTAGACCTCGTCGAAACAAAAAGCTTTGTGGAGCGCTGAGAGAGATGAGGAGGGGGAGGGAGGGAGGGAGAGGGAGAGGGAGGGAGGGCTGGCTCTCTCGTTTCATCGCGAGGTCCCGGGAGGCCAGCACGGAGCATAGCTTCAATCAAACCGTGACGTCTCCTCCGGGAGCTGCGCAGCGCCTGGAAAACGGATCTCTCTCTCCCCGGCTCTCTGCCGTGCCTCCGCTTTTGTTCACACGCACCTCGCCTCGGCAGCGTGTGCAGCACCGGCAGCGACGACACTGTTGTTTTGTATCCAGGCGTGAGTGAGTGAGTGAGAGAGAGAGGTGGAGGGGGGGGGAGAGAGAAAAAAAAAAACCCCAGCGTGACAACAATAAAACAGACCTCACGTCTCCACTGGATATAAAACAGAACGCCGTTCCTTTTGACGGATTTTACCGATTTCCCAGCATATGGTCCAACACATTAGAACAGCTTTGGTGCGCAAAAGCGGTCCCGTGATTTTATTGACGTGCTCTTCATCTGTGCGTAATATTCCCCGCGTGGTCCCCATCGATTCCAGATTAGAAAGCGGACAAGCAGCAGGTTAATGGGTTTAAAATGGAGGTGGTGTGATTGTCCTTACACACGCAGCCGGTGTCCCCCCCCCCCAGAGCCCCACGCTGACACATCCCCTGTCACACATCACTCAGCCTGACAATGTGCCCCAGCAGGCCCGAGGCTGCTGCTGCTTTAGACTACTTCAGGCGCACCTTTGCCTCTCGACGAGCACGCATGTTAAACTCTTATCAACTGTAAATGTCTCCACGGAAGGCTGTGAACATTGGGCATTTCGGGCGTTTTTTTTAATGTTAAAAACACATAAATGTTCCTCACCTCAGTTCATTGAAAACACACAGTATGTTGTTGATTTGAGAGATCCAGGCCGGCAGGAGGTGAAAGGAAAACCTTTGATTAGTAAAAGCTATTTCTGCATATTTATAATTAAGAGTAATGTCTAATAAAAAAGGAAGTGAAATAAAATAAAACCCCATATTTTGTTTGGCGAACACCCTTGAACCCCACTTTGACATCTAAACGGTCCTGACAATAAAACCCAGTTTGTTGTTTTCTTTTTTTTGGGGGGGGAAGATTTGCGAAGTCCTCTCGCATGAGAAGAGAGAGAAAAATCAGTAGGCCTACATCAATCTGTGGTAAGCAGCCCTCCCCCTCTGTGTTCCAACACCTGGAAAACAGATCAGCCCCACACTGACATCACAGCACACAGCGGAAAAATGATGCGCAAAACAGTCCGGCTGGGATACACTATAAATAAACTCGGCCCACACAAAATGTGGAGTATTTGTTTGACGCTTCCGCAACAGGCACCACTTAGGGAACGGGCTACATCACCAGAAGATCAGACATTGCAGTTTTTAACAGCCGAGTCATGAACGAGGCCTCTCTTTGCTACAAAGTTTGTGGGTTATTGAGAAAAAGAGGCCGAGGACAGACAAGGACGTATTTAAAAAGACACCAGGATTATTCGAAAGCTATGGCTGCATGATGGCTGTCCTCCGCTCCTATTTTTAGTGGGAAATTCATTAGGATGCAACCAAAAATGCCAATCAAGATGAACAACACACCACTGGGGCACAAACAGGCCCATCCAAACCTAAAAGTGTGACTGAATACACTTTGACTATAGAAACAAATCATTACAGCCACCAAAACAAACTCAATTCAAGGGATCAAGTGGAGCAAAGCTTCATCACAGCATAACAACATGTTATTTGGACTATGTGGTAAATAATTAGCCATATGGTCTTATGGGTCACTGTTCCTAATCCTCAAATGTGTGGGTTTTTTTTTTAAACACTTCCTAATGTCAGGATTTCCACTGCTGGTTTGATTTCTAGCCTCTAAAATAACCGAAATAAAAGTGTAACACTCGTCATACATAGATGTATGAAGTGTCCTTTACCTTGCCATACCAATAGAGGCCAAGGTTTAATTTAAATACAATCCTGCATCAAATCCCCGCAAAGTAGCCTCGACCCCCCCCCCCTCACCAGTTAATCCCCAGCTCTGTTCCCCTGAAAAGGTCCCAACACGAGGTCCTGCCCTCCCAACCTGCCGGGGCGTTTGCGTTATGTCTCCACGGTGTGTGTGTGTGTGTGTGTGTGTGTGTGTGTGTGTGTGTGCGTGCCGATCGGCTGCTCGGGGCTGAAGCGCTCTTTTCAGTAGCTGCTTCCCTCACTGAGCTCGTCAATGAGCTGGAGCCAGCCAATATGAGGCACATCGATCGTCCTAAGAGAGCGGGGCCCCTAATTAGTGCCCGTGTGGCTCCAGGACAGGCAGCAGGCGCGGCGGCCGGGGAGGGAAAAAGTCCTGCGATGGAGAAGCGTGGTCCATTTTAAGGAGGAAAAAAATAAAATAAAATAAAAAAATAAATCCGCCTCGGCTAAACGACGCTTTGCTGGTCGTGAAAATGCAGGCAACGTAGCCCGCAGGAGCTTTGGAGAATCGTTGGGAGAGACGATTCAGTTTGGAACACATCCAACACGCCTTGCAGCACTTGTTTCAATTAAATAGCAACTTTATAAAGAAGTGGTTCGTACTGATCGCTGCCGCCCACAGTGGTGCAGGGGGAAGATGACTGTAGGAGTGAAAATAAATGTTTTAAAGTTGATAATGGTGGAGCAGAAATGAGTGGATTTGACTAATGACGAAACGCAAAGTGGTTTTAAATCCCTTAAAAACTCCACCGAGCTGTTGAAACAACGAAGAAATGGCAGTGACAGTAAATAAGTAGCACTTTCTAAACTATTCTCTATATTATTAAAGAGTCTTTGGGGGGGGGGGTGACGCTCTCTCCCCTTCAAGAGAGCAGCGCGTATCGGAGCTGCGGGGGGGGAGGGGGTCCAAACTGGCGCTACACGGGTCCTCCGTGCGCAAAGGATATTCCCCCCGCAACGCAAAGACTAGTCACACTGCAAAGCTGCGTGCGAGAGGCGAAGACAACGCGCTGCAGCGCAAAGTCACCCCGGAGAACACCTGCAAGCCATGAAGTGTGCGTGCGTGTGTCTGTGTGTGAAGTGGTTTCCGTCAACTAGACAGGAAGGTGAGCGGTGCGGTGCAGTCCCGTCTCCCCCCCCCCCACACCTTTCCCCAACACCACCTTTGGGTCTGATGAAACGACTGATCAACGTCCACTCTGTCCAAACAAAGCCCCCCCACCCCCCCACCCACACACACGAACACACACACTCAGCTGTCACACACACACACACACACACACACACACACACACCGCGGGGATGCCCTCCAATTGAACTGAACCGTGTATAAACGGAGCAGCGCCGCTCGCTTCCCTTTGGCAGGGCGAGGCTGAATTCCGTAACCTTGTTTAGCGCAGAAGCTCCGTGTGCGCGCACGCACGCGCGTACATACACACTCGCCACCGTCGCCCCCACGGGCACACACTCACACACGCACACACTCACACTCACACACACGCTCACACACACTTCGCTGCTCGGGCTGAGTGCGAAAAAGCGTGAATATTCACCACCGAGGCCGGCGCCACTTTCAAGTCCCGCTAATCTCTGGGACGTCCTTCTCACCTCCGGCCGGGTTGGGGGTGGGGTGGGGGGGGGGCAGTTGGGGAAAAAGGCCAAGCTCACGGTCGGATCATTGCGTGTGTGTGTGTGTGTGTGTGCGCGTGTGCGTTATTTATCAACCACATGCCACTGCCCCGCCGAAACGCACAAAGACCACCCTATGCGCTATTCTTAGAAGTGGCCGATCCTCTCTGCGCACAGCGCCGGGCTATCGCGTCTACATCAACCCACCAAGAACACTGTCTCTCATTCAAAAGATAAAATAAAAATAAAAAAAAACACTGTGTAAAAACACTGGATCATTTAGAAGCATCTCGGCTGATGTAGTGCACTGTTTAAAAAAAAAAAAAAAAAAAAACAGAGCACTGTGCGTTTTCTGTCATCACATCGCCAAAGAAAATACATCGTGATTTGTCATTGATTGCCTCACCTGGTTAATTGGTGCTTGTTCCAGCCTCACGCCTTTTCCCCCTGTTTTCTTTCCCCAAGTTAACTAGGAGGACAGCGATCCGTGCGTACGTAGACGAGCCCGGTTACGGTCCTGCCTGCTGGAGACAGACAATCCCAGCCAAAGGAAAGGGGGAAAAAAAAAAAAAAAAAAAAAACTAAAAGTGTCTAACAGGTTATCCACTTGTCACGAAACAAAACAAGTCTCGCATATAAAGCTCTCGATCCTTGTTCTATTGTCTACAGGCAACTCTCATCCATGAGCCTTTATTTCAAGCGGACTTTTTTGCTGCTGCCAATGTCACTTGGGTTGCCATAAAAGCAACAAAAAAAAAAAAAAAAAAAGAGAGAGATCCTGCGCGGAGGAAAAACAAGCGTCAGGATGTAGAGGAATCCACGAAAAGAAAAAAAAAAATCCGTAAAGGTCCTTTAAGTCAGGGGTCCAGCGCGCCGTCCGGCCCGGGCCCCCCCAGAAAGGATACAGGTGGCGAGGTCGGCGGACTCGCGGAGAAATTAATTCAGCTCGGCCGTTCCTCGCAGCAGCGCCATGTTGGGTTTCAGCGGAGCACGCCGTCCTCGGAAAAAGCCCCTTTCTCCCGCTCTCCGTCACTCCTGTGCCCCGTCGGACACCGGAATCCGCGTCTCGGAAGGTTTCGCTGAAGGTTATTCCGTGAGGCGTTTTTTTTTTTTTTTATTTTTTAGTCCCCGCGTTGTCTTCGAGAAGCGTGGAGAACACCCCGGTTCGCACCGCGGACGCACGGAGCCGTACGGGGAGTGCCGCACAGAATGGATGAACGCTGCCGAGACCGAGCGACTCGCTCCACTCCCACTCGCGCAGACTCTACCCAGAAGGCCAGTCGGGAGACCGCAATTACCATAAGCCTCCAGCGCACGGCACTGGCTGCGCGCGCACGAACACACACAGAGAGAGAGACACACACACACACACTCACACACACACACACACACACACACACACACACACACACACAAGCTCCGCTGAAACTCCAAAACAGCAATGGGCGAGGTTTTAACAGCAGAAGTAAGGCAGACAATAAAGTATAATAACAATAATAATAATAAAAATAATAATAGTGGAGCGAATAGTCAAGATGTTTAGCAAAATAAGGTAAATGCAGTTTTATAAAAAAAAAAAAAAAGATGTTTGATTTAAGGGAAAGTGCACAAATCAAACCTTATCTGAAGTTTTGTTGAGAGAGATAAAGAAACACACACATATCCCAATATGAGATATACTGCTTGTTTTACAGTACATAAATTGAGTGTAGGTGATAGGATGGGCTGAATGTATTCTCATCTCATTAATACTGGTATAATCACTGGTGTTGTTTTTGTACCTTAGCTCCCCAGTTTTCATCCATTTCTTTTTCCATTGTTCATATTTTGTCCACAAACTGTAGACTACATGAACGGATCCAAAATTAAGTGTCAGGTTGTTTTGTTTTCCAGCAGATAAAGTAAATCTGTGTAGCACAAGGCAATAGAGAGGGAGAGAGAAGGGGGGTGGGGGGGTGGTGGTGGTGGGGGGGGAAGCTCAAGGCTGGGGCACATCTGTTAAGGCTCCCATGTCAAGTGAAGGAGGAGGCGGCTATGAATATCAAGCCTGAGGTGTGTGCGCATCATGTGCCTGCGTGTGTGTGTGTGTGTGTGTGTGTGTGTAGGAGAGAGAGAAAAGCCAGCAGACAGACAGACAGAAGCAGAGTAGGAGTAGGAAAAGAGAGGGGGACTTGGAAATGGAAGGTCTGGCTGCATTTGCCACAGCTGTTGAAAGTAGGAGTTAAACCAGACGGTCACACACAAACACAAAGCTCACAAAGCAAAGCACCCGCGTATGGACGCATTAAAAAGCTCATCTTTAGGGGCAAATTATCCAAAAGTTTGGAGACGGAGGCACAAAAGAAGTGAGCAGAGAAAAAAAGAGGAAGAGGGTATGAGAGATGAGGGGAGAGGGAAGATGGGTGGTAATATTCGTGCATGGCTCGGAGAAAAAAGCTCCACGGAAAACTACACTTCTGTGACAAGAACTTTAGAAAAGCCTTTCCTGCAGCTGAAATGAATCCTGGGTGAATTGCCGGGCATATTTGCTCTCATCAGCCCCACCCCTCTGTACCTCTCATAACTGGGAGTTGCCCAGTACGACCACAGCCCCTCAACCACTAAGTTGGTTAAATCTGTTAACACACATGCACACCGGCCTTTTTTAGGTAGACTCCATCCACACTAAAGTACCTAATCAACAGGAAATTGGTTTAAAATGCCTAAATTGTGAGCCAATAAGCAGCGGGACCGACACAGCCCGGTTAGTCTGCTGAGTCTCAGCTGGTTAAAGCTCCCACCCTCCCCCCATTAAAAAATGTTGACATGTGCAGCCCCCCAAAGAAATATGCTATAATAATATAACTGAACTTGCCTGAAACAGAAACACAGCCAAAGACCTCCTGCCACATACAATTTAATTTTCACTTAATGTGATGTGGTGTTGTGTATGTATGACTCTTAAAGAGGTAACAGTATCCTATTAAAATAGTGATAAAAATAGAATAAGGAGTTGTCAAGTGGCTAAGGACAGATTTAGACACTTTAGACAATTTTCCATTTTTTATGTGGCCACAGTGGCAGCTGGCATGCCAAGAACTGCGCCCGTTCCACCAGCGTACCTGCGCTCTCTGCCGTCAAAACAGCGCCGTGCTTGGTTCTGTTAACGTGTCCTCTTGTCTACAGAAATATGCCAACACGTGTTTCCCCGGGAAGTGTACCACCATCTTTGGCCTTGGCAACGTGAATGTCATGCTCTACACATTTCGTGTCCCGTCCTCTTCCCCTGCCCAGATTTTCTGCAGGTAGGATCCGACCTGGCAGCCCTGCCTCCCATAACTTAAAGCCCTCACTGTTTGTGTTGTGAGTATAAATATGGGGCAATAAAAGAGATTTGATGTGCCCCTTTCAGATCTGTCAGGGGGGAGGTTTTAAGATGCACAGTGGTCCAAATCTGATTATTGTCTCCAAACAGTCTGCTCTGTTGTAAGCCACACATCACACACACAATTAATAATCACGTTGAAAGGTCTGATGGGGGTGGAGAGACCCAGGAGACGCAAAATCACAGCAAACAAACACCGAGTCCTCCTCTCCCTCC